>OW240914.1:241072304-241085867 GCA_933207985.1 Pelobates cultripes | reverse complement strand
TCCCGTTTTTTCAATTTCAAAAGATCATTATACAAATCTTGTATGGTATTGGTATGTAATAATTCTTGAGAGGTTTGTGGCCACAGGATGGCATTTGCTTGTGCGTCTGTAATAGACAATGTTTCAGCGGATTCTGATAATGCTCCTGCTTTAGCTAGGAAATCTTCCATTGTACACAAAAAGAGGAAGTCTTAGAGGAAAAGTGCAATTCACTAGTTAGTAGACTAGCAATGAGGGGGTGCTCAAGTAGGTGTAACGTCTCACCAAAAATATATATTGTTCCTTGTATTGTTCTGATCTATTCATAGAAGGTAGTAGCACAATAATCACTTGGATCTTTGCAATCACATATTTGCAATGTGTTATCACATTTTTTATGCATGCACTGGCACTTATTTATCAGCACTTGTCACTTTATTTGTGTATCGTTATACACAATACTCTGGTCACTTTGTAGTCTGGGCACATTGCTACACATTGCTTTATCCAGCGTGTATTATACACGCTCCTATCCAGCACTTGTTACACTGGTATCTTAGCAACGAGCAACACGTCATCACGACGGCATTACGCCACACCACGTGATCGCGGGTTCACTTCCGGGTTCGCACGGAGAGGATGAGGGAGGCAATTCACCATTGGTGAGTACTTTTCTTATTTCACTATTTATTGATTCCACAGATTTTGACATATTGATCTTGAGGAAGACCCTGAGGGGTCGAAACGTTGATCGTATTATGTAATCCTTCTTTTTAAATAAATACTGCAATTTTTGTTTATACAAGTCCTTAGAGTGCATCTCTTATTCTCCGCATATATATATACATATATATGCTCAGCCAGGGCTTGGTTATCCAAATATCCAAAGAGGTAGCAGCACTCACGGAATATAAAAGTTCAAATCTTTATTAGGTCATATTAAAAGTCACAATCAACGTTTCAGTCCTCTATATGGGACTTTCCTCAGGATCAGTATATATATATTTTTTTTTAAATTATTTTTATTTAAATATAGAGAGAGAGAGAGAGAGAGAGAGAGATAGATTTTTTTTTTGTGTTAGGTGTTCATGATAGTACAGACTAAAATATCATAATTAAATGTAGGATAGTAAAAAGGGCAAGTCGGTTGTGGTGTGCCGGAACTGACGATGAGGTAGGCCTGAGAAAGAAGAGGGCTTACCCAGGAAAAAAAAATAGAAAGGAAATAATGTTAAAATGTGGTGTGGTGGGAGGGTCATTCAACGCTGACCTCGAACGGTAAGGAGCAAGGTAAGGGGTGGTCCTTAAGTAGGCTAAGAGTGGATACCAAGCACCTCCCACAAATCCAGGCAAAATTGGTAGGTGCTCATGATAGTACAGAGTAAAATACCATAATTAAATGTAGGATAGTAAAAAGGGCAAGTCGGTTGTGGTGTGCCGGGAACCGACGATGAGGTAGGCCTGAGAAAGAAGAGGGCAAAAATTAAGTAATCAAATTTATTACAGACTACCAATACAGAAACATATATGAACCAGACATGTTTTTGAAAGCATCCCTTAATTCTTGTACTGGGTTCGGTATTTATCGTGAGTAAGCGAATGACTTCCAATTTTTAAAAATTATTTTTATTTAAATATATATATATATATATATATATATATATATTTTGTGTTAGGTGCTCATGATAGTACAGAGTAAAATACCATAATTAAATGTAGGATAGTAAAAAGGGCAAGTCGGTTGTGGTGTGCCGGGAACCGACGATGAGGTAGGCCTGAGAAAGAAGAGGGCAAAAATTAAGTAATCAAATTTATTACAGACAACCAATACAGAAACATATATCAACCAGACATGTTTTTGAAAGCATCCCTTAATTCTTGTACTAGGTTCGGTATGTATCGTGAGTAAGCGGATGACTTCCAGCTCCCCAGTGTTTTTATAACATGAACTGGAATGTTGACACTGGAGGCTGTGGATGCTGCTCCCATGCGGAAGGAGTGCCCTGAGTAGTTAGCTGCTTTGAGGCCCAGTTGAGTGAGCAAAGACCTGACATAGGTCATGAAGGTTGTAGTGGTGAGTACTGAACTTTGTAATAGTAGTATCCAGAACCTTGACGGGGCACCACCTGTTGTGCGTGGGGTAGTATGGAATGTTTACTGGTATGTGCTGGCTGGTTTTGGAGTGAGGTAGCGTCAGGACGTA
The DNA here is from genome assembly GCA_933207985.1 of Pelobates cultripes. Taxonomy (NCBI): domain Eukaryota; kingdom Metazoa; phylum Chordata; class Amphibia; order Anura; family Pelobatidae; genus Pelobates; species Pelobates cultripes. Next base: position 241,083,685 of record OW240914.1, on the reverse strand, counting down.
ATGATCCATGTGTTTTGTTAAGTGGGGAATAGAGGAGAATAGGAGCAGATTGTGTTATGTTGGTTGTAGTAAACTCTCTAGGTCTTAGAAATCCATAGAAAGCTATGTATATTGCTGCTTTGATGACAGAATTTGTATTGGTGTCAAAAGGTTTTAAATCAAGCAGGTTAGATAATACCTTGAAGATATGGTTATATATGGGTAGCCTCTGTGATGTACGTGTGGTTTCAGATTTCTGAATGCCTCTGAGTATGGTCTTAATCTGGTGAGAGGCCATGAAACTAGTGTTGTTAGGTTGTAAGATTAGCATATGGTGTTGCATGATGTTATGTTCCAAAAGGAATCTTTGAATAGTGTAAAAGCCGGATGTTTTGTGTGTATTTTTTGACAGTGCCAATTGGGACAGTGTCCTGTTATGAGGCATGATGATGTCTAGTCCAGTATTAGTTGTTGAAATGTTGGAGTGGTGGTGGCTGTGAGCGCAGCTGATGGGAGTGCTTGATGAAATGCCTGAAATTTAAAACGAGACAAACTGTCAGCAGCTGTGTTACATATTCCTGGAACATGGAAACAATATAGAAAGAAATTATGACAAGCTGCCAACCACATGAGTTTCCTCAGAAATCTCATGATCGTAAGGGATTTGGAGCGACCTTTGTTGATGATGTGACAGGTTGCCTGGTTGTCTGAGTAACAACGAACTGGCATATTTGCCCATAAATGACCCCATTCTACAGCAGCCACCACAATGGGATAGATCTCAAAGAGAGCTGAGGTAGTGGAAAAACCTTCTAAATCCTGAACTGATATAGGCCAGCTGCCCCAAAGCCATTCGTTCCCCAAAATTGCTGCAAAACCTGTGGTAGATGCTGCATCTGACCAAATAGTAGGTGATGAGTCAGTCAATTGAGGGAGGAACATACTTTTACCATTCCAAGTGGTTAAAAATTCCTTCCACATGCGTAGGTCTGCCGTAGCTTGGTTATCTAAGGACAACCTGTGTGTGTTGTGTAGGAAGTGTGGAAAAAGATACAAGAGTCGTGATATGAAGGAGCGGCCTTGAGGTATCATACACATGGCAAAATTTAGTGACCCCAGCAGGGACTGTAGCTCTTTGCGGTTGCAAGTACTGAGCTGAAGGTAGCGGTTGATGTAGGTAAGAATGTTCTCTATCTTGTCTTGAATTCCCAGGAAAGTGATAATCGTGTTTGGCCCCTCCATTTTCTTAGGGGAGATTGGTACACCTAGTTGCTCGAATGGCTTGGTGTTAGCTTTAAGACTACTAGGAGGGGAAGTATTTTCCTCGACCAGTAAGAAGTCGTCCAGGTGATGTAATACCGTAGGGCATCTGGCTATGTTCAATAGTAACCAGCACAATGCTTCGGCAAATGTGTCGAAAATAGCTGGGCTACTTTTAGACCCAAAAGTTAAACGGGAGAAAAAAAATTGTAGTGCCCGGCCCACTTGATTCCATGCAGTTGCCACAGTGTGGGGTGGATTGGTAGCAATTTAAAGGCATTAGTAATATCGGTCTTACTAAGCCAGGCTCCGACCCCTGCTTGTATGATCGATGTAATGGCGTGATCTATGGTGGTGTATTGCAGGGAGAATTCCTCGTAGGGTATGATGGAATTAAGACTTGGGTTGGCCGATGAGTGTGGTGCTGACAAGTCAATGATGAGTCTCTGTTTAAGGGAAGATTTCCCTGTGACAATACCAATGGTGTTAGTACGCCATTCTTTGAATGGAGGAGCTTTGAAAGGCCCCAATACGAAACCCTCAGCAACTTCTTGGGCTATGAGAGTGTCAACAGCTGTGGGATTATGTTGTGCGGATTGTAGATTAGGGCATTCCAGAGTCCAAAGATGGTATGTGTGGAATACCCATGTGGAAGCCTTCTGTTAAACCAGAGATAAGAAAGTCCACCAAGTGTTTAGACGGGTGATGTGACATAAATGCAGTAAATACCGGCATATTAATGGACGTAAGGTAAGGCTTAGAATACATTTTATTTGGACACATGGTTTTTGCATGTGCTCTAAAACATTTTAAACAGATATGCAATAATCTGCAACCGCTATAATTACAAGACCCAACATTGAAATTGTTACATATCTGAGACTTGCCCAGAAACTTGATTGGGCATCCCAGTTTGTCTCTTGTCAATTTCTCTGGAACACCAGAGGAACTAGCACCTTGCGTGGAGGCATGTTCGTCAGCCGCGTTGGGACAGAAATTTGTCGTATGGGCTGTAGAGGAGCAGTATGCACAAGCCGGTGTTCTTAGACCTGCAAAGTGTCTCCAAAATATGAAGGTATCAATCCTTCCCCAGTTGGATCTTGTTCCATACTGGGAGAAGGCTCCAGACACTTTTGCAGAAAAAGACCTATGGTAGTCATACAAGGCTGAACCACCATATTTGTTTCCCAGATCTACCAGCTTGTGCATATAAAGATCAAACTCCTCTCTTCTATTGGGATAGACCGCACAGATGACATCCCAGTAAATACTAAAGGCCAGTACAAACTCGGGGATAGTCAGTTTCCTGTTTAGGCAGGCATCCTTAGATCTGACAACAACAGACACATCATCATAAGCATAAGTCTTATTTTCCACAATATCCTGGGAGGCAATCAGCAGGGAAGCTAGGTTGACGTCTTTACCTTCCAGGATATCTCTTTTTATGTGCTCAGGTATCATATGAGCAGGGCTAACTTCCTGGTCATCCGAGGTGATGGCTGGAGGAACCAATAGCAAGTCGGCTGGTGCTTGTGAAGCAGCAGCGGGTGGCCCTGCTGGAGTAAGGGCCGTGGTGACTGACTCATGTTTCGCCAAAATGGAGTTGACCTTGCTCATGGATGCCATGAGTGAAGATAACATAGAATGTATGTCTCCTGGGTTGGACTGGCTAGGTCCTTGTAACAAAAAGCACAGTTTGCCTGGAAAAGAATTTGGGGTACATCCGAACTTTGGGGAAAATATGTTAATTTTTAATTATGTGATTTAAATATCTAAGGGGAGGGGATGTACAGAATGTATATTGTATTGATTGGTTATACTGCTAATTATGTGAGTGTCTCCCTTGCATGGGCAGAATCGCATAAAAGAGAGTGTCTGTCAATAAACCCTCAGTTCTTCTTGACCCTTCAAAACGTAGCCTCGTCTCGTTCTTGAAAGGGGAATCTATGCAGCTTAATCACTTAGCTCTTTTCAGAGCTGTACTTGGCTTCCACTCCTGATCCAGCAGAAGGGAATAGGCGACTCCATCACTACACAGCGACTTGCTGGGAAGAAAAGGACGTCCCCGACGGCTGGTCCCCTCACCATACCAGGGTAGCCGTTACAGTCTTTACCTGAGATCCATGTTGTTAGTTGAGGTACGTAGCAGTTTGAAAAGTTCTGCTTTCCTTGCTGTAGCGGGGTAGGTGATTTGACGTCTCCTTAATTCCGTAGTTATACGAGGGATCGTCCAGGATCTGATCGATGCTGGACTATTTACCTCTCCTCCTTGTGTAGCAGTGATAGCTCTAGCCAGAGTGCTAAGCAGGGAGAAATCCTCTACCCCTTCCTGAGACATACTATAACCAAAACAATGAATTAGTGTATGAAAAACCACCAAAATCATACTGGCAGGCTAGCTAAGCCGGATGGCGAAACATTACACTTGTTTGGTGACAGGTGAGGCCCTACTAGTTGCCAAGTGGCTTGATCTATGCGTTGACACGAGGGGATTTGAGTCCACCCATCGTAGTGGCAAGAATTTAGGCCTCTCGGTGACTGTAACATAGAAAAACAGGAAAAGGTAGTGACAGATGAGGCCCTCTCTATGCAACATACGAGGTGGCTAGTTAACGTGTGGCCCGATGGGTGTTTGCCTCTGAAACGTTGAGGCGGGGTGTTCGCCTCGGGGGACCACTAACTGATGGCAATGCCAAGAAGGGGTAAATTGGGAAGCCTATGACCCTATTGCCAGTACTCTAACCTAGGGGGGAGAAATTGTATGGCAGAATACCATATGAGCAGGTGTACGTACCTGGTAGTATGAATATCTCACAGGAAACCGTGTGGTGAAATATCTATTTAAACCTGGACAGCCTGAAAATGGGTAAAAGAGAGTAGTATAGTGATTGTGGACTGTGTGGGAATGAAGTAGACTGTGTAGCCCCTACCAGTGATGTTTTTTAAGGCTTGATTGGCTTTTTACTTGGTAAATGAAGTGTAGTGATATACCATGAGAGTATAAATGTGTTACCAAGGCAAAGTGATGCCTTGTCTTTAATGCACAGTTCTGTATAAAACAGTGGGGAATGTATGACGGTGTTAAGTAGAAAAAGAACATGGGTGAGGGAGGCCGTGGCCTATATTTAAACAGCGTTATGTATGACATGTAATAGAATAACAAAAAAAAAAAGGGGCAGGCATACACAAAAATGCCTTAAAGTGATGTAAAGTTATATAAATGATATATCTGTAATGAAAAAGATGTATGATTGGTTGGATCAGTACATGATTCAACCCGAGAATGTATTGCTTGTAAAAGGAAACTGTATCCTTATGTATGTGTCATAGTTTATAACACAGAAATGAGGCCTGTAATGTAGGCTGAGTCCATTTGAATAAATGGATACGTATGGCAGACCCCTGAAAGCGTGGGAGTCAAAATGATCCATACAGATAAGTGAGCTTGGTTTTGTATGGACATAATACAATACTGACACCTTTAAACAGTAACGGAAATAATCTGTCTATTTAACCAAGCAATCCGTTACCTGAATGGTATATACATGAAATGGTGAATGTAATCCACGAAAGGATTTATGTGTAATACATAGAAATAAAACCGAAACCCAATGTGAGGGAAAACAGAAGTTGGAACAAATAGTTTAAACGTATGAATTTTATGCGAACCGCAAGCGTGTTTAAGCATATCATGAAAAAGTGCCGAACGGCAAAACAACCAAAATGATAACTTGTTTCACTGTAAATAGTTATATGCGAAATGACCACTTATACGAATATACTGATTAGCCGAATGACCGTACGAAATGAAAACCGCGAACGGCTTGTTCAATTTGTGATATAACAGGGAAAACCATAAAGCGAGGACCCATGCTGTACCGTATGCCGTGGGAACCGATCCTGGCATGACAGGTAGGTCTAACTTACGGTTTAGGAGTTCCTGGGACGCAATCTACTACGATGACCGGGGTCAGAAGAAGCTGGGTGGACGGAAAAGGCCTGAAACAGGATTCCTGGACACAGCTTGCCGCAGAAAAACCTTGTGGATACTGAAAAACCAAGTTGGCGTCTGAGAGAACCCGGAAGTGGATCCTCATTCAACGCTGACCTTGAATGGTTAGGAGCAAGGTAAGGGGTGTGCCTTAAGTAGGCTAGGAGTGGATACATATATACTTAGGTATATTATTTTGTTCTACATGTATTTTGAGATATATATATATATATATATATATATTAATTTTAAAATACAGTTAGAACGAATTTACACATTTATTTATTTTTTATTATTTTTTAATTTAATTTTTTAACATATTTACATATTTATGTTATATTATATATAAATATAAAATGAAAATTATATAGATATTTAATCAATATCATTGTATGTGTATTTTGATATTAATATATATATTAATATTAAAATACATGTAGACAATATATATATATATATATATATATATATATACACACACACACACACACACACACCATTCCTGCTTTTCAATTTCATCTAGACCAGATCAAACATAGTCTTCCTATTATTAGAGACAACATTGAATCCGCTCAGTCTTTCTATAAAAAAAATACTCTGATCAGCATAAACAACCTTTTTCTCCTTTTCAAACAGGGGATAAAGTTTTTTATCTACCAAGTTCCTTAATCTTCCTTGTCCTTCCAAGAAGTTTGCTGACCTTTTCATTGGTTCTTTCTCACTTCTCCATAAAGTTAATGATGTCTCTATTAAAACTTACCCTCTTCTGCCTGTCTTTGCTGATGATGAAGAGGAATTAGGTGGAGAATATTAAGGAAAATTGTTTCATACTTACCGTAATTTTCTTTTCCTGATCATTATTCATGGCAGCATTTACTCATGGGTTAGCTCCTCCCCTTACAGCAGAAAGGACAGGAAATAGAACTCTGAAACTGGTATAAAAGGATCCTCCCCCTTCCCATCAGGCAGTCTTTGTAACTAGCTTCACAACTCTTATAATGTATGGGTGGGAACGTAATGCTGCCATGAATAATGATCAGGAAAAGAAAATTACGTAAGTATGAAACAATTTTACCTCTCCCTCATCAATCATGGAAGCATTTACTCATGGGGAATACCCAAGCAGTATATATAGAGGGAGGGACAGAGTTCAAAAACAGCTAATAGCTATACAACCATTATTGAGCTGCATAAACCTTAGAAGACTTTAAAAAAGCCAAACAAGTAATCAATAGGATATTGTCATAAAATCTGATCAGACAAGGAAATTTACCCTAGAGGCTGCAAGGTCAGCAACCTCCTGGCATTCAAATGTCTGAAATATCCTGAATAAATATAGAGCCAAATAGGCATTAAGGCCATGATAGCCTAGTCTAGAGAAGGAACAAGGCTAGAGAACCTCCATGAAACCCAGACACGGTCTAGAAATTATAGATCTATTATGTCAAGAAACAAGAAAGGATAATGTCCTTCTCTGATATAAATTTAAAACCAAATGGATGGCATCATCAAATCAGAACCTTGACAAAGGCTTAACTTCCAGAGATCATACTGGAACAAGCAGATACTATTGGATGAGAACCATCACACCATGCTATAAAACAGTGGGAGAATTGAGAATCCCACTTCTTTCTGGATGTATTTATTAAAGACGAGTCACATTGCTTCCTCTTGCCTAGTGAACTACTTACCTGTAGATACAGGAAACAAATCAATAACTGCCTGTCAGAAAGAGGCAGAGCCTAGTAGAGAAATAAGAGCCTGTTATAAAAACACTGCAACAATGAATATATATTACAAAATCAGACTCACAACAATACTACACACCGTGGATGAATTGATACAGTAATGATCAGTTACAGGAGAGGTATAAACCAATAACATTACTAGGCAAAGACAAAAAGATTCATATACAGATTAGTTAAGAAAAAAAAAAGAAGAAAATACAGAATAAAAAGTATAAACCAGACCAGGAGTAGTGAATTTTTCAGAGTAGAAGCTTGCAGAAAAATAAAACGATAGTAAAGTTATGACCAGGTGAAAGAAAAAGCCAATATTAACAGCTTTTAAATCAGTTAAATTAGATTTTAGAAAGAAAAATAAATATACCATAGAAAACAGTCAGGTAATTGTTTCAGATTTACCTACTTATGAGATCAATAAATAGCCAAATTTGTGCTCCTGCAACCAGCAAGATCTACTAAGCTGTGCATCAGTAATCAGCATATATCTAAAGGATAACACTGCCACCAAACTTGAAAAAAACATTCCCTATCTTGATTAGAGAGGAGATGATACCTGGCAATAGAAACACTTTTTGTAGAATGGTCTCATGTATAAATACATAGGTGTGCACACAAAAAAAAACCCAAAAAACCCCCATTAATTCTGTTAAACATTACCGTGCTCCATTTTGGAAATCAGGTCTCATTCTCTCCTGGGAGAGGCACTCAGACATGTTCAATAAACACATGCAATCTATCTGAAGTGGGATAATGTGTTAAATTGCTTATCCTGAAACACCTGTGGGAGAAGGAATTATTATTATGATATTTATAGAGCGCCGTCAAATTCCGCAGCGCTTTACAATGGGTGGACGAACAGACATGTAGTTGTAACCAGACAAGTTGGACACACAGGAATAGAGGGGTTGAGGGCCCTGCTCAATGAGCTTACATGCTAGAGGGAGTGGGGTCAAATGACACAGAAGGGTAAGGATAGTATTAGACTAACGACAGTTGCAGAAGAGGAATCAGTCAGGAGCTATTAACAGTTTAAGTGATATGCTTTTATGAAGAAATGGGTTTTTAACGATTTTTTTAAGGAATGGAGACTGGGTGAGCATCTAACGGAGGAGGGAAGCGAGTTCCACAGGAACGGTGCAACCCTCGAGAAATCTTGAAGGCGAGCATCAGAGGTGGGAGTACGGACAGAAGATAGACGTAAGTCTTCAGCAGATCGTATGGGCCTAGACAGGACATACTTGTGTATAAGGGAGGATAGATAGGTGGAAGCAGCATTATGTAGCAATTTGAAAGCAAGAACCAGAATTTTAAATTGAGCTCAATATTTTATAGGAAGCCAGTGTAGGGATTGACAGAAGGGTGAGGAATGGGAGGTGCGGGCGGACAGGAAGATGAGCCTTGCCGCCGCATTCACTATGGACTGTAACAGCGCTAGTTGGGAGCACGTAAGACCACTGAGAAGCGGATTACAGTAGTCAAGGCGAGAAAGGACAGTGGAATGGACCAACACCTTAGCCGCATCTGGCGTTAAGTAGGGGCGGATGCGCGCAATGTTTTTTAGATGGAAATGACAGGATTTGGCGATAGATTTAACATGAGGCTTGAAGGAGAGGTCGGAGTCAAAGAGAACACCTAGGCAGCGAGCCTGTGTGGTGGAGCTAATGGTAGCACCGTTGACTTGGAGAGAGACAGACACAGGAGTAACAACATTTGAGGGAGGAAAGACCAGAATTTCAGTTTTGGTCAAGTTTAGTTTAAGGAAGTGGGCAGCCATCCAGTTAGAAACAGCAGAGAGGCAATCAGAGACACTAGTCAAGAGGGACGGGGAGAGATCAGGAGAGGACAGGTAGATTTGCGTGTCATCTGCATCAAAATGATATTGGAAGCCAAAGGAGCTAATGAGTTTACCAAGGGAGGCAGTATAGATGGAGAACAGTAGGTGACCAAGGACTGAACCTTGGGGGACACCAACAGAGAGGAGTTGGGGAGAAGAAGCAGAGCCAGAGAAAGAAACACTGAAAGAGCGCTGGGAGAGGTAGGAGGAGCACCAGGAGAGAGCAGTATCTTGTAGACCGATATTGCGGAGGATGAGAAGAAGCTGTTGATGATCAACAGTGTCAAAAGCCGCAGACAGGTCAAGGAGAATTAGGATAGAGTAGTGACCACGAGATTTTGCAGCGAGTAGATCATTGGATACTTTGGTCAGTGCTGTTTCCACAGAGTGCTTAGCGCGGAAACCAGACTGAAGCGGGTCTAGCAGAGAGTTGGACTCGAGGAAGTCTGTCAATCAACAATTTTTTCAAAGATCTTGGATGCAAAAGGCAGTAGCGAGATAGGACGATAGTTGGATGTTAGGGTCAAGATTGGACTTCTTTAGAATTGGGGTTACAGTTGCATATTTGAAGGGCAATGGAAATATACCAGAGGAGAGAGAGAGATTGAGGATTTTAGTGAGAGGTGGAGAAAGAGAAGAAGACAGGGTACGGATGAGATGCGAGGGAATTGGATCTAGGGAGCAGGTGGTGGGGCGGGAGGGCTGGAGCAGAGCAGAAACTTCTTCCAATGTAGCGGGTGCGAATGAACATAGAACAGCAGAGGGAGTGAAATTAGGGTAAGTATTGTAAGAGGAAGAAGAAAGATGAGATATCTCTTCTCTGATTGTAGAGATCTTGTCAGTGAAGTGAGTTGCAAAGTCTGAGACAGTCAAGTTAGTAGGTGGAGGAGGAACAGCAAGGCGAAGAAGAGAGTTAAATGTGTGAAATAGTCGTTTGGGTTCGCGGGAGAGTGTGGTTATGAGGGTATTGAAGTAATTAACTTTTGCAGAGGAAAGAGCCAAGCTGTATGAGCTCAGCATAAATTTTTAGTGGAGAAAGTCAGATGCACAGTGAGACTTTCTCCAACAGCGTTCAGCAGTTTTGGAGCATTTTTGGAGGTATCGAGTGAGCTTGGTGTGCCAGGGTTGTTGTTGGTGGGGCCTGCGGCGTTTTAATGTACAAGGTGCCATGATGTCTAGTTGAGAGGAGAGGGTGGAATTGTAGAAGGAGGTTGCAGAACTAGGACAGTGTAGCTGAGAATGGCATATGTAAATGTGGATGGGGGGATGAGTGAAGTGGGTGTAAGGAGAGATTTTTATATTGAGGGAGACTGAGGAAATAAAGAGGAGGAGAAAACAGATCATTGCTAACCTGTGAAAAATAAAAATTGGAGATAATTGGAATATTAAGAGCAGGTGAAGGTGTTTTATGGGTTAAGAAAGTGCAGGAGTGTACTAATAAGAGGCAGGTTTTTTTAACCTAACTAAAATGTAGGTGTGACAGACAATCTATAAATGTAATATTGAGCATGGGGTGGGATGGTGTGGGGAGGATGGGCATCAGGCTTGCTCACTGAAGGAATGGGCTTGCAAAGTTGGGGAATCAGGCTGTTGAATAAAGAGATGTGAGGGTCAGAGAGCTTGCAATAAAGGTAAGGGAGGGGGAAATGTATCTAGGTACAGAGATGAAGAGATGGATATTCAAATAAAAACAAACATATCAATAAGAAAAGGGACAAATCAGAGGAGAAATAGAGGAATGCATATAGGTGAATAAAACAATTATGTACAGGGCTAGCAAAACTACACTTTAGCATAAAATACAAGATATAAATACGAGAAAACAAGAAAATATACAATGTACACAGGATATATTAAATAAAAATAAAATAAATGTACAGGGTGGTTAAGTTAAAGATAAATGAAGGTGTGCAGGATAGAGTCTTAGTGTGGTCTTCCAGAAGGCTACCTTTGTAGACGATCAGGCTTGCTCACTGAAGGAAATGGCTTGCAAAGTTGGGGAATCAGGCTTTTATGGGTTAAGAAAGTGCAGGAGTGTACTAATAAGAGGCAGGTTTTTTTAACCTAACTAAAATGTAGGTGTGACAGACAATCTATAAATGTAATATTGAGCATGGGGTGGGATGGTGTGGGGAGGATGGGCATCAGGCTTGCTCACTGAAGGAATGGGCTTGCAAAGTTGGGGAATCAGGCTTTGCAGACGATCAGGCTTGCTCACTGAAGGAATGGGCTTGCAAAGTTGCAAAGGAATCTAATACAAAGCCAAAAGCAGTATGTTTCCTTATCTACTTCATTTAAAAAACTGAAATAGAAAATCCACAGTATGCAATAGTTATTTACCCAGTGCAACAGTGCATTTGTTTTTGTTAGAATTGGGCTGTATTATATTTCAGTGCAAAACAGACCTTAGAATATTTGGATATATTAAATCTACCAATGCCGTGTATAAATTGGGGTTATATACAGTGGCGTACTAAGGGGGGGGCGGGGGGGGCGGTCCGCCCCGGGTGCCAGCCAGGTGGGGGGGGCCATGGCCAGCCCCCCGCCCCCCCCATGCTGCAGCCGCCCGAGC
>OW240914.1:241046819-241059836 GCA_933207985.1 Pelobates cultripes | reverse complement strand
CATATAGGTATGTACTCACTTACACATATAAAATTTAGCACTTTTGAAGAAGAAAAAAAAAAAAAGAATCATGACGTCATGGCGCCTTTTTCTAATATGTTCACTGCCTATATAAACCTGTATGTAACAGGATGTACTTTCTGATCTCCACTTGATAAAGCCTAAGGGCGAAACGCGTTGTGGTTTTTAAACTATGTTGTTTTAAATAAATGTATTTTGGCCACTTTCTTACTGTGAGTTAGCCATCTTACTTTTTATTACTATTATCATTTTACTTTTTACTACTACCATCCTTTTATCCAGAAGTGTTTCCAGTGAGGATATTACTCCCAAGAATCCTAGGTGGGGATTTGTCACGTATTCATCCGCTTATAGAAATGTGGTTAATGACATTTACTGTCCACACAGGAAAAGTTGTGCCGAGCAGCAACCTAATCCACAGAAGGTTTAATGCTGAGCAGTAATTGTGCAAATGAAACCTGGTGTCATGTATTCATCCGCTTATAGAAAAGTGGTTAATGACATTTACTGTCCACACAGGAAAAGTTGTGCCGAGCAGCAACCTAATCCACAGAAGGGTTAATGCTGAGCAGCAATTATGCAAATGAAACCTGGTAACTGACTTTGGGGTCAAAGGCCGGTTACAGCCTATCAGAACTAAAGGAGGGGTATTTAGGCCCAGTTCTCAGCCTGCTCAGTGCCCTGTCGTGGTTTCCCTTGTGGTTGTCTGAGAGCGCGTTCCTGTTTATAGTTTTCTACCTGGTTTTTGACTTTGGCTTTGTTTATTGACTTCTCTATATTCTGGTATCCTGACTCCTGGCTTTCCTCATCGCTGTGTCCCTTTCTGTGTTCCCTGACCTCGGCTAGTATTTTTGACTATTCTTTGTACGTTAAATCCGGCCATTCTAAGGACCGGTAATACGTTACTTATTTGTCATCCTTGCTGTACAGTTCTACGTGCTGGATCAAACAGTAATCCTGACATTACGACATGGCCATAGATCCTGTAGAACTGTGTCAGCAGATAGCTGCTTGCGAGAGGAAATTAGAGGAGAATGATCACCGCATGGATCAGTTCACTCAGGCTTTAAGTACGCTTCTCGCTAGAACAGAGCATCTGCAGCCTGCAGCGTCTCCTCCTATAGCACCTCTACCCTGTGTACCTCCACCCACTGTTAATAGGACTCCTAGCATCTCCTTATCACCATCCCTACAGTTTGATGGCAATATCCAGGAATGCAGGGGTTTTCTTAATCAGGTGGAGTACCATTTTGAGGCCTCACCAGGGTCATTCCCCACGGACAGAGCAAGAATTGGTTATCTAATGAATCAATTAAAGGGCAAGGCCCTTGCCTGGGCTAATCCGTTGTGGGAGAGTAATCGGAGCATAGCTCATAATTACCAGGAATTCCTTGCCGAATTCAAGCTCACGTTTGAGCCATTGGGTAGAGAGGATGACGCCTCCACTGCCCTAATGCACATCAGACAAGGTAACCGGTCTATCTCGGATTATGCTATTGAATTCCGTACCTTAGCTTCCGAGGTAGACTGGACTAACAATGGGTTAATCTCAGCATTCAAAAGGGGTCTCTCAGAGACTATACTAGATGAGATAGCCGCTAAAGAATTACCTAAGAGTCTTAACGAATTTATTACGTTTGTCATGCATATTGATAATAGGTTAAGACTCAGAGAAGTCACCAGAAGCAAGACCAGACGTACGGCTATGTCCCTAGCACCTCAATTCTCTAAACCTGTTTTGTCTAACCTCCCTGTACAGTCCGAACCCGAACCTATGCAGTTGAGGGGTCACTAAACTGTCTGAGGCCAAAAAACAGTATAGGAGAAGGGAGGGGTTATGCCTATATTGCGGTAGAAAGGGACATATGATAACTAATTGTCCAGTGCGTCCGGAAAACTTCCGCACCTAAGAACCTTAAGGGGACAGATCTTAGGTGTGATGGAGTTGTCCTCTAACAAAAACAAAAGTAGATTCCTCCTTGAGGTATCTATTTCCCTTGATAACAAGAAGTTTTCTTGCAGTGCCCTAATGGACTCAAGTGCTGCTGGAAATTTTATTGATGTCCAGTTTATTAGGGGTAATGAGATACCGGTCAGGGAGAGACCTACACTGCTAGCTGTAGAGGCTATTGATGGTAGACCACTCACACAACCGCTTATAGCCCACGAAACTTTCCCTATTACGATCTCCATTGGGGCCTCCCATAGGGAGGAGATGACGTTTCAGGTTATGACTTCTCCATCATGTCCTATCATATTAGGGTTTCTGTGGCTGAGTAAGCACAATCCCTATATTGACTGGGCATATAGAATGGGGTAAAGAGTGTATGGGGAGATGTATAAAACCAGTACTAAAGAGATTGGATACTATTGACCTTCCCACTACCACTCCCCAAACTCCTGGAGTTCCCATACAATACCAAGAACTTCAGGAGGTGTTCAACAAGGCTCAATCCGATGTATTGCCTCCCCACAGAGCATATGACTGTGCCATTAACCTGTTTCCAGGCGCTATGCCACCTAAGGGGGCAGTTTATGCCTTATCTCCCCAGGAGAGTAAAATAATGGAGGATTACATCAAAGAATCCTTGAGCAAAGGGCACATAAGAAAGTCATCCTCACCAGCTGGTGCAGGATTCTTTTTTGTTGAGAAAAAGGGTGGTGAGTTACGCCCTTGCATAGACTACAGGGCACTTAATAAAATCACTGTAAAAAATGCATACCCTATCCCACTCATTTCCGAATTGTTCGATAGACTTCAGGGAGCTAAAGTATTTACTAAGCTTGACCTTAGGAGCGCTTACAATTTGGTTAGAATTAAAGAGAATCATGAGTGGAAGATGGCATTTAATACCCGTAGTGGACACTATGAATATCTGGTAATGCCATTTGGGTTATGCAACGCCCCGGCCGTATTCCAAGACTTTATAAATGATGTACTCAGGGAATTCATTTACTCATTTGTCTTGGTTTATTTGGACGATATTTTGGTGTATTCCCCTGATCTTCAAACTCACCACTTCCATGTGAAACAGGTTCTGCAGACGTTGTTGAAAAATAAACTTTATTGTAAATTAGAAGTGCATATTTGACCAGCCTGAAGTCCACTTTTTGGGTTAAAACATCTCTGCATCGGGATTTCAAATGGATCCTAAAAAACTAGAGGCTGTACTACACTGGCCATTACCCTCTGGTTTAAAAGCCATTCAAAGGTTTATTGGTTTTGCCAACTATTACAGAAGATTCATCAAGGGATTTTCTTCTGTAATAGCCCCAATCACAAATATGACTCGCAAAGGGGTTAGTAGCACAGTATGGTCCAAAGAGGCTGTGAATGCTTTTGAGACTCTTAAACAAAGATTTGCCTCTGCGGACATACTAAAACATCCCGACACTAGTAAACCTTTTATATTGGAGGTTGATGCATCCGAGACAGGGGTAGGGGCTGTTCTCTCTCAGAGAGAAAGCCAGGGAACACCATTGCATCCTTGTGGCTACTTCTCCAGAAAGATGTCTCCTGCTGAGCGCAACTACGATATTGGCAATAGAGAACTGTTGGCCATTATTCTTGCCCTCAAGGAGTGGCGACATCTTTTGGAGGGTTCCAAGGACCCCCTGTTGATCATAACCGACCACAAAAATCTGGCATATATAGGGGATGCCAAACGTTTGTCTTCCAGACAGGCTAGATGGTCACTGTTCCTTTCACGTTTTAACTTTCTCATTACTTATAGACCTGGTTCTAAAAATACCAAGGCTGATGCCTTGTCCAGGCAATTTGATAATGAGTCAGCTCCAGAACAGGTGACATCTCCTATTATTCCACCAGAGTGTATTATTGCCACTACTGTCCTCTCACTGTCTTCTCCACTGCTTGGCACCATACTGGAGGCCCAGCCTCAGGCGCCCAGTGGTAAACCGTGTGATAAACTGTTCGTTCCCCTATGTGAAAGGGTTAATATCATGAAAGTGTTCCATGACAATATAACTGCTGGACACCCGGGCATCAATAAGTCCACTGCCGCGATCACTAGATCATTTTGGTGGGATTCACTCAGGAAAGATGTAAAGAAGTATGTGCAGGCATGTTCTGTGTGTGCAATTTCTAAGGTGACTCATGCACTTCCTTGTGGCCTGTTGCAGCCTCTTCCTGTTCCTGAGATTCCATGGTCCCACTTATCCATTGACTTTATTTTTGAGCTTCCTAGCTTTGCTGGGTTCACTACTATTCTCATGGTTGTAGACCGATTTTCTAAGATGGCTCACTTCATTCCTCTCAAGAAGTTGCCATCTTCGCAAGATTTGGTCCTAATTTTCATACGTGAAATTGTCCGTTTGCATGGCATCCCCCACAATATTGTGTCTGATAGGGGCTCTCAGTTTGTGTCCAGGTTCTGGAGGGCGTTCAGTAAACAATTGGGGATTGATCTCTCCTTCTCCTCCTCCTACCATCCACAGACCAATGGTACAGCTGAGAGGGCTAACCAGTCATTAGAAGTTTATTTGCGTTGTTTTATTAATAGCACACAAGACAATTGGTCTGAACTACTCCCGTGGGCCGAGTTCGCTAGAAACAATGCTGTTCATGTCTCCTCTGGGCACAGTCCATTTTTTGTCAATAATGGTAAGCATCCTACGGTTCTCCCTGCGGTATTTTCTGATACTGCCATTCCTGCTCTGGATGAGCGTCTGGCCTCCATTCGGGATACCTGGGTTAAGGTTCTAACTGCTCTAGGGGCTGCTGCTGAACGCTTCAAACATTTTGCTGATAAGCGTAGGAGTGCCAACCCGGTGTACCAAGTGGGGGACTGGGTTTGGTTGTCATCTCGCAACATCAAGCTTAAGGTCCCTAGCATGAAGTTTGCCCCCAGATTCCTTGGTCCCTATAGAGTGCTTCGTAGGATCAATCCAGTGTCTTACTCTCTGGCTCTTCCTGCATCTTTAGGGATTCCCAACACTTTTCATGTGTCCTTACTCAAACCTCTTGTCTGCAATAGATATACTGTTCCTTGTGTTCCTCCCCCTCCGGTGGTGGTGGGTGGTCAGAAAGAGTATGAGGTATCTTCTATCGTGGATTCTAGGTTTTCTCGGGGCACTTTACAGTACTTGGTTGTTTGGAAAGCTTACGGTCCTGGTGATTGTTCTTGGGTTTCGGCTCCTGACCTGCATGCGAGCCATAAGATCCGCGCTTTTCACGCTAAATTTCCTCTCAAGCCTGGTCCTGTCCGCCCGGTGGGCGTTCTTCAGGTGGGGGGTAATGTCACGTATTCAACCGCTTATAGAAATGTAGTTAATGACATTTACTGTCCACACAGGAAAAGTTGTGCCGAGCAGCAACCTAATCCACAGAAGGTTTAATGCTGAGCAGTAATTGTGCAAATGAAACCTGGTGTCATGTATTCATTCACTTATAGAAAAGTGGTTAATGACATTTACTGTCCACACAGGAAAAGTTGTGCCGAGCAGCAACCTAATCCACAGAAGGGTTAATGCTGAGCAGCAATTATGCAAATGAAACCTGGTAACTGACTTTGGGGTCAAAGGCCGGTTACAGCCTATCAGAACTAAAGGAGGGGTATTTAGGCCCAGTTCTCAGCCTGCTCAGTGCCCTGTCGTGGTTTCCCTTGTGGTTGTCCGAGAGCGCGTTCCTGTTTATAGTTTTCTACCTGGTTTTTGACTTTGGCTTTGTTTATTGATTTCTCTATATTCTGGTATCCTGACTCCTGGCTTTCCTCATCGCTGTGTCCCTTTCTGTGTTCCCTGACCTCGGCTAGTATTTTTGACTATTCTTTGTACGTTAAATCCGGCCATTCTAAGGACCGGTAATACGTTACTTATTTGTCATCTGTGCTGTACAGTTCTACGTGCTGGATCAAACAGTAATTGAACAGTTAGTCTGTTCAACTAAATGTGAGTAACCACTTGGTTTTTTATCTTCTCACCTCTGGTATTTTATACTTTGAGCACTATTGCTGTTCCCGCTTTTATTTCCACATATGGTTCCCTAATTAAGAAAGAATACTAAGACCTCACGTATCCCATAAGTGGGGATTATACCACTGTACGTTATCAACACTAGAGCTAAGTCCATAGCTCTTTGTTGGGGATAAAATCAGCCTGGGCCCTTTGTGGATGATGGATATTTGCCAACTCATACAGAGCTCTGGAAATTGGAAATGAATAGCAGAGACGTGTTCAATAACCAATTCAAATTGTATTCATACGTCAGTTATATTTATAACCCATTTTCATAGCAGGATGGGAGGGGGAAAAATGACCATATGGGCGTGACAATGACATTGTTTTTCACAAGTTATAAACAGCTGTTTTTAGTTATAATTCGATGTTACATAATGTATGCATATTGGATAAAACCCAGATGATTACAAATACAGAAATCTTGGACAATTAACAAGGTCATTCCAGAATCCTTATCATGTCATGTCATGTCATGTCGTGTCATGTCATGTCATGTCATGTAAATATCATTTTCCAGGAACATAACAAAGTTTCAATAACATTTCTGAGAATTGGAGATACAATTCCAAATTTATTCTTGATTCAAATTAACCCTTACATGAACAGTTAGGATATAGAGCAAAATGGATATTCGCATCTACAATTCCCCTCTTAGATCATATCATGATCTACCTTATGGAATATCCATGGGAGGCCTGCGGCAGAGAAACGAAAGGAGGTATATTCAGACGTGCTAATCACGTCTGCGGGACTTTCCTTATTTCTTCACCTCGATTTCCCCCATTTGCTCTATGCCGTAGGTTTTCCCTTTAAGAGGAGATCGAGCTGTCGATTTTCAGCTTCTGTAATCATCTGTTGTACACATCTTTTAAGTGTACAAGTTAAATATTTCAAACAGCTGACATCTTAACTGCACATCATGTTATCTGCAACTTGAGCCTTGGATCAAAACAGGCAAAGTGTATTATTCCCAACAACGGGAATATTATTACTATAATTTACAACGTAAACACATATAATAAAAAATGGGAATAAAATCTATTTCCCCTCTTTGGACCAGGGTCTTGGATTACCAGTCCACCCAGTGAACTTGGGCCAGGTCAAAAATCCCAGTGGCAAAAACTCATAATTGAGAAAAAAAGCACATCTGGGTAAATTCTAAGTGAGGGCCATGACTGTGTAGACATGTCATCCCCTCACATTGACAGCATTAGTGACTTATAAAACCTGCACTATGTAAGTAAATAGCTCAGGTATCGGGATTGGGAAACACTTCTTGATTAGTTTGAAAAGGCCCACTTACATATTAAATCATAAGATCATTTCTAATCAGTTTGCAATTCTAGCAATAATCCCAATCATGACCTTGCGTCCTATGCCTCCTAATCAAATCCCTATTTCGATAGTCCAGTCATATCCACACTTAATACATTGGAATCCATCCTTGGTACACTCAACATACATCAATGACACACATAGTACATCCATGCCTGAGTAAGCTAACACTTCCTCTCTCTCCGGCTAACTCTACAAAAATAAAAATAACAAAATAGTTCAATAGTCCAGCATAGTCCAGAAAAATATTATAAGTCTTTCAAGGAGTATAAAGAATCTTAGACACCATAAACTTTGTTCCATAATCTTAGACACCATAACATAGCTAAGGGTAGCAATATGGCTGACAACAAGACAATGTCAGCTTCCACATAGTTCTTAATTCTTCTGTTTGCTGGATGTTCACCACAATACTCTGTGCAACACCCCAATTGTTGAAAGGGTAATACAGAAATAGCGGCAATAGACAGCACTGCATCTTCAGGACTTTCCAAGTTAGTTTATGTCCTCATAAGTAAGCATCTCAGTTTCTTCGGCCAGCATGGATTTTGACCAAACAGATTTAATTGCAAAAAAGGTAAGTAGGCAGGTAGGTCAGCCAGAGAGATTGGTGTGTAGTCCCAAATATCAGGCAGCACAAATACTCCAGTACGGTCTCTATAATCATACAAACACAAGGATCAGTACGACATCAATAAATTAATTATCTAGGCTAAACTCAAATTAGAGACTAAAGTTAAACTCTTAACTAGTGTAACATGTACGTCTCTCAGTTTTGCTTATAATTCATTGAATTTGTCCTTTATAAAATTTTAATACATAATTTCCCTTTAGAATGCCTTGTATGGATGAGAGAAGCACTCATTCTATATAAATGCTTGTTGAGTACTAAAACACTAACATATACATATTGGTATAATTCCCAATAAAATGCTGTTCTTAAACTTAAACCTTGATTTGATAATCTCAATTAATTACTTTAATAAAATTTTGTGGACCCTGATAACATCTTTGGAAACCGAAACCTTTTATAGATCCCGATGTGTGTGATCATGTTTTAATACATGTTGGAACCTCCATACAGTTATCCCACTTAAACAATATATTTTTTTTCAGAACAACTAGGAATGAAATAGGAGAAACAAAATAAATTACTATTGTTCTAAAGTGCTTTGTTTAATACAGGTTTCGGAAGAGTTGTCTTGCTGTGTTGCAAGTGGCCTCTGATAAGGAAGGGACAGCAAACTGTAGGCATATGTTATATTAAGTTGCTCTCACTTGTCAGGTCTTGGAAACCCACTTAATTTATTGCAGATGCCTCTATTATACCACTTTACAAATTGACTAAGCATACTTATTATCCTATTTTATTTTAGTTATTTCACATTGCACAGCCTATGCAAACAATGTCTAGGTCCCAACTTCAGCTTGTACATCCTCTAAGTGCCAGCATTAATACTGCTTTATCTATCAAAACTATATATAAAGTATTAAAAACATGAACCATCTGTGTATTAGGCTGAGGTTGTTGGGTGTGGGTATAGCTTGAAAGTTGTGGTTGGTATTGAGGAACCTGCCAGGGTGGGAGTCCTTGAATGCCAGCTGGGCCAGGAGAACACAAGCACCTTGGGGTGAATCCCTGCTACCCACAATTAAAACAGTACTGAAGTTACCATCTCTACAAAAGTTAAATCCTTTGATCAAATTCTCTACCTCTGCCTCTAAAACTTTTCTGATTCAATCTATCACCTCCAAACTTTCTTTGTCTCGCCTGCTTAAGATCACAATCCTTTTGTGACCGATACAACATACTTTTCCCTCTTTCTTTATATCCAAAACAACCTGCTGTATCTTTCTCATGAATCTTCCCAAGAAATTCAGTTCAAAGAGGGCCAGTCACAGACCAACAGTTTGACCAAAAGTGAACAAGGAGGAAGCATATTCCATATGAAGGTCGAGATGACTTAACTCACACCCCCTCTTTGTGTACACCTATTTGTGTACCACACAGATATAATATTAATAGGCTTTTGAAGATTTATTGTGCATGTATAGCACGGTTGTCTAGGGGTGTATACATAAACAGTGAAAGCAGAGTCTTCATATGGGGTTTGCAATACTGACAGTCTGTGTCATAGGTGTAATACAGACATGCGGTTAGGAACTTTTCCATTGTCAGAACACTAATATATTGCAAATATTAAAATCATATTGCATATTGCTGTTTCCTATACCTGCAAGGATATGGTTGTAATACTTCAATTGAGTTCAAATTGAGTATCAAAAATTCTAACCACAAAAACTAAATTTCATATGCTTATCAAAATGAGTTTAACCCCTTAGTAATTTAATAGGGTGACCTCTTCCCATAGTATGGTTCCTTTTATTATTATTATATTATTTATTCTCTTCTGGGTCTGCAAAATGCTTTCAATATACCAATACAAATATAATACAGTAGTTTAGAATTGCCTCAAAAGAAATTATCTGATCTCTATTAAAAATACAATTTCATCATTTTCCTATAATCAATGAGGCATACTAGATGAATCTTAATCTTGGAAAAAACCTATCCTATACATCCATAATTTTTCTTGTTATATAACCATCTAACATAACACATTTTTCTTTTCTTAAATAATGCAATGCACTTTAAAAGTAGCGTTAACTCTAAATACTCCCCTAATAATACTGAAACGTGGATCCACGATTTTGAAAAGCAAATGATATATTTTTTCTTTTTCTTTCCCAGGGGCCCCTTTCTTGTTGGCTGATCAGCGTTTTTTTAAATCTGTTGTAAAAAGACACTAAAGGCTTGCGTTAATGACATGCAAATATTCTTTAAATATTCTTCATACTCATTGTAATATCACACATCATCTTATAGCACAGAAAACATGTAGCAGATATCCAGCAGACATGCCAATACAAAAAGCATATTCATGGACAGGCAATTAACTCAATCCAAAATAAATTAATAAATGTCACACTATGTGACGGACATAATTTGGTTCTCATATTTGTGTATTATGCATGTCTGCAAACTATGCAAGCAGTACTGCTTTAAGATTAGATCAGAGCACCTGGCAACTGGACAGGAAAGTCAAATTTTGGCAGGAAGTCCATTATTGCAACAGAATTTTGGAAATCAGCTAAAATTTACAAAAACAGACTCCCTCTTTTTTTCTTTCTTAAGACTACAACTCATATTGCTCTTGGACAAGTATTCAATAATAAATCAGTTATTTAATAGATTATTACGCTGCCATTTTCATCTGTATCAATACTAAGACAAACTTATTCAAATATAATTTAAAATAACACAGCAAAATACCCATTAACATACATGACAATTAAACTGCACACTTCAAAATGAGTAACCAAAACAAACATTTATGACAATCATCATTCACACAGAATAAACTTCTAACAGCTGTATTCAGAACATATTATTGTAAGGTATACCAATTTTAGTTTGTATTGGATTTATTTAAGATTTCTGGTACCAAAGGGTTTATTTTTTATTTTTTACAGAAGGGATCCCGTACGGCCATATAACGCGTTTGACTTAAACATTTGTATAACACTTGCATTAACCAGTTGCAACATATGTACCCTGTCAATGGAATTTCTCTCTTATACGCTTATAGAACATTTGGACCAGATTACACAGACATGGTATCACCTGCATTTGTCAGAACTCTCAAAGACTCAAAATATTTATACTACTCCATGTTAAAGGCATGGCAAAATTTTGACCGGTCAATTTGAGTTTCCAAAAGTCATATCAACACAGGTAAAAACCTTTGTCCATGGTTTTCTGATCCTACATTCCATGACCAAAATTTCAAACCCACTTCTTCACAGTTTGGGTCGCAAGCAATAAAATCTCAGCAACCCCATACAATAATTTACAGAATACATACAATTTAAAGCACATACAACATGTGACGTACTGGAATACTACAAGTTAGCTTACAGCACAATATGAAGCATGTGTTGGAACGCTGAAAATATACATTTTTCTCTCTAATTCATAATCATCTAAATTTACAACATAAGTTCTCTGCAACAAACACTCAGGGCAGAAAGAATGTGGTGTTTGACGTTTTGAATGAAGTGACTTTTTGTCCCAATATGAAAATAAAGGGCTCATCATATAAACAATCATACATCCCACTCTCATGAAAAAGTGTAGTGGGCTTATAGTACTTTTGACCAAGTATAAAAATAAGGGCTCATTATGCAAACAAACATACATGCAGAGAAATCATGTTAGTTCTAGAATTTTTAGCCCCCCTTAAATAACCTCTAGTTTTTTTCTTATTCCTCATCACCATTAGATGTACTTTTTACATTCCCTCAATTAAGACTTTATGCTTAAAATTAGCGTTGCACATCATAAAATAGCACATAAATTAGCAAGCCGGAGTAATGCCAAACATCCATCATACCTTTTAACCCCCCTTTTTTTTTTTTTTTAATAACCATTTTAGTCTGAAAAATTGACATCTACGTTAAATAAATACCACAGTCCACCAAAGACTGGAAATCTGTTTTACAACCTACCAAAGGCAACCTCTACCAAAGAGGGATCTAGGGACGTCTCCCATATGTAAATGTACATCACAGGTACATCACAGCCTACCAAAGGCTTGAAATTATTTTTAACACCTGGCCAAAGGTGAACCTCTTACCAAAGAGGAAATGTGCACAATAACTACTACTACCTACCAAAGGCAATCCTCCAACCCGTGGAGTAATAGAAGTCTACCTAAGACTTAACAAAATACCATGTCTACCAAAGACATTATCCTGTGAAAATCCCCTTTAAAAATGTAAATAGTGAAAACCCCATTAAAACAAGAAATGCAATGTGTGGGAGGATGGCAGAAGCAGGCAAAGGTCCCCAACCCCTTAAGGACACACGACAGAAATACTCCGTCATGATTCCCTTAAATTCCAGAAGTTGTGTCCCCAAGGGGCTAAAGACCCCCTTACCTGCAACTCCGTTCCTAATTGCACTCCCACTTCTGACACCAGTTTGTTGGGGATAAAATCAGCCTGGACCCTTTGTGGATGATGGATATTTGCCAACTCATACAGAGCTCTGGAAATTGGAAATGAATAGCAGAGACGTGTTCAATAACCAATTCAAATTGTATTCATACGTCAGTTATATTTATAACCCATTTTCATAGCAGGATGGGAGGGGGAAAAATGACCATATGGGCGTGACAATGACATTGTTTTTCACAAGTTATAAACAGCTGTTTTTAGTTATAATTCAATGTTACATAATGTATGCATATTGGATAAAACCCAGATGATTACAAATACAGAAATCTTGGACAATTAACAAGGTCATTCCAGAATCCTTATCATGTCATGTCATGTCATGTCGTGTCATGTCATGTCATGTCATGTAAATATCATTTTCCAGGAACATAACAAAGTTTCAATAACATTTCTGAGAATTGGAGATACAATTCCAAATTTATTCTTGATTCAAATTAACCCTTACATGAACAGTTAGGATATAGAGCAAAATGGATATTCGCATCTACACTCTTGAAAACGTGAATAGGACCATATACTCTTTTATTGCTTCTACCCCCTTTGGGACATACTATACCATCAGTTGTTATTTTTCATTTCATATGATGTACAAAGAGGCATCTA
>OW240914.1:241018984-241038209 GCA_933207985.1 Pelobates cultripes | reverse complement strand
TACCACCCGAGCTCAAGCCAGACTGGAAGCACCGCTGCACTCTGATGAAACCCAGGTAGGAGTTGAAATCCCCCCTTTACCCGACCCCCCTTCCTCGTTCTGGGATACTCCCCAGGGGTTTGAGCAGGAACAAAGGACTGACCCCACTCTAGACGGGTATAGAAAAGCGGTAGGAAACAATAGGGGCGACAACCCCCACGAAAAGTTTGAGTGGCACAAGGTACTGTTGTATAGGGTGACGGATGGGGCAGGACACGGAACCGCCCAGGTTACTAAAAAGCAGCTAGTAGTGCCCCGCAAGTTTCGGGCTGAGTTACTAAGACTCAGTCATGATATCCCCCTAGCCGGACATTTAGGGGTTAAGAAAACTAGAGACCGCCTGACCCAAACCTTCTTCTGGCCCAGGGTCACTCAAGACCTCAAATACTATTGCAGGACCTGTGACGTTTGCCAGAAAATAGGGAAACGGGGTGACCACCAAAAAGCGAAGCTTCACCTATTACCCATCATAGAGGAGTCGTTCCACCGGGTAGCGGTAGATTTAATAGGACCCCTCACTCGGCCCAGTCAGTCTGGTAAAAAGTTCATACTCACCATAGTGGACTATGCCACTCGGTACCCCGAAGCCGTGGCCCTCCCCAATATAGAGGCCGAAACCGTAGCCGAGGCCCTGGTCAAAATATTCTCCCGGGTAGGTTTCCCCCAGGAGATCCTATCCGACAGAGGGACTCAGTTCACAGCTCTCCTGACACAACAGCTGTGGCAGAGCTGTGGAGTGAAAGCCCTCTTTAGCGCCCCATTTCACCCTCAGACCAACGGTCTCTATGAACGTTTTAATGGCACGCTCAAGCAAATGCTAAAAACGTTTGCAGAGTCCTGCAGGTATCTTCCCCATCTTCTGTTTGCCTATCGTGAGGTGCCCCAGGCATCCATGGGGTTTTCCCCCTTCGAACTCCTATTCGGGAGAAAAGTTCGGGGCCCCCTGGATCTCGTACGGGAGCACTGGGAGGGCAACACGGATGATGGGGGGGATCCCTATAGTCCAGTACGTACTGGAATTCCGCGACCGGCTGCGGATTCTCACCGAATCAGTTCGGGAGAAACTGCAGGCGGCCCAGGACTGCTAAAAGAAGTGCTACGACAGGGGTGCCCAAGACAGAGTCTTAGACTTGGGCCAAAAAGTGCTAGCTTTGAGACCCGCCAAGAAGGATAAGCTCCAGGCGGCCTGGCAGGGACCCTTTAAGGTGGTGGAGCGAATAAGCGATACCACCTACATTGTAAGCAAATGTTCAGATGAGAGACTGACCAAAGTCTTCCATGTAAACATGCTGAAGCCTTACTACGAACGGACGGAAGATGTCGGCGCCGTATGCGCCCCCTCTTCCGAAGATAGCGAGGGACTTTCACTCCCCGATCTGTTAGACCCCTCACCCTGCAGTATTGACCAGGTCAGCCTTGGTCAGAACCTACAACCTCTAGAGCGACAGGAAGCGTCCGGCCTGCTCCGGGAATACCAGGTCATGTTTTCTGCCATCCCAGGCTATACCTCCGCTGCGGTACACCGGGTAGATACCCAGGGAGAGACGCCACTACGGCAGCAACCATACCGTATTCCCGAGGCCGTGCGTGAGAGCATGCTGGCAGAGATTACCGACATGCTCAAGTTAGGGGTAATAGAACCCTCTCAAAGCCCTTGGGCCTCTCTGGTAGTACTAGTACCGAAGCGTGACGGAACCACACGTTTCTGTGTAGACTACCGGAGGCTCAACGACCGCACCATAACGGATGCATACCCCATACCCAGAATAGATGAGTTACTGGACCGTATGGCTGGAGGTAATTACTTGACCACTCTGGATTTGTGCAAAGGGTACTGGCAGATCCCCTTGGAGTCTACAGCTATCCCCAAGTCAGCATTCGTCACTCCTTTCGTGCTTTACCAATTCAAGGTTATGCCCTTTGGGATGAAGAATGCCCCGGCTACGTTTCAGCGGATGGCTGACAGGCTCCTGGAGGGATTCCAGGACTTCGCATGTGCATATTTAGACGATATTGCTGTCTACAGCCACACACGGGGAGACCACCTAGGCCACGTGTTGAGGGTGCTCGAGAGAATTCACCAAGCAGGGCTTACGTTAAAACCGGACAAATGTCACGTTGGTATGGCGGAGGTACAGTACCTCGGCCACAGGGTAGGGTCAGGTAAACAGCGGCCTGAGCCTGCCAAAATAGAGGCCATAGCTAATTGACCCCAACCTCGGACTAAGACCCAGGTCTTAGCCTTCTTAGGAACAGCCGTTATTACCGGAAATTTGTCCCCGACTATAGCCAAACCCCTCACTGACCTCACCAAAAAGGCCCTTTCCAAACAGGTTACCTGGACCCCAGAGTGCGCGGCAGCCTTCCAGAAACTGAAAGCAGCATTGAGTGAGGCTCCTGTGTTGGCAGCACCCGACTACTCTAAACAATTTCTTGTCCACTCAGATGCCTCCATGTTTGGGCTGGGAGCCGTGTTAAGCCAGGTGGAAGACGACGGCATGGAACACCCGGTGGCCTATCTAAGCCGTAAACTTTTGCCCCGGGAGGTCAGCTATGCCACCGTGGAGAAGGAGTGCCTAGCCCTGGTGTGGGCCCTTAAGAAACTCCAACCTTATTTGTACGGCCGGCCGTTTACTCTGATGACCGACCACAACCCGTTGGTATGGTTAAACCGGGTGGCTGGCGACAACCCTAGACTTTTACGGTGGAGCCTAGCCCTTCAACCGTACAACTTCACCATGCAGTATCGTCCGGGCAAACAAAATGGTATATGCAGACAGTTTGTCCCGCCAAACGGAATTGACCTGGACTGTTTCTTTGTTTTTCCTCGGACATCCCCAAGCTAACCCATCAGGGTCTTGGCGGGTATGCTGACCTATGGACTTATAGGGGAGCAGTGTGAAGAAATGCCCCTCTTATAATGTAAATTGACTCTTTGTATTCATTTGTTTAATAGTAATGTTCCCTATGGCATTCGGTAAGTAAAACTACCGAATGCAGACCACCCTTTTGCCCATTATACAGACTGTACCCCGTGCTGGCTGGATTACGTTCGACAGAAGTTCTGCACGAACGGCATGTCTCGCCGCCATTTCGGGACTTACACGTGTTCACGGCCATTTTAGCTCCCGAACAGCGGTGTTTGCCGTTGAGTGTCTGGAACTGAAAATGGACACTCAAACAGGCGAACACCGCTGAAACCTCCAGACCTTCGGTAAACCCCCTTCCAAACTACCGAACGACCGGGCGTTCGGTAGAAAGACTTACTAACGTATGGGGAATCAAGCGAACCAAGGATGGTAGCTGGATGGCCGGCCGTTCGGGAGGTTTTTCATGTGACCTAAGACTGACTGCAGGGCCAGAATTCATGGAACTGTTTTCGGCTACTTTGCCCGTGCAGTCAGTCAAAACTTCTAAGTCCCATATCTCCCGAACGGCTGAACTGAATGAACCGAGTTTTTTATATGTTGGTCCCCCAGAGAACAGCTATTATGTCTTTACCCCAAGACCTTGGGGTACATCCAGTGGCGTACACATGACCCATGGGGCCCCGGTGCGAAAATTGATCCGTGGCCCCCCCCCGCAACACATGAAGGTGGGCACCTGGTCGCAGAGGTTACAGGGCTGTGACCCCTGTATGTACGCCAGTGCACACACACTTAAAGGACCACTCTAGGCACCCAGACCACTTCAGCTTAATGAAGTGGTCTGGGTGCCAGGTCCAGCTAGGGTTAACCCATTTTTTCATAAACATAGCAGTTTCAGAGAAACTGCTAAGTTTATGAATGGGTAAGCCTTCCCCTATTTCCTCTAGTGGCTGTCTCATTGACAGCCACTAGAGGCGCTTGCGTGCTTCTCACTGTGATTTTCACAGTGAGAGCACTCCAGCGTCCATAGGAAAGCATTGTAAATGCTTTCCTATGCGACCCGACTTCAGACTCTTGTGGCGCGGCTATAGCGCGCAGCAGCGTCTTTTATACAACGACGAAGAGGAGGATCGGAGGAGGAGAGCTCTCCGCCCAGCGCTGGAAAAAGGTAAGTTTTACCCCTTTTCCCCTTTCCAGAGCCGGGCGGGAGGGGGTCCCTGAGGGTGGGGGGCACCCTCAGGGCACTATAGTGCCAGGAAAACGAGTATGTTTTCCTGGCACTATAGTGGTCCTTTAAAGGACCACTACAGACACCCAGATCACATCAGCTCAATGAAGTTGTCTGGGTGTCAGGTCCCTCTAGTTTTAACCCTGCAGCTGAAAACATAGCAGTTTCAGAGAAACTGCTATGTTTCACTGAGGATTAATCCAGCCTCTAGTGGCTGTCTCACTGACAGCCGCTAGAGGAGCACACTGAACGTCCATAGGAAAGCATTGAGTAATGCTTTCCTATGGGCGGTTTGAATGCGTGCGCGGTCGCATTCGGAGCTGAGAGGCTGAGGGATCCTCAGCGCCAAGGGAGTCCGGCGCTGGAGAAAGGTAAGTACTGAAGACACACACACACACACTTACAGACGCATACACACTAGCTAACAGACACACACATTTACTGACAGAGACACACTCAGCGACAGACATACATACACACTCACTTACAAAACATACACTCTCATTGACAAACACACACTCACTAACAGACATCAGACTCACTAACACACACACACACACAGTAACACACTCACTGACACTCACACACACTAACACTCACTAGCAGACACACACACTAACACTCACACTAACTAGCAGACACACACACACTAACACTCACACTCACTAGCAGACACACACACACTAACACTCACTAGCAGACACACACACACTAACACTCACACTAACACTCACACACACTAACACTCACACTCACTAGCAGACACACACTAACACTCACACTAACTAGCAGACACACACACTAACACTCACACTAACACTCACACTAACACTCACTAGCAGACACACACACTAACACTCACACACACTCTAACCCTCACTCTAACCCTCACACTAACACTCACACACACTCAAACACTAACTTTTTTTTTTTATTTAATCCCCCCAGCCTCCTTACCTTTTGGAGTACTGGGGGGATTCCCTGGTGTCCAGTGGTGCTGCTGACCCCGGCGGGCGGGCGGGCAGGCGGCCAGTCGGGCAGGCGGGCGTGCGAGGTAGCACTCAGTGCTTCCTCTTCTGCTCCCTCGCACGCCACGTAGGAATGCCGGAGCCGGAAGATGACGTCATCTTCCGGCTCCGGTATCAGTGCGGTGCGCGAGGGAGCAGAAGAGGAAGCACATAGAGAGTGCTCCCTCGCGCGCCCGCCTGCCCGACCGGCCACCCGCCCGCCGGGGTCAGCAGGGCCAGCCTCGGGGGCCCTGTGGGTACATACCGGGTCGCAGGGGCGGCCGGGCCCCTGGTGGGCCGGGCCCGGTCGCAGCCGCGACCGCTGTGACCCTGGTATGTACGCCACTGGGTACATCCAAACATTGGGGAATTTCTGTTACGTTTTAATTGTGTTTAATGGTTATCTGAGGGGAGGAGATGTACAGTATGTATGTTGTTAGGATTGGATGTATGGCTAATTATATGGGAGGCTCCCTTGCATGGGAAGAATTCCATAAAAAGAGCATGCCTGTCAATAAACCTTCAGTTCATCTTTGTACCCTTCTTCTGACTACGTATGCTGTTTGGGAGTTCGTGTGTTTTGCTGTGGGAATTATCCAGGGACACTATTGGAATTACAATTGGGATTCGTCTACCATAGCTTTCGAACGGAGGGCTATGTTCACTGGGCTCTGGCGGTTCGGGAGGAAACTACTGATTAATGTTTAAATGCACTTGGTTTCCTTACACTGTATATTAGAAAAGAACTGACTCGCAGGTTGTAGCTGATAGACCTACTTAAATCTTTTGCTGTATTCTTTCTGTCACATAGAAGTATAAGCTTATTACTCTGTTTTATTGTAAGTTATTTCACATGGGATCTGTGTGCCTGGTAGGATTGTTACTTTAATACCATAAGCCCACTACATTTTCTATGAGAGTGGGATAGTGTAAATGTGTTGCATTGTTTGCATGATAAGCTCAGTATTTTTAAACTGAGACAAAAAGTCACTTCATTAGTATTTGAAAGTTAATTCCCCATATGGGATTAATTGTACAGAACACCAATCAGCACACCTTCCCTGCCCTGTGTGTTTGTTGCAAAGGATCCATACTGTAAATATGATTTTTGTTTGTAAATAAGAGAGCAACATTTACATTTTCAGCGGTCCAACACATGCTTCATTTTGTGCTGTACGCTAACCTTTTTATTGCTACAGATGCTTTAAATGATCCAGTGTAACAGCTACTGCATATGTTTTGTGTCTTCTATGTCTCACATGATATGTGTTCTTTTAAATTGTGGTATATAGCCTGGATCAGAGATCATGGACAAAGGTTTCTACCTGTGTTACTAAGGCTCTTAGAGACTGACCGGTCTAAGGTTTACCATGCCTTTTAACATGGTATAGTATACATTTTTAAGTCTCTGAGAGTTCTGTAAGATTCGAGTGAAACCATGTCTGTGTAATCTGGTCCAGATGTTTGCTCAATTTCTATAAGATTTAAGTTGACTCAGTATCATCTCAGATTAGTTAATGGAAGTTTCATACAAATATTTGAGTTATGAGTGTGCTATATAAATGGATCCTTTCTTTATATACAATACTATAGTAGATTAAAGTAATGAAGTAAGATTAAGAAAAAAAAACACGTATACATAAGAATCCCTAAAATAAATCTAATACAAACTAAAATTGGTATACCTTACAATAATATGTTCTGAGTACAGCTGTTAACTGTTTATTCTGTATAAATGGTGATTGTGATAATGTGTGAAGTGTGCAGCTTAACTGGAAAGTGGTTTAATTTATATGTTGTTGTGTTGTTTTAAATTATATTTGAATCAGTTTGTCTCAGTCTAGTGATACTGATAACATTGCCAGCCAAATAACCTAGCAAATAACGGTTTTATTAGCTGTTGAATACTAGTGTTTTTGCCAAGAGTAGTTGGAGTTGGAGTAGTTCTATGAGCTCAGAGAGGCTCTGTGCTGTGGTCTGATATAGCTATATGGGAATGGAGATTTGGAGGTGTTAGTTTAAGACTGCTTTCATATTGTGTCTACCCGTGTTTCCTAGGAGGGACACAGAGTGTGTAGTTGCATGCCCATGAATGTGTTTTCTGTAATGGCATATCTGCTGGGTATACTACGTCTGTTTTGTGAGTTGTCTGTTTTGTGAGATGACATGTAATATCACATTGGATGCTGAGTATGAGTTATATGATTTGAAATGAATTGGTGTGTTATGTGTTTTATGTTTTTTATTGTCCATTGTGTAGGAGTTTAACTAGCATATCATTAATGCAAGCATTTAGTGTTTTTACAAAAGGTGAAATGCTGTTTAGCTAGCTAGAATGAAACAATTGTATGCTATCGCGCCTGGAGCAAGAAAAGCGCTTGTTACATCTCACGTGAAAGGGGCCCTGCAAACTTCTGCTGTTCAAATCGTGGATCCACGTTTCCATTTGCAAATTGATTAATCCTAAAAGCCATTCTTTTACTGATAAAAAGGACTGAATGGACAAGATGTCTCTCCCTCATAAAGGAGTTCTAATAGGGGAGTATTGTCCAGCTCAGAGTTAACTCTACTTTTAAAGTATATTGCATTGTTTGTGTCAAAGTAAGATTCATCTAGTATGCCTCATTGATTATGGGGTAATAATAACATGGTATTTTTAATAGAGATTAGACAATTTCTGAAATTTATAAGTGAGGTAAATTTTAATCTCCTAAACTACTGTATTATATTTGTATGGGTAAATTGAAAGCATTTTGCAGATCCAGAAGAGGATTAATAAATAATATAATAATCTCACTAGGTGCCAAATTATGCAAAGAGGCTATCCAAAGTATGCACTAACGGGTTAAAACTTGTTTTCTTGATAGGTGTATAACATTTAGTTTTGTGGTTAGACTTTTGATACTCAATTTAAAATATGTCCCAACTACATCCTTGCACGGCCCCAGGTACAGGAAGCAATATGCGTTTTAAAAATTTGCAAGGTCTTAGTATTTTCAATATATTATAACAATGGAAAAGTACCTAACCGCATGTCTGCATTACGCTCGTGACACAGACTGTCAGTATTGCAAGCCCTATATGAAGGCTATGCTTTCATTGTCGATGTATATACCCCTAGACAACCTTGCTTTATATACACAATCCATTAAACCTTTAACCCCTTAAGGACACATGACATGTGTGACATGTCACGATTCCCTTTTATTCCAGAAGTTTGGTCCTTAAGGGGTTAAAAGCTTATTAATATTATATCTGTGTGGTACACAAAGAGGGGGTGTGAGTTAGGTAATCCCGACCTGCATATGGAATATGCTTCCTCTTTGTTCACTTTTATTCCTTGTTGATCTGTGACTGGCCCTTTTTGACCCCAAATGAATTTTTTGGGAAGATTCATGAGGAAGATACAGCAATTGTGGATAGCTGCAAAAATGAGTGCTCAAACCCACCCCCACAGATTCCTCAATACCAACCACAGCTTCCAACCTATACCCACACCCAACAACCCCAGCCTAATACACAGATGGTTTATGTTTTTAATATTTTATATAGTTTTAGGTGTTAATCCAAGAGTATTGAATTATTCGGGATTATTAAAGTAATTCATTTTGAGTATCAAATCAAGGTTCAAGTTTATGAACAGAGTTTTATTGGGAATTATCCCCATATG
The DNA here is from genome assembly GCA_933207985.1 of Pelobates cultripes. Lineage (NCBI taxonomy): Eukaryota > Metazoa > Chordata > Amphibia > Anura > Pelobatidae > Pelobates > Pelobates cultripes. The sequence goes on along the minus strand of OW240914.1, from coordinate 241,029,398 downwards.
TATATGTTAGTGTTTTAATATTCATCCTAGCAAGCATTTCTATAGAGTGAGTGCTTCTCTCATCCGTACAAAGGCATTCCAAAGGGGTATTATGTAAAACTTCATAGAAGACAGATTGCATAACATATAAGCAAATATAAGAGAAGTACATGTTAAACAAATTAAGGGTTTAACCTTAATCTCTAATTTAAGTTTTAGCCTCGGTAATTAATTAATTGATGTTGTATTGATCCTTGTGTTTGTATGATTGTAGAGACCGTCCTGGAGTGTTTGTGCCGCCTGATTTCTGGGACTACACACCAATCTCTCTGGCTGACCATGCAATAAGTATTTTGCAATTACATCTATTTGGTCATTATCCATGCAGGCCGAGGAAACTGAGATACTTATTTATGAGGACATAAACTTTGCACGCAAGAACCTGGAAAGTCCTGAAGGTGCAGTGCTGTCTAATACCGCTGGTTCTGTAATAACCCTTTCAACCATTGGGGTGTTGCACAGAGCATTGTGGTGAAAATCCAGCAAACAAAAGAAGAACTATGTGGAAGCTGACATTGTCTTGTTGTCAGCCATATTGCTACCCTTAGCCATTTTATGGAACAAAATGTCTGGTGTCTAAACTGATTTCTTTATACTCTGTGAAAGACTTATGCTATTTTTCTGAACTATACTGAACTATTGAACTATTTTAATTTTTATTTTTGTAGAGTTAGCCAGAGAGAGGAAGTGTTAGCTGACCCAGGGATGGATGTACTATGTATGTTTTTGATATATGTTGAGTGTGCCAAGGATGGATTCCCATGTTTTGAGGAACTGCGTGGGTATATGACTGGTTTTGACTGGACCTTTGGAATAGGGAAATGGTTAAAAGATATAGGACGCAAGGTCCTGGTTGTGATTATTGTCAGAATTTCAAGCAAACATACAAAATAATAGGCGGAGCTGTAAATTCTTGAATAATCTGTAAAACACAAATACAATACAAAATAGCATAGTATGTCTGTAACTGACAATAAAATAGAAATAAGAGATAATAAAACTCACAAGGCTGGAGTCATACCGTCATATGACTCAGAAAGTATGCGTCTCTGGACCATTGGGGGTTGTCCAGACCCTTCTATTATCGGCTTCCTGGTCTTCCCCTTTTTTTGTGTTCCTTAATTGGTCCCCCAAAAAATATTTGATAAGCAGGTAGTTCTTCAGTAGTAGTATATATTTATTAAAAAATAGTAAATATAAAAATTATAAAATATCCATATATCAGGTACTGAATATAGGAATACAATATGCTGCATATACAATTGTAAATGCAAAGTGTCCAATAAATGTTCAAATGTCCAAAACGCGTTTCACCTGTTTAACAGGCTTCCTCAGTTGGCTGTAATCTTCTTTCCCTCCTTTCTGTCCTTTTTATAAACTTGATTTGCCGGTTTTTTCGTCTTCTTTCATCACTTCCGGGTTTTTCGCGTCTGGAACGCAACGTGCGTTCCACCCCGGCAACTACTTCCGTGTCACCTAGAAAGGGGACGCACGTGCATTCCAGCCGCTGTTCGAACTTCTGGTTAACATCTAAATGGAACGCACGTGCGTTCCACCTACCCCTTTTATCCTTCCCCATCCGCAATCATATTCATTAACCAGGATAATGCTATGTTGGAACGCTCGTGCGTTCCACTAATACTTCCTATGGAGGGGGGTATGAATATAAATCTATGGGATTAATCAACATACAGTTAGAGGTATAATGGATCTTCATATAATTACAACTTAGGTAATATGTATGCCAAATTTAAAATTGCAGTTCAAGCAGTATCATACATAAATATATAAAGTGCAAAACAGTTGTGCAATATAGTATGGTGCCAAACAGAAATAAAATAAGAATTGTTATGAGCTTTTCTTTTGAAACGGTGCAAAGTGCAAGGAAGTGGACCCTCTATACATGTATGTAGGGTGTATCCAATATAAAATGGGCATTATTTGTACTTTTAATTTAAAGCCCTCTTGATGTCTTAAAGGGATACTAAAATGTTAGAAACTAATAAAATTATTTTAGATAAGATAGTAGACCATAGATAAAAGAGGGTGATAATATGTTGAAGATACATATGGAATATAAAACTTAATAAATATTGTGGTAAGAACTAATTCATAAAATGACATAATTCAAAATCGTTATTGAGTCCATATGGTATCATAGTATTAAAATCAAATATGCATCTCATTTCTTCTTTCCCTATTTTATTTATATAATCTCCTCCTCTCCAATCTTTTTTTTACTAATTTTATTGCACAAAAGAACATTCCTTCTGGATTTTGTTGGTGCGTCATTTTAAAATGATTGTAGACACTATGTGTTTCCACCCCATTTTTTATATTTCTTATATGTTCCGCTATTCTGGTGTTTAAATTACGGATTGTGCGTCCTACATATAAGAGATTGCATGGGCATTTCAGGATATAAATCACTCCTTTCGAATGGCAAGTTAGATGGTCTTTAATAGTGAATTTTTTATCTATATACGGCTCTAAATCTATTAAATGCCTTTTTTTACTTTTAGTATTCCTACATGCTAGACACTGTCCACATCCATAGAAACCCTTACTCATTGAAAAGAAGTTTTTTTCACTTATTCTTTCCTTATTGCTACTTTGAACTAGAGTTTTTTTAAATTTTTTGCTCCTCTAAAAATAATTTTAGGTTTCTCTGGTAGCAGATTTTTTAAAATTGGGTCATCTTTTAGGATGTGCCAGTGTTTTTTTTTTTTGACTCTATTTACTTTTTTATTATTGCCATGGTAATTACATACGAATGGGATGTCTTGGTTCCAATTTAGATCTTTCTTTTTCTCTTTATATGTCAGAAGTTCCATCCTATGTGTTTGTTGGACATTATTTAAAGCTTGTTGGAGAGAGGTCTCATCATATCCTTTCTCTAAGAATTGTGTTTTGATTTTGTCGGCTTGTACCAAATAATCCTGTTCATTTGTACAGTTTCTTCTTAATCTTAAGAATTGTCCCTTGGGAGCATTGCTCAACCAAGGGGTGTGATGGCAACTCTCTCTCCTAATATAGCTGTTGGCGTCTAGATCTTTAAAATGATTTTTCGTAATAATTTTATTTTGTATAATAAAAATCTCCAGATCCAAAAAATTGATACATTGTGTACTGATTTGTGCCGTTAAAATGATATTCCATTGGTTATTATTGAGATAGTCAATAAATGCAAGTAGGTCAGTGTGAGATGATGTCCAAATAAAAAATATATCGGCGATAGTTAACCAAGCTCGCCCCCCATGAATGGCCTTGATAAAAAAACACTGGCACATCCTAAAAGATGACCCAATATTAAAAAATCTGCTACCAGAGAAACCTAAAATTATTTTTAGAGGAGCAAAAAATTTAAAAAACTCTCTAGTTCAAAGTAGCAATAAGGAAAGAATAAGTGAAAAAAACTTCTTTTCAATGAGTAAGGGTTTCTATGGATGTGGACAGTGTCTAGCATGTAGGAATACTAAAAGTAAAAAAAGGCATTTAATAGATTTAGAGCCGTATATAGATAAAAAATTCACTATTAAAGACCATCTAACTTGCCATTCGAAAGGAGTGATTTATATCCTGAAATGCCCATGCAATCTCTTATATGTAGGACGCACAATCCGTAATTTAAACACCAGAATAGCGGAACATATAAGAAATATAAAAAATGGGGTGGAAACACATAGTGTCTACAATCATTTTAAAATGACGCACCAACAAAATCCAGAAGGAATGTTCTTTTGTGCAATAAAATTAGTAAAAAAAAGATTGGAGAGGAGGAGATTATATAAATAAAATAGGGAAAGAAGAAATGAGATGCATATTTGATTTTAATACTATGATACCATATGGACTCAATAACGATTTTGAATTATGTCATTTTATGAATTAGTTCTTACCACAATATTTATTAAGTTTTATATTCCATATGTATCTTCAACATATTATCACCCTCTTTTATCTATGGTCTACTATCTTATCTAAAATAATTTTATTAGTTTCTAACATTTTAGTATCCCTTTAAGACATCAAGAGGGCTTTAAATTAAAAGTACAAATAATGCCCATTTTATATTGGATACACCCTACATACATGTATAGAGGGTCCACTTCCTTGCACTTTGCACCGTTTCAAAAGAAAAGCTCATAACAATTCTTATTTTATTTCTGTTTGGCACCATACTATATTGCACAACTGTTTTGCACTTTATATATTTATGTATGATACTGCTTGAACTGCAATTTTAAATTTGGCATACATATTACCTAAGTTGTAATTATATGAAGATCCATTATACCTCTAACTGTATGTTGATTAATCCCATAGATTTATATTCATACCCCCCTCCATAGGAAGTATTAGTGGAACGCACGAGCGTTCCAACATAGCATTATCCTGGTTAATGAATATGATTGCGGATGGGGAAGGATAAAAGGGGTAGGTGGAACGCACGTGCGTTCCATTTAGATGTTAACCAGAAGTTCGAACAGCGGCTGGAATGCACGTGCGTCCCCTTTCTAGGTGACCCGGAAGTAGTTGCCGGGGTGGAACGCACGTTGCGTTCCAGACGCGAAAAACCCGGAAGTGATGAAAGAAGACGAAAAAACCGGCAAATCAAGTTTATAAAAAGGACAGAAAGGAGGGAAAGAAGATTACAGCCAACTGAGGAAGCCTGTTAAACAGGTGAAACGCGTTTTGGACATTTGAACATTTATTGGACACTTTGCATTTACAATTGTATATGCAGCATATTGTATTCCTATATTCAGTACCTGATATATGGATATTTTATAATTTTTATATTTACTATTTTTTAATAAATATATACTACTACTGAAGAACTACCTGCTTATCAAATATTTTTTGGGGGACCAATTAAGGAACACAAAAAAAGGGGAAGACCAGGAAGCCGATAATAGAAGGGTCTGGACAACCCCCAATGGTCCAGAGACGCATACTTTCTGAGTCATATGACGGTATGACTCCAGCCTTGTGAGTTTTATTATCTCTTATTTCTATTTTATTGTCACTTACAGACATACTACGCTATTTTGTATTGTATTTGTGTTTTACAGATTATTCAAGAATTTACAGCTCCGCCTATTATTTTGTATGTATGTTTATGTGTATTTAGTGGTGTAGGGGATTCCACTATATAGGTGTTTTAGAGCGATTATATGTTCCTTCTCCTTCTGTGTACACTTTTCTTTATACCATTAGAATTTCAAGCAAGGCTATAATTTATCTCATGAATTAATATGTAAGAAGTGTTTCCCAATTCCTCCCGATACCCGAGCTATGTACTCACAGGTGCAGGTATTATAAGTCATAAGTGGTGTCAACTGTGAGGGGATGACATGTCTAACATGATCGCGGGCCCCACTCAGGTTTTCCCCAGATGTGCTTTTTCCTCAAATATGAGTTTTTGCCACTGGGTTTTTGCCTGGCCCCCAGATCATCGGGTAGACTGGTAATCCTAGACCCCGGTCGTTGGACCCACTTTGACTATATGCGCCCACTTCCGTGGACGAAGGAGGAAAACAACTGTTGGGAATAATATACTTTGCTCATATTTACCTAGGGCTTATGATACAGATGACCGGCTGGTTAGTCTGTTTAAAATTGGTTAACATGTCAGCTATTTGCAATAATATATTTGCTATAAGCCCAAGTTCCATTTTGTCTTAAACATCCATTTTCTATAGATCTGTCTGCAAAAGTAAGTATCTTTTTTCCTGCTGAGTTTCTGTTTCTTGTAGACCACATGATTGCTTGGGAATGCCATAATGTGGAAATTTCTCTGTCCTGGGAGAATGTTAATCGATAATATGAGAAAGTTTTTGCTCAAAGAGGGGAAATGAAGGAATTGAAACAGTTAATCTGTTAGTATTCTATAAGTTGAATTATTTTGTAAATGTAGTAGCAAGCTTGTTACGATTGCCCCCGGTCAAGCAGGGGGGTTGATCGCTTGGATGTCCTGGTTCCCACAGTAAGAGAGTCGAACGTAGTTCCTTCGGTAAAAGCTGTAAGTGTAAAGTATCCCAAAAGCTGTACGAGCATCAATATCCCGGATCCCTACAACATGAGTCGAGGCTGCAAGTTGAGGGTCAAAACGAACTGGCTTTACTAGCACACAAACATGGCAATTTATGCAATTCCTCAGGTCCAAGGACAGCCCCCTATGGACCTGATGGAATACAGGTACAGTACAGGTAATACAGGTACAGTACAGGTAACCAATCACAGTACAATGTATCCTTTGAATTAGTACCCGCCCAGCTTGGAGATAATGAGGCCAACGGTTATACAATCTAATTATCTCCAAGCGCACAAAAGACCACGTTTTATTATGTCTCATAAAACTATATAAAAATACATAACTTCCATATTAAAAGAGAAAAATGGTTAATTCTACCATTCATTCAATAGCTCGGGTTCGGGCACATTAAATATATAAATGACGCTCAGACCCCGCAAACGGAATGGGCAATTACTGCCGTATAAAGTCTGTTCGGTACTTTGGTCGTGAGTCCCTGATGGCGGCCATGTTTTTAGGCGGTTTAATGAGCAGCGGGACCTCGACTCCAACTCGTGGAATGGAAATCGGATACGTGATCATGCGAATCCCCGCTGTCTGTCTGGTAGTTGAAACTGTTCGGCATACAAATTGAGACCGCCCGGTAGCACGGTACTTGAACTGGGGTTAACCGCAGAAACCACATTCTAATTGCTGCCACACGACCCACTGTAGGAGGTCTCCGTTCGTGAGTTCTTCGGTAGTTTCCATTCGGTAATTTGTATGCGAACATAGATCCTCTGTGCCCGTCAATTAGTTTGTGGTTAACCGCAAACTGCAGCAGCCTGGGGGGTTAATGGGCGACACACTCCGCTCGGCGGGTGGTTGGTCATTCGGTACTTTGAGGGGTGATGAGGTTAAGTGGCGGCACACGCCAGCGTTTGGGGGGGGTCTCTCGTTCGTACCACGTATGGTTCTTTATAAGGATTTGTGTAATCCATTCGTATTTTCTCTGTATCAATAGTATAGGGATGCAACAGTAACAAGATGTGGTAACAATAATAAAAAGTCATATCAAGTCTCTGTAACAAAGCTCTTTTGCAGAACCGCTTACAAAACATAACTGAAAGGAAGTCACAAGCTATGACAGTTTCTATGTATAAGGATGCACTTAAGGATAAGGATGTTCATGACAAATATTGTATAAATACAAAGCATTTTGAATACATTGTCAGAAGACTTTTGGAAAGCAATCTTGTGTCTGTCTCCTTATTCTGCTTCCATAATTCTTCCCTGAGCTCAGGTGACAATCGAGGGTTGGAGAACCGTGACCAGAAAGGATTGAGTCATCAGTTTAGCATTTCACTGGACTATCCAGAGAGTTCTTCATTTTGCCTTTGGTCAGCAACTACTAGGAGACCTATACCATCTAAGACTCCCACAAGAATTCTATATGGGGTAAATATATGTAAGGAATTTCTTGTGTTTTCTCCCATTTTATTTTATGTACTGTTTTGCAATTTGTTATCTGTATGTCATTTATTTCTGTATTTTGTACTCAGCACTGCGAATCTTTTTTGTCAGATTAAATGTTTACTTGATCAGCTTGTGTCTCTGTTCTCTATGAGCTTCACTCTCCAGCGGAAAGCTCAGGTAAACACGTTACCAAAAAGGGTTAATTATATGTGTTTGATCACTAAAAGTAGAACTGTGATTCTATAATTCTCCTGTGTGTGGGGTAACCTAAGACGCCCAGGTTTAAAAGTCTTGGTGGTGGTGACAGTAAAGTGTGTAGAAGGGATTGCAGGGGTTAATTGAGTGGTTGCTGGGACTATCAACAGGTAACCAGGGGTCTGGTGTCACTTCCACACTCTCCCCACTGTCTCAGTTGGGTCTATAGCCCATGCTCGTTGTAACAGACCGTTTTGCACACAAGGGGTAAAACCGTTTAGGCAATCGTCCCCTTCCTGAGATGCAGGCACAGCTACTGCAGAACACCAATCCGCCGAACAGGAAATCAGCCGAATAGGAAAAACCATACAAATAGGTTTACACTCCTAGCAGTCGAACTGGAACAGCATACAATAAATCCCCCCAAGAACGAGACAAAGCTCAGTGTTGAGGGTCAAGCAGTGAACAGACAGAGCTGTGGGTTTATTGTGCTTATGTACACATTCTTACACATTAGTACCACCCACAGGGTTTTGGAACACAACCAATAAACACATACAATACATTTAGACACTTCCACAAAAAAGCCTCCCTTCTGCCTGTGATACAATTACCTTACACAATGGGTAATGTAATTTAGCACAAGCAGAAAAATAAAATTTTTCCACATTATTCATAACTTGAAAAGTATGCCTCACATTCACATAAACTTACATTTTCAGAATCAGCATACTCCAAATACAAACATACGTCAAAATCATACAAATTGGTCCAGTGGTTCAAAAGATAGATCATAGTCCTTTGTGACCACAGGAAGCATGGCTTTTCTGCCCAAAACCAGTTCCACAGAGTCTTCTATCCTGGAGATAATTAGAAGTAATCCAATTATCTCCAAAGACAGAGGCAAAACTCCATTGAACACATGGCAGCAAAAGACATAAAATACAATAAATACACAAGGTTACATTTATGACATAAAATACAGACATGCAACATATCCCCAGATAGCTCAGATCTGAGCGCACATTATTACTGAATGGCGCTCAGAGCACACACATACAGTTCAATTGCCATGGAGCCAAAGTCTTTCCCATAGTCTTTCATTATACGAATGGGCTCCATGGCATAGCTATCTGGAGTATCACTGCTCAAACAGGGCAAGCACCAAATGACCCGGCTTTCTTGTCTTTGCAGGGGAAAATCAAGCCTTTTAACATGGGGCCATAATCCAAAGGCAACAGGCGAGCAACCAGGCTTCTCCAATGCAATATCTCGTCACACTCGTGACATGCGGGCTATGTTTTTAAGATGGAATCTACAGGATTTGGCAACATGCTGGATGTGAGGCTCAAAGGTGAGGTCAGAATCAAGCATGATGCCAAGACAGCGCGCTTGCAAGGATGGTCTGATGTGGGTACCACAAACTTGAAGGGAGAGCGAAAGAGGAGGATCAGTATTAGGAGGAGGAAAGATAAGGAGTTCAGTTTTAGAGAGATTGAGTTTCAAAAAGCGGGAGGACATCCAGTCAGATGGAAGAAAGGCAAGCAGTGACATGTTGCAGGACGGCAGGGGAGAGGTCCAAGGAGGAGAGATATAACTGGGTGTTATCAGCGTACAGGTGGTAGTGGAATCTAAAGAGGTGATAAGTTAGCCAAGAGAGGCAGTATAAAGAGAAAATAGAAGGGGACCAAGGACAGAGCCTTGGGGGACTCCAACTGAGACAGGACGAGGGGAGGAAGTATCATTAGAAACAGAGACACTGAATGAGCGTTGGGAGAGATAGAGATTTTTAGTATAGGTACTACAGTGGCATGTTTAAGGTCAGCAGGGACAATGCCAGAAGAGAGAGAGCAGTTAAAAGATGTGCGTTAAGGAAGGCACGAGACAAGTGGAGAGAGATCTAATAAGGTGAGATGGGACAGGATCGAGCTGTTCAATCTTATCGGTAAAGTAACATGCAAAGTTATCAGCAGTAAGGTTAGTTTGGGGGGTGGCCACAGCAGGGCAAGAAGAGAATTAAAGGTGTCAAAGAGACATCTGGGATTGCGGGAGCATGAACTAATGAGAGAGGAAAAATAGGACTGTTTGGCACGGGCAAGGGCTGCTCTGTATGAACACAATATGAATCTATAATGGAGAAAGTCTGACTGGGTGCGAGACTTCCTCCAGGAGCGTTCAGCACAATGGGAGCATCTTTGCAGGTAGCGTGTTGATTTAGTATGCCATGGTTGGGGGTGGGTCATCCTCGAGGTGCTTGTTTGGAGCGGTGCTGCAGCGTTCAAGGCAGAGGTGAGAATAGTGTTATATGCGGAGATGGCCAGTGAAGGACAGAAGAGGGAAGGGATGGACAATATCAGCTGACAATCGCTGGAGATCAAGAGAATTAAGGTCCCTCCTGAGTTGAGGGGGGTTAGGCTGAGGTTGTTGGGTGAGGGGCTACACGAGAGCAAATGATAAGAGGTGGTGATCAGATAGAGGAAATGGAGTGTTGCAAATATTAGATACTGTACATGCATAAGAGAAGATTAGGTCAAGGGTATTGCCAGCTACATGGGTGGGAGAATTAGCCCACTGTGATAGTCCAAGGGAGGAAGTAATTGAAAGTATTTTAGAGGCTGCAGAGGTCAAAGGAATATTGAAGTCCCCTAGAATTAGGGATGGAATATTAGAAGAGAGGAAATAGGGTAG
>OW240914.1:240990544-241008870 GCA_933207985.1 Pelobates cultripes | reverse complement strand
GCATGTATGATGACATTCATAAAAAATGGTTCATTACATGGACCTTTGATTCAATGTGTCGTGTTTATCTAGAAAGTCTTCAAGCTATACAGTTAATGTCCTGGTCCAAGATGAAATATGAAATAATCATGGAATATGGTAAGTATAAAACCATTGCTTCTGCAAAGAAGGCGCTTTATAATTTAAAGTGCCGTCCAGATCAAAGCCCAAGAGAATTTTTAATAATTCTTAAAAATGCATACTCCGTGGCCCAAAGGAAACCCAGGTATGAAAGCACAGACTTCAAAGATCTGTATTTTCATGCCATGCCAGTAAACATACAAATGAATCTCGCAAGAGATTACGATTGTAAGTTACCATTAGAATGGCTAGTCAGTCAGTGTATGAAATTGTACACTATACACCATGCACATGACGAAAATCAGCCAAAGGTTAAGAAACCTGGTGATAAAATGGTGTCAGAGACTAAAACTCAGTTAGGTTTAGAAACCCAACAGAAAAAGAGGACATATTCCGAGGTGTTGAAAACACCAAAACCTCAGAAACAGGAAAACGCAGGAAGCAATTCTGCAAATTCCTCTAATAACTCTGAAAAATCCAATGCCAATGGGAATAAACGCCCCTGGGTTAATAAGAACCAAGGCAATTCCCAATGGAGAAGGAATCCTCAGGGAAATAGGAGATATTGAAACAGAAATAACCAATCTGCTTCCAATAACTCCCAACAGTCTCAACCATCCCAACCAAATTCTAATGGGCAAAGACAAAACGGCAATGGGGGAAATAATTTGCGTCGTCAGGTTGGTCAATTGACAGACCAGATGGGCAAATTAATGGAGGAAATGACAAAGATCAACCAAGTCTTTGCTCTAAATCCTTTTTTAGGGATAGCTCCAATTGCAGAACTACCTGTGCAACCGCAGCAACAACAACAGGTGCCTCAGAAATAATAGCTACTGTGACTAAACAGGCTAGGTTATCAGTAGATGTAATGCCTAACCCTGTTTCCTTTCCAGGTACTAACAGTCAAATAAACAATAGTTGTGTTAGAAAACCTATTGCCTATACCGTCACTTCACTTCCGGGTGAAGGAGGCGCGACGTGTTCCTCTGTTTTTTCATTTCAGCCAAAGGCTAAAATAGCCCCAGCAGCCACTAGTTTCCAGGATCCAGACCTGAAAGGGTTAACTGATGAGATGCCGACCACTAGTCCCAGCTTGATACTTCAAGATGTTCCTAAAAAGGATGGGCCTGTGGGTAAGACTGAGCATTCCTCAGTACTTCCAGCAGGTAATGGACTTAGCAACGGATAAGCCGAAGCTAAGAGGTTTCCCCAATGCTCTGTTGAGTGTAGGAGGAAATGCCCTTCATGTTATTGGCAATACCTGGTTAAAGTTTAAAATAGGTAACAAAACCTTTAGACACCCGGTGATAGTGGTAGATCTCCCCTATGACCGACTGATTCTGGGTATAGATATACTCAGAAGACTTAACATAATTATTGACTGTGTAAATGGAATTGTATGGTCACAAGCTAAGGTTCCTATAACCTATGAGAAATCACATGTACAATCTGATCGTAACTGCCATGTGATAGAAGAAAGACCTGACTCGATAGAGGTACATTTTAGGAATAGTCAGTCACCTGACTTGACTATCCTGCAGGTGAATGATGCAATCGCACCTGTAGATGAGCATTCCATAAGAATTGCTCCAGAGAGGATCCAGAATGTCTCTCTGGAAGGTGATGTTTTAACCATTTCTCTCCACAGGGACTATGTTGAATCTGTAGATCTGGCAGGTCATGCTCAATTCCTTGCCAGAATTGAAAGGGTTAATAACAACCTATTCTTTCCTATTCAAATACACGACTTAGGAAGAAGTAGGAATGCAAAGCTGGACTTACAGAGTGAGAACAGCTATATTAGCAGAAGTCTGTTAAGGCAGATCGCTAATCCTAAAATGATCAGGTACACTTCCCCACATGACAGGTGGATCCAGAATCTGGATGGCGAATCAGAGAGTCACAATGTGATAGCAAAATGTTTACTATCTATTTCCATCGGAAATAAGACAGTTAAACATTTATTCCTAGTGATAGACGAACCTCGCTATCAGGTTTACGTTGGCAATGATGTCATACATCGCTTTGCCATACACCTTGACCTGATTAATTCCAACTTGTGGACAAGGTTAACAGGTAATCCTTGTGGATACCTACACGAGGAAAATGCCCTGAAATCAGGACAAATACTTCCATATGCGGTAAGTATCCAAGTTCCTGATGACATAACCATTCCACAGGGGACAAGTAACTTTCTTTTACCCCTACAGGTCAAGGAGGGTCAGAGATTGGAAAACTCTGATGCCCTAATCTGTTTATCCAACAGGATACAACAATTAGGGATGGTGGTAACACATACACCAATGGTAAGTATTGGTAAGAATCCCACCTATATCATGGTCAACAATGTTACACCCAATAGTGTTACTTTACCAAAAGCAACATTATTAGGCCTAGCATTGGATGCTGAGTACTATACATTTGGTTTCCAAAACCAAATTATAGGCCTCATCCCTGAAGAATACTTAACTGAGGACGAAATTGTCGATCAAATATTCCATTCCTCCCCAGAAGGATTATTCACTATCCTATCTGTATATCCCTTCAACGTTGAAGAAGGCTCGTGTAAAATCGAAGAAGCATCTATCACCTTCGATCATCCGCTCGATGAGCAGGAATCACAAGAGTATCTCGACCAAAGAGAAAAGGTAAGTCAACACCGAACTGACCTAACTTCTAGGCTTGAAGAAGCTTATGAGATAGGCCAGCCTGAAATCTTTCCAGGATTTCAGGAAAGGCTAGAAGAGCAAATATCTTTAGCTGACGGTTGCTCCAACGATGCTGAGCGGCAACAGCTAAAGGAAATCCTTTTGGAATTCCAAGATATTTTTGCCAAAGATTCCTACGACTGTGGGTTAACTAACCTCCACGTAGCCAGAATACAAACTGATCCAAATTTACCACCTGTATTTATCAAACAATATAGACTCCCATTAGCGTCATATGATGGTCTACAAGACATCATTCAGAATTTAAAGGAAAGGGGCATTATACGTCCAGTGCACAGTTCGTATAATAATCCAATCTTGGGGATTCTGAAACCTAATGGACAATGGCGTTTATGCGCTGACTTACGACAGCTAAATAAACGCGTCTATATGTCTGGTTGGCCAACGCCATACATAGACCAATGTTTGGTACAAATGCAGGGATCCAAAATATTCACTGCCATTGACTGTGCGCAGGGATATTGGACTGTACCAGTCCATAATGAAGACCAATACAAATTGGCCTTCACATTTGGAAAGCAGCAGTATACCTGGACCCGTATGCCTTTCGGTTATATAAACTCTGGTCATGAATTCGCTGTGTTCATGCATAAAGCTATGCCTGACGCACTTGAGAGAGGAACGTTATCATATGTCGACGATGTCTTGCTGAAAAGCACCTCCTTTGATAAGCATATCTTAGAGATTAGACATGTTCTCACTCAGTTAAGAGAGGCAGGGATTAAACTGTCTTTACAAAAGGCGCAATGGTGTCGCACCCATGTCAATTTCCTCGGACATGAGGTAACTTCTGAAGGATTAAATCCCCAGAGGAAGAAGGTTGAAGCCGTAATTAAGGCTAAAACACCTTCAAACATCAGGGAATTAAGATCGTTCCTTGGTATGACTAACTACTCCCGTAAGTTTATAGATAACTATGCAGAAATAACTAAACCACTCTTACACCTGCTTAAAAAGGAAACTACCTGGAACTGGGGGGAGCCTCAGGACCAAGCGGTAAGTGAACTGAGGAGGAAGCTCACTCAGGCACCCTGTTTAGCATACCCAGAGGGGGGTAAACCTTTCTATCTGGAGACAGGATATACCGATTTAAGCATAAGTGCTGTTCTGTATCAGAAGCAGGACAGTTTAAACAAAGTTATTGCATATGCTAGCAAGATTTTGTCACCTGTTGAAGTTAAATTCAACACGTGTGAGAAGGCGTTATTGTCGACTGTATGGGCACTACAAAATTTTCGTAGCTATATCCAAGGTGAGAAAATAATTGTAGAAACAGCTCACCAACCTCTACAGTATCTGCAGAGTGAAAGAATTAGAGACGGTAATCTCTCTAACAGTCGGATTACTGCATGGACTCTATCCTTACAGGGATGGCCGTTAGAAGTCCGTTATAAACATAATAAGAGAAGCACAGTTGCCCAAGATTAAGCAGAATTACATGACTGTACTGCTCCATCTCTGGATGATAATGACACCGGAGATGATTTCCTAGAAGAGCAATTGCTATCTCCTTATAAAGTTTATGACGAGGAATACTGTCGACCACTACCGTGGGTATACATTGATGGTTGTTCATATCACCACGTCGTTGGTGCTGAACGGAAGTTAGTTGCAGGTATCGGAATCGCCTGGACAGGTGATTATCCTAATGTATCTATAGGATACAATATTGGTCCCAAAAGCAGTCAGATAGCCGAACTCTGTGCAGTATATAAGACCATTCAAATGGCAATAGAATATAGTATCAAAGAATTTGTTATTATAACTGATTCCAACTATGTTCGCAACAGTTTCGTCGAATATCTGCCTAGCTGGAAACGTAACCAAATGCTGAAAAGCAATAACAAACCTGTTAAACATGGGAAATTGTTTTGTAAAATTGATGAACTGGTTAAGGAAAATGGTTTAACCATATGTTGGAAGAAAACCAAAGGCCATTCTAAAATAGAAGGTATTGACAAGGATGGTAATGACTTAGCCGATTCACTGGCAAAACAAGCTGCCATCGATGGTGAAACCCTAAACATTGATGATCTTGTGGGTTCAATTCATGTTGAAGCCATAACTAGACGACAGGCTAGAGATAATGCCGACTTAAACGTCGTGCAATGGAGCCAAGAAGCTCCTAATCAGGACCTGATTACCAGTCAAAAGAATGATCCCGTCATAGGCATATTCTATAAACATATAGAAGACCCTACTGCCAATCCCATCACAGATGAGGATTGCAAAAATAATGAAGATTTACGAATCTTGATGAGATATAAAGTCCAATTTAGTATCATGGATGGGTTACTGGTCAGAACTTCTAAACATGGTATACAACAATGGGTAGTCCCAACTGTATACAGAGGGTTAATGCTCCAACACGCACATGATGCACCTACATCTGGGCATCGTGGTGATAAGATCACATATGAGATATTGCGTGATTATGCATATTGGCCACACATGTTAAGGGATGTTAAGACATACTGTCAGGGATGCTTGATTTGTCCGCAATATCAACCCCATGGTCCAACCCATCGTGCACCACTTCAGAAGAGGGGGTGTCATTACCCTGGTCTGATATTCAAATTGACTTTATAGGTCCTGTAACAAGATCTTCAAGAGGTAACAAATACATGTTAACTGTTACATGTATGTACACAAAGTGGATAGAGTGTTTGCCTTGTAAAGAGAACACGAGTACCGTGTGCGCCACTTTGTTGATTAACCATGTCTTTTCCAGGTTCGGTCTGCCTCAAAGAATTGAGTCAGACAGAGGTAGTCATTTTACCAGCGAAGTAATGGCTAAGATGTGAAACATTCTAGGTGTTAAACGAAAGCTACATATTGCATACCGCGCTGCGTCTAGCGGGGGGGTAGAGCGATATAACCAGTCTATCGTTAATATTCTAAATAAATATGTTAAGGAGTCTGGTAAAGACTGGGACATTAAATTGCCCCTAGTTTTAATGGCGATTAGAGCCACACCTAGCACTGCTACCAAATTGTCACCTTTTGAATTGATGACAGGAAGTAAGATGGTTTTACCACAGCATTTACTATATCGTACTTCGGATCATAACTTGATCAATGCTGCCACTACGCATCAGTATATCGAAGATTTGCGCAAGCATTTACAGCATGCATTTGCTTTTGCCCAAAAGAATCTAGAAAAAGCAGCGACAGGGGTTAAGACCTATTACGATTTAAAAACCACGAAAAAGGAATATGAGATAACAGATCAAGTCTATCTGTATAACTTTGCGCGAAATCAAGTCAAGGAAAAGAAATTTTTACCTTCTTGGAAAGGGCCATATGTCATTATTGACAAAATTTCCCCAGTAGCGTACAAGATAAAAATTCCTAAGGATGGTGATTTTATTGAAAAGTGGGTTCACATTAACCAGTTGCGTGCTTGTCATCCTAAATCTCAATTAAGGATTATAGGTGTGGATTCAGACGCAGAAGGGTGAACGACTAACCTGGATGAATGCTTGATTCACGTGGTATAGTATGATGTGAAATGTTGTGATGTGCCATGATCTCATGTACGTTCATGTCATTAACCATTTACTTGCCATCCAATAACTACATTTTATAAGCAGGTTACTAGCTTGTTTAAATGCCATAGGCAAATTGCTGAAGAGTCAGTAATAAATGTAGTGAGGGATGAAGTTATAAAAATAGAATTAGACAGAATACATATGTTGATGAATCGTAATAATGTGTTGTCCTAGGCCAAGTGATGTCACACTGTTATAAGTTTGTATGCTTAACAAACCTTGAATCATTAGTAGATAAGCCTGAAACGAGTTCCTGATCCGTGACTGTCGAAAGATGTCCAAGAAGGATGTGGCGTGTTTCTGGATCGTACTGCTCCTGTGCCAAGAGCTACGGACCGACCCGATCGCAGAGATGGGACCATCCTCCGGCATCCTGATTCAAGAGACACCAGGGTTCATCTTGACCGAGAAGAGGATCCTGACCCGACGTGTGTTCGTCAGCTTGGACCCCAAGATTTCCATCGAGAAGGCATACAACATTTCATCGATGCAGCTTCCTGAGTTACAGACTTGGTACCAGATGCACCTCCAAAGAGCACAGGACCGTGTGCGAAACATCTTGGAGCAAGCCCGGAAACCATTTGTATCCAGTTCTATTCCGATGAGCAACCGACCCAAAAGGTTCCTCACCGCTATAATTGTTGCATTAGTTTGTGCCACTGTCGGTGCAGTTGTCGCAACTGGAATGTCTGCAGCCAACTCTATTACTGTCCAAAAGCTGGATATGGAAATCTATGCGCTAAAGCAACACATTAACGATATTCATCAGGTGATACAACAGCAAAGAACACTTCTCCAAGACGTGTTAACTATTGTGGAAGACACAGTTGTTACAACAAGTTTGCATTCGGAGTTAATTGCCAAATCCACTGAGTTGCACCAAAGTCATGACTTATTTAAGCGTGAACTTCTATTTCTGCATGACCCAATATTGTTCCACACACTTGCTTTTCTTGACGAAGTGCAAACTGGAATGATCGAATTGGCAGGGGGACGCATACCTCTGTATTTTGTATCCAAGGATATTGTTCATGCGATGCTTGCCAATATGGATGGAGAGACAATTGAGCCTATGCAATTAAATCTGGACTTTGAGATGGGGAGCGCTATACCTCTCTAAATTGATCCGGAACGTATGGAGATTTGCTTTTTATTGGCCATACCATATGTAACTCCCAAAGACATTTTTCAAATGAAAATAATGTACTATGTAATAATGATATTATGGTTGATTGTACTAAGTGTAAAGTTCAAAATTTTTACAGGTACAAATATATACAAAAATGTTCATTCCACGCACGGGCCTATGTTAGAAATGATGTGATTGCACAATATGTCTGGTAACTTCTATAGTGCTTATTCATAAGCTAAATTAATTTTGACTATGAAATGCACTAAAGGGGGGTTATGTCAGAGTATTTATATCGGCAGACATTTTGTGCTATGATAGAAACTAAAAGTGTATATTCTGAGTCACTCTGAACAGACCAGACTCCATTTTGTTATTTCAAATAACAAAGAAGACACTAGATTTCTTTCTGTAAGACTGGCCTCTTTGCCAGAGCTAAGGAATGTATAGCGTAGTATAAACAAGTGATAAGAAGAATATAATCAAATCTAAACCCAGACAATTGTGACAGAGAAGATTAAATAATAAAATTTAACTGTCTATATACATATAAGGTACCATTGTATGGAAAAGGGTAAACTTAGTTAATGATCTGTCATATCAGAAATTATGGCAGGAATTGCAGACGCTAAGTCTGGACAAAACTTTAAGAAACCCTTTGAAATCTGAATTATGACCACTATCTAGATAGGCCAAAATGACGTCAAAATAGCCACCAGGACAAGAATGCCCTCTATAGACCAAATACCTAATTTGCGATCTGGAAGATAACCACACCTCTAGTGCTTCTATTGGGTTATCAACTGATGACGTACAGAGAGTTTGGCCCTTTAAAAGTTAAGACAAAGGGAAGATAGGGAGATAGGAGGCAGATGCAGGACATATGCAAAGGAGAGGAGAGAGGAATTGGAAGTTTGGGGACTCCAACTCGGACAACATCTGAGACTAATACTCTACTCCTAAAACTCTAACACTTAGAATTTACTGACTTTCACCAACACCTCCATGCAGAGAGACATCCAAATAAGTTCCTGAGACTGTTTACCAATCGGATGAAATATCTACTCAACTGGTAATTATACTGGTTTCATTTAATTAATTAAATTAATTAAAATGTATTAATAGCATTATATATGACTGGATAAAGCACGGTCAGATTTCCATATTAAGAAATCTTAGTTAACTAAGAATATATAGTTATAAACATTCCATTCTGCAGGTGGAATTAAGAATAATTATATATTGATGTGATATTATCACGTGTTAGCATACCGCTGTTTTTATCCAGGTGTATTGATTTGCTCTAATTTAAGATAGATATCTTTTAGACAAATTAAAAATCTGCTTATATAATATATTAGATTCTCTTATTGGATGATTTTCAGGAAATGACTAATGAACTGGATTAAATGTTATTTTATTTAAAATTACATCAGAATAGATCTTAACTACCTAGGAGATCTAGCCAGCATTGAAAGGGTTATTCTAACTGTCTGCTAAACTTTACGACCTTACGCTGCACTCTGAGGAATTCTGTTCTTCGCTGTGAAAAGTTTCACTTAAGTCTGTGTTAAGGATACCTCATAAATCGTCAGAATTCTTGACAGAAAATGCTAGTTAGTCATTGAAACGTAATACCCATTCCTTTGTATTGCATACCATTTTATACTGGATATTCATTGATTATTGTCATGCATGTTACATAATATTATTTGTTAATTATTGGTTATCATAAATAAAATCTATTTTTATACATTGTGATTATTTATATGAAATACTTTCCACTTAACACGATAAACGTTCTTTGGGATCTGAGAATTGAATTAGTGGGCAATTCTCAACTGTTTACTATTATTATCCCATAAATATCCCCACAGGGGAGAGATCAGGAGAGGACAGGTAGATTTGCGTGTCATCTGCATAGAAATGATACTGGAAGCCAAAGGAGCTAATGAGTTTACCAAGGGAGGCAGTATAGATGGAGAACAGTAGGGGACCAAGGACTGAACCTTGGGGGAAACCAACAGAGAGGAGTTGGGGAGAAGAAGCAGAGCCAGCGAAAGAAACACTGAAAGAGCGCTGGGAGAGGTAGGAGGAGCACCAGGAGAGAGCAATATCTTGTAGACCGATACTGCGGAGGATGAGAAGAAGCTGTTGATGATCAACAGTGTCAAAAGCCGAAGACAAGTCAAGGAGAATTAGGATAGTGTAGTGACCACGAGATTTTGCAGCGAGTAGATCATTGGATACTTTGGTCAGTGCTGTTTCCACAGAGTGCTTAGCGTGGAAACCAGACTGAAACGGGTCTAGCAGAGAGTTGGACTCGAGGAAGTCTGTCAATCTCACATACACAATTCTTTCAATGATCTTGGATGCAAAAGGCAGTAGCGAGATAGGACGATAGTTGGATGGGGAGTTAGGGTCAAGATTGGGCTTCTTTAGAATTGGGGTTACAGTTGCATGTTTGAAGGGCGATGGAAATATACCAGAGGAGAGAGAGAGATTGAGAATTTTAATGAGAGGTGGAGAAAGAGAAGAGGACAGAGTATGGCTGAGATGCGAGGGAATTGGATCTATGGAGCAGGTGGTGGGGTGGGAGGACTGGAGCAGAGCAGAAACCTCTTCCAATGTAGTGGGTGCGAATGAACATAGAACAGCAGAGGGAGTGAAGTTAGGGGAAGTATTGTAAGGGGAAGAAGAAAGATGAGAGATCTCTTCTCTGATTGTAGCGATCTTGTCAGTGAAGTGAGTTGCAAAGTCTGAGGCGGTCAAGTTAGTAGGTGGAGGAGGAACAGCAGGGCTAAGAAGAGAGTTAAATGTTTGAAATAGTCATTTGGGTTCGCGGGAGAGTGTGGTTATGAGGGTATTGACGTAATTAACTTTTGCAGAGGAAAGAGCCAAGCTGTATGAGCTCAGCATAAATTTATAGTGGAGAAAGTCAGCTGCACAGTGAGACTTTCTCCAACAGCATTCAGCAGCTCTGGAGCATTTTTGGAGGTATCGAGTGAGCTTGGTGTGCCAGGGCTGTTGTTGGGGGCGCGTGCGGTGTTTAAATGTACAAGGATGATCATAAAAAGTGTAGAAGAAATTAACAGATCAGAATTACTTAGATATAAGGAAAAAAAAAGAGACGTCAAAATCTAATCAAATTCCTTTTATTTTCAATTATTCAAGCAATATAGGCATCCTTAAAAAGGTTATTAACAAAAATTGGCACATTCTCCAGCAAGAACATGACATTCAAGAGTTTTTAGGCCATAAACCGAAATTTGTTTTTAGAGGTGCTAGAAATCTTAAACAAATTTTAACTTCTAGTTATATAAATGGTGAGGAAAAACATTAATTTTTAGAAGACTGGTCTAAAAAACAAAAGGGTTTTTTCATTGCGGAAATTGCAATGCTTGTAGAAATACCACTATCGATAAGAGAAAGAAAGAAACATTTATATAATCTATGACAAAAAAGCACTTCTCTGTGTCTTCTTTAATTTCATGTGAATCGAAAAATGTTGTTTACCTTTTAAAATGCAAATGTGGACTACAATATGTAGGTAACACCTCTAGATCTCTTAAAATCTGCATAAGTGAACACATTATGAATATAAAGAAAAGTTTTTTTAAATCATAGTGTATCCAAACATTTTTTTTGAAATGCACCAGTCTAATCCTAAAGATCTAGAATTCATGGCCATACAAAAAGTTTCAACCCATTGGAGAGGTGGCAATAATGCCTTAAATATTAGTAAAAAAGAGAGCTCCTGGATCTTTGACCTACAAACTTTATATCCAAAGAGGCTAAATATAGACTTCGATATTGGACCTATTCTTTAATAATTGCTTTCTCATTTTATTGGTATTTTTTTTATTATTATTTTTTATTTGGTTTTAATGATATGTATATCATACTACCAAAAAAATCTTCTTAACTGTTTTCATACGGGGTTTCTTGCTATAATGAATATATATTTCTTATCATGTCTATAAAGGTTTATATGTGTTTTTATTAGTATTTTTATTACTATTTGACTTAAGTCCTTTCATTAAGTTTATATTTACTTTTCTGCCCTTCTCCTTTTCCCCTCACTAATATGGTGATCGTGAGCAACATCAGCCCAATTATAGACAGATTTCGATGTGCCAATCATGATCCCTTAATAATAAAGGACTATATGAGGAAGATTTTACCTCCCCTTTAGATGACGGGAACTGGAAGTGACGTTCCGTTTCAATACCGGAAGTCACTTGACCGCACAAGAATGTCCGGACCGTACGGCCATGTTGAAAAGGTCAACTTACACACATCCACAGAATAAGGATCGCATGTCCACCATATTGATAGGGGAAGAAGAACTGTAATTTTCATATATGGACTTGTTTGGGCGGGTATTGTATCAATTGTACACATGTGTATTTTGTTTGTAATTCTTTGTACAAAGTATATAAACCTGTACCTATTTTTATTTCACCTGAGGAAGACCAGAGAGTGGTCGAAATGCGTTGTGCTAGTTTGTGCTATTTTTAATCTCTAAAATAAAGAGCAATCTTGCATTTTATTTTGGTTCCTGTATTTTCATCCAGACGAAAATTGATTTTTTCCTGGGGGACCTTCACCTCTACTATAACATCCAGACTGGAGTTGTCTACATGCTACCACAGTTTAGAGCTGACTTACATGGCTCTCTAGATTGTGAGTGCTCCAAGTTATGCTTTTATGTTAGATTTTATGCATATATCTTGCCCTTTGATGGTTTTCTATACAGCTTTTTATAGATCTAAATACTATTTATCCTTTGTGTGCGCAAATCTCCTTTTCTTGTATCCAATCCCATGCATGTAAGTGTTTTTTTAGGTGACTAAACACTGGCTTGGTTTTAGACGCACTGGGATATATCAATCGTACCTTTTATCTTATTTTTAGCGCCACTTACCCATTTTTCTGTTTTTGTAGGAATAAGGGGTTACCTTGTGGTATAATGCACATTACAAATTACAGAGAACCAAGGAGAGACTGGAGATACAAACAGGAACAGGCACCTTTGCCAATGAATGACTCCATCTTTCCTGATACGCTGGACACTGTCCGCGGGGGGGCAGGGCTGTATTGACAATAAATCAAGGTGTACACCTAGTAATATTACAGGTATAGCCTATGGTATATCTTGGGGCAGCGGAATACCCAGGATGAAATGGGGTTGTGGGCATGTCGATGAGAGTGTAACCCTGTATCAACTGGCAGCTTGCTAAGTGCAAGAAGAAATTAGCTGTACAAGGGGAAGGTGAAGCCTTGCTAAATGCCAAGTGGCTCAGAGAGGCTTTAGCTGTGATTTTGGCCAAGGGACTGAGACCACAGAAAGAAGTGGCACGAATGTTGGTCTCTCTGTGACAAGTAAGAGATTTAAATGAGTGGCCGTGACCGGTGAGGCCCTATCTTCTAACCTGAAGAGGTTGGAGCGAGGCTCTAGCTATGAGTTTGGCCAATTGGTGAATACCTCTGTGTGAGAATGGATTTTGGCCTTGAAGGATTGAATTATGAATATACTAGAAAATGGCCCACACCAAACCCTTTGTAGCCAGTTGATCTATCCCTAAGAAATGTAGGGGAATAGAAACATAATGGATTGATAGAGAGTATGTTGGAATGTATGTACCTTGCCCAACTAGTGAACTTGAGCTTGAGAAAGGATATCATAGAGATGAACCTAAAGACACAATGGGAATATGTCCAGGATGGTGTAAGTGCTAATTGAGATAACGTACCTGTGTTATGGTTAATGATTACTATGTCAACAATAGGTTGATAAGTATGAATGGTGGGAACCTAGAAAAAAAGGGAACTTATGTATAATGAGTACTAGGCCAAACAAAACGAGTAAGGAAAAGAGATACCTGATTGAACTGAATCTAGATTCGAGTTCCCACTGTCTGTCCTTCCACTAGAAGGAACTGACGTATGTAAGAAAGAATAGCCTAAGCAATTAAACGCCAAAACATGTATATTACATCTCTAGTTTACTAGTGTGAAGCAAATTATGAGATCTAGTAAGAGCCTTAGATGAAAGTGTGGGTTATACTAATTTAAGTAAAACAGGCAGATCGAAGAGGCCTGAATACGTATAATTGCGTAATGAGGTGTCCTGGGCTATTCTGAGTGTGCCAACAGAAGGGCCATATAGGGAGGACTTGCATAGGCCTAGCAAGGCAGTGTGGAATAGTAGAAAGTGATATGAAAGGGTTGTTGTTTCCCCTCATAGCAGGAAAATGTTGTATGTAAATACCCAAATAGGAGGCTGAAAATGGATCATAGTGGTTTGCCCAAGGAGGGTCGTATGTAACCATTTGGAGTGAAGGACTAATGAGGGTCATGTATAGAGATATTGTAGCAAAAGACTGAGAGTGCCCAATATAAGTCCTGAGTTACAGGATGGAAAAAATAGGGGTACGGATGTATGGAATGAACAAATGTGGAATAAACATATCAAGGTTGTAAGAGTTGTGTAGAGGCCAAGAATGATGCCTTTGTTGTTCGAACCGGTCCATATGTAGTGGTAGGGGGAATTCTCATGAATACCAGAGTGGCAACATCGTATGTAGTGGAGGACCGTCTGAGGCTATGATCAAAGAAAAATAAGGTAAATAACCAACATGATGTAGGTGACTTGTAATATGCAACGTTGTCAATACTGTGCTAGACCGAAGTAGCTAAATATGTGGAGTAAGGATAAAACTTATTAAGGGATTAAGGTTTCTCAGATTCCTTATGCTCTGAGAGGGCCATATAGGTTGGGTTGGTGTAGGTCTAGCATGACCATGCGTATAATTGAACAAAGCAGTATAAGGAGTATATAATCCTCGTGAAGCAGGCCCCTCATTTCAAGCCCAAATATGGGGGTAAAATTGTGTTTTATTGGGTTGCCTATAGAGGGCCTTGTAAAACAATTGTAGTGAGGGACAAGTAAGGACTAGAGTAGAGCGTACCGAACATTAAGTTTTTTGGACCCAGGACCCGAACACGGACATATCACTGTATGTTTGGGTTGGAGTTCGGTGTTCGGCGATTTAATGGCGCATTTTCAAAGGCTGCAGGGCAGCCAATCAACAAGCGTTTGACTCGTGTGCCCTTAGAAGCCATCACAGCCATGCCTACTAATGGCATGGATGTGATTGGCTAGTGCAGCATCTGATCCAGCCTCTATATATAAGCTGGAGTCGCGTAGCGCAGCACGCACATGAGCTCTTATTAGTGTTTGGAGAGGATGCTGCAGCTGTGAGGGACAGCTTAGGAAAGAATTCTGCAAACTAGTACATTAGTGGGGTGCACTTCATATCTGAGAGTCAAATAGAAGCTTCAAATACCGTGATTACATTGGAGTTTTAAAAAGTAAATTTTTGGGGTGCTAAATAGTACATTAGTGGGATAGTACATTAGTGGGGAGCACTTCATATCTGAGAGTCAAATACTGCTGTCACATTGCAGCTTTAAAACTTAAATTTATTTGGGTGCTAAAAAGTACATTAGTGGGGGGCACTTCATATCTGAGAGTCAGAAGCGTCAAATACAGCTGTCACATTGCAGTTTTAAAACTTTAAATTTTTTGGGTGCTAAACTGCTAAATAGTATTTTAGTGGGGTGCACTTCATATCTGAGAGTCAAATAGAAGCATCTAATAGTGTACTTACAGCGCAGTGGTAAATATTCTAATTGTTTTGCTGCTAATCTGCTAAATAGTACATTTTGGGGCGTGCACTTCATATCTGAGAGTCAAATAGAAGCGTCTAATAGTGCGCTTACAGCGCAGTGGTAAACATTCTAATTGTTTTGCTGCTAATCTGCTAAATAGTACATTTTGGGGCGTGCACTTCATATCTGAGAGTCAAATAGAAGTGTCTTGTGGACATGCAAGGACCACCGCAGCACGTCTCTGATGATGACGAAACACAGGTGCCAACTGCTGTGGCTTTCGGCAGTGTGAATACCTGCAAGGAGGGCAGATTTGAGGAGTGGGTGGAAGATGATGTGGAGGATGATGAGGTCCTAGACCCCACATGGAATGAAGGTCATGCGAGTGACGTATCCAGTTTGGAGGAAGAGGCGGTGGTCGCACAGAGGCACCAGCACAGCATAAGAGGGAACAGGGTGCAAAAGTGGAGCGGCCGTCCCCTAGATGGTACGCTGCTACTGCCCACCGCACCCAGGGACCGAGCACACCAAAGCCAGTTCCAAAGAGTTCCCTGGCGTGGCAGTTCTTCAGACAATGTGCTGACAACAAGACACAAGTGGTTTGTACGCTGGGCAATCAGAGCCTGAAGCGAGGCATAAACATGCTAAACCTGAGCACAACCTGCATGACCAGGCATCTACATGCAAAGCACGAGCTGCAGTGGAGTAAGCACCTCAAAAACCAAGAAAGGTCTCAGGCTCCTCCTGCTTCCTCTTCTGCTGCTGTCTCAGCCTCTTCCTCCACCTCTGGAGTCACAGTGGCACCTGCCACCCTGCAAACAGAGGATGTGGCAGCAATGCCACCACGTCCGCCACCGTCCCCAAGCATCTCTACACTGTCCCATGGAAGCGTTCTGCTGTCCATCTCCCAAACACTGGAGAGAAAGAGGAAGTACCCCCCTAGCCACCCGCAATCCCTGGCCCTGAATGCCAGCATTTCAAAATTCATGGCCTTTGAAATGCTGTGATTCCCTCTGGTGGAGATGGACAGTTTTAAAAACCTGATGGCGGTGGCTGCCCCACAGTACGTGGTTCCCAGCCACCACTACTTTTCCAGGCGAGCCATCCCTTCCCTGCACAACCAATTGGTGGACAAAATCAGGTGTGCACTAACACTTAGATGAACACTAACATTTGTGTTCAGCGAAGTCTTCCGAGTATAACAGTACACACCGTGTACAGATGTTTTGGTGTTTTCAAAAGTTACAGAGTCAAATATAAGGCTTGCATTTCCTTTTTTTCACATTGAAATTTGCCAGATTGGTTATGTTGTCTTTGAGACATTATAGTAGCTCAGGAATGAGAATTACCCCCATGACAAGATACCATTTGCAAAAAAAGACAACCCAAGGTATTGCAAATGGGATTTTTCCAGTCTTTTTTAGTAGCCACTTAGTCACAAACACTGGACAAATTATTATTATTTTTTTTTTTTTTACTTTTAATATTTCTTTATTTGAATTTATAAAAAAGAAAAAAAACAAAATAGATCAAGCATATGTATTGAATCAAGCTATTACACTTACATGTCTATTGTATAAGTGCCACGGAATCTGTTGGCACTATATAAATGGCAATAATAATAATAATAATATCACATATATATCTATGACTCTCTTGTCTTATGTATACTCAGCAGTGTTGCAGCGATGTTCCTTCATATCATAAAAGATTAATAACAATAAACTACTACATATACTAAAAAACAAAAATACAATGTGCACAGTATATGCACTAACAAACCCAGTCATGCATCCGTATTGTGGTGAGCGGGCTATTATTTTAAAAGCCACCTTTTCCATACTTGATAAAATTTTCCATAATTAAGTTGTGCAGAGTAATATCCCCTTTCCACTTGGGCCTGATGTTTCATCTGATTAATTACTGTGACGAAGTGCCCTTTGCCACTTGGTCCTGGAGAGGCCTACTTGCCAGCCTCCTCCCCTGTGACTATGACTCTTTCATGTATCTGGCTTTAAAGCCCCTAGTCTACCTTCAGACAGACTATTTATGTAGGCTGCTTTATTTATCTTATGTTTTAGTCACCCTGTACCCATTATAGGTGCAGGGTGTGTGTAATGTAATTGTTTATAGTGCGTGTATGTGTACTGTGTAATGTATTGCCTGCTCTCTTGTATTGCTGAGGTTTGCTACCAATTAGGTGGGTTTGGCTATGGAGCTTGTCTAGTGCCCTCTGTTGGTAGCAACAGCAATATGCACTACCTGAATTGCAAGACTGGTTCATTTGCATATTCGGGTAGATTTGCATATTGCTAATTCTGCAGGCAGATGAGATATTTACTGTTAAATATTGTCTCTCCCCACCCCTTTAAAAACGTGCCATTGTGTTGTGATAAGTCACTGTGTGTTGCTTGATATGATTTGACTGTTTGTGATTTTATTGAGGTTTCACAACAATGTTATTGTGGTGACCCTATTGGCTGGTCCCAAGGCAAATAAAGGTTTTGACAGTTCTTCTTGATCTCTCTAAATGTAGCCTTGTCTCGTTATTGGAGGGAGCTGTTATAATCACACTGGGGATTGCTATGCTCTGCATGCTCCCCTGAGCTTGAGTCACTTAGCTCTTTTAAGAGCTTATTCCTAACATGCTCTCCTTGGAGGAGGGGTATTCACCACACAGTCCTGGATGCTGGAGGTTCATACAGGGTGGAAGGAAGAGTTCTTTCCCACACAGTCCTGGAGGACAGAAGCTGATCCAGGGTGGAAGGAAGACGGCAAGACTTCAGTCAAGATACAGCGGTTGTGGTGTCTGCTGCACTTCTTGGAGTCCTCAGGAAGCGCTAGGAGCATCCGTCAACGGAGGGAACTCAGTCGGAGTACAAGGGGCTCCGTTACAATTACATTATCTATCTTTATTATATCATTTTGACGCCAATTTCTAGCAATGACAGTCTTTACTGCTAGAAGTATAGAACGGAAGAAAGGGATCAGCGCTCTCTATCTATACACGATACAACAGAAACAATAATGAATAAGTAAAAAGTGGCAGCACACCTAAAAAGTAGGGCTCCCTCACAGGCCTTACAACAGAAATGGTACAGAAAAAAGAAAGGAAGG
>OW240914.1:240897314-240980009 GCA_933207985.1 Pelobates cultripes | reverse complement strand
CATGTCTGGTGGTCCTGCACCAGGATCCAATCACACTGGGGGGACGTTGGGAATCTGCTTGCCCAACTTAAAGTGGGTAACTTCCAGCTGTCACCCTCCTCATGCCTCTTCCTGTTAATCTAACGCACAAATATCACCAACTAACACCAGTGGTACTGCTAGAGGCCCGTAACCTGATAGCCTCCAACTGGAAATACCAAGTTTGTCGCAAATATAAAATAAAATCCAGCAGTATTACATATATGAGCTTATGTCTCAGACTACACCACAAGACAAATTGCTTTTTAAAACAAACTGGTCACTGTGGCCACAGACATATAAACAGCTTAGAATAATTTCACAATCCCACTCATTACCGTAGGTGGACACACTTGGTCACACCACTCTGTGGATGTTCAGGCGCACACACAAGTAACCCTGACATGTCCCAACTCAAGTGGCACCATCAGTGGTGTATTTTGGTTTCGTGCTGCCCTTGGCATGACTAAACCTGGGCACCCCCCTAATCTAAATTTGCCCCACCCCTTCCTGTCAAGGCTGCATTTCTTGCTGATTAAGAACCCACCCCTTCCTCTTTAGACTCCACCTTTTCCTCCTCCTTTTCAAGGGATACTATCGTGCCTGGAAAACAAAGCTGTTTTCTTGGCACTATAGTTCCCTATAGTGCCCCCCTCCCTCGTGACCCCCCCGCCACCCACTCGGCACTGAAGAGGTTAAAACTCCTTCAGTCACTTACCTGAATCCAGCACTGGTGTCCCTCTGTGCTGGGTCAGGCTCTTCCTCCTCGCTTGCATTAGGCTTCCCTCTGCCACCCACTCGGCACTGAAGGGGTTGTCCCCCTACCACCCACTCGGCACTGAAGAGGTTAAAACCCATTCAGTCACTTACCTGAATCCAGCGCTGGTGTCCCTCGGCGCTGGGTCAGGCTCTTCCTCCTCGCTTGCATTAAGCTTCCCCATAGGAAAGCATTGTATGTATTCTTTCCTATGGAGATTTAGCAGATGCAGTATGTTCTCATGAACAGCGTGAGGACGTCCAGCATCAGTTAGGCAACCTTTCGTCACCTAACCACTTGGAAGTAGACTAGAGGTGAAGTTAACCCCTCAAGGTAATTATTGCAGTTTTTTAGAAACTGCAATAATTACACTTGCAAGGTTAAGGGGACTGGGACACGTCACCCAGACCACTTCAATTAGCTAAAGTGGTCGGGATGCCTATAGTAAAACATACACTTATACAAGTATAAGGCAGAGTAAGCTCCACAGTATGGTTAAACAGGTAAATACCACCTGATAATCTAGACAAAATCTGATCTCAGGTCTAAAAAAACACAGAAGTAAAATGTAGTGTAATACAGTAAGAAGAAGTGAGAGCACTCACAAGACATCAAGAGAAACAGGCTTATCTCCGAGGGATACATTTCCTTCAGCGTATACTGGAGTGTATGGCTGTAGATATTGAATAAAGAGCCAATAGCCACGATACCATTAAAAAACAACACTTTATGTAGAAAAAATTGACTTACAAGAGAGCTATTGCTTTAGGCATATATCCACCTTGAGTGGAACTGGAATCAAAAGGTAGGATAAGGCAGGAACAAAAGCCGATAGGCAAAAATAAATACAATAATTTAATAACATGGGTAAATAAAAGTCTCAAATAATCCAACTCGTTTCATCCGCAAATCGAACTTCCTCAGGGATCTGTGGCATCATGGTAACTTGTTCCTTTTATATGGCTCCTGATTTCAGACCTCCGATCAGCTAGCGGTTGGGAAGTGTTCCAACGTGGAATGCACTGATCATTTCCTTTACAGTCACTTCCTGTATTCAGTAATGTCAACTAAGCAGACGAAAATACATGCATGCATGTTCGGATGAAGGATTCTACATGCGCCTGAGTTACTAAGTACTTACAGATACGATAGACAAAAAGAAAATATAATTCCACAAATGTGTAATAATGCAACTGAAGCAGAATAAAACAAATATGACTATTATCATAATGGGTGGCCAGGCATCCCATTTATACTAATAAAAAAATATATATAAATAAAAATAAAAAAAGCATAACAATTTAGAAAAACTAAATATAAAATATGAATATTATAACAAAATACTACAAAACTAAATAATAAAATAGTATATAAGAGGGATGCTAGGCATCAATCTATCCATATGCAACTTCATATAATATTCCTATAAATGAAAGAAAAGAAAGAAAGCAGCAAAGAAAGTGGACATCAAATTAAACCAGCCAAGTCAATATCCATATTAAGGCCTGACTTGAGGATTTTTAAATTAAAGATCCCGTGGGCTTTTTTTTTTTGGCACGCTCCAATGATCTGTTCCCACCTCTCCAGTTTATCATGATTTAAATTATACCTATAGTTACAAAGGTGTGCCATTAAAAAGATGGGCAAGTGTTAAGTGTCTGGGGACACTGTGGTCTGTTTTCTTTTTTCGTATATTATTAAAGTGCTCTCTTATTCTAACATGTAGTTTAGGGGTTGTTCTGCCCACATATTGCCGTACAATAGGTAAACTACATGTGAGGAAGAGCACTGTATAAACTTCCTAATGGTATATTTTTTATTAGTGTAAATACCGAAAAAAGATTTTGTCTTTTTTTTTATGTATACAGGTTGATGATTGGCCACAGCTATAAAATCCTTCATTTCTATTTATACTAGCTAGTTTGCTTTTTAAATTGTCTGCTTTCTTATAGATCATAATGGGATGAACAGGAATGATTTTACACAAAATGTTATTTTTTGCACCTGGGTGCCTATAGTGTCCCTTTAACCCCTTAGATAAAGGGGTCATGATTCCCTTTTATTCCAGAATTTTGGTCCTTAAAGGGGTTAAGCACATACTTTGACAAACACACACACATTCACTGACAGACACACACTGGCTTATACACACTGACAGTCACACACACACTAAATGACAAACACACAGATGTTACTGACAGACACAGACTCACTGATTTGACACACACAAATTCACTGACTGTCACACACTGGCAGATACACACTGACAGTCACACACACAGACGTCACTGACAGACACAAACTCACTGATTTTACTGATTTGACATACACACATTCACTGACACACACTCACTCATTAACAGACACACACGGACAGACACTCATTGACAGACACACTGATAGTCACACACACACACTCAATGACAAACAGACTCTCATTGATTTGATAAACACTCACATACACACACACACACTCATACACACATACATACACTCATACACACACATACACTCATACACGCACAGTATGGTTTTATTTTAGTGCTTCCCCACCAGATGTGGTGTATAGTTCCGGTCTCTGATTCACATCTACAGCAGGTGTCTGGTATGGTTGGGAAAATGTGATGTAGTAAAGACGGTGTGCGGTACCAGTGGGAAATCAACTTATAGTTTACCTCCTGATAATGCAAGCCGTCAAGTCTTCTCACTGTCTCTTAAAGGTATCTTTGTTCAGCCGTATTCCTACTATGAGTCGTTGGTAGAGTATGGCTACTCTGCACTCTGCGCCTGGCATCTGTGAGCATAGTTCTTTATATCAGGTCAAGTCCTGGTGAATCTTGCATCTGTGCGATAGATTATGATAGAAGTGTTTTAATTGAGGAAAGTAGAATTGGAGCATCAGTGTGGGCGCACCTTCCATCATGAGGTCCTGTAGGGTCTTCACCCCTGTTCTGTGGAGCACCCATTGTAGATGTATAATCCCTTCCTGATTGGCCAGTGGCCAGACTGATGACGGGAGTCCATCTCCTAGGTCTGGGTTATGTGTTATGGGGATCAGGTGGCTTGGTATTGGAGAGAAACCAAACCCTTCCTTAGAGTGGTCCATGTCTTAAGCATTTGTGTTATGGAGGAGTCCTCTCCTAGGGTGTTTATAGTTTCTGGTTCTCTATGCCATATTAGCGTGTGAAGGGAATTGTCGGCGGTGTCTCTGCTCAGTGTTATCAATTGCTTTTGGGGCGATGGTGTATGTTGTTCCCGGAGCCTCTGGAGCACTGTTGCATGGTAGTACTTTTCGGATACCTACTCTTTTGGCAGACAGAGTTTCACGTGGCATATTCCAGCTCTTTCCACCTTCCATATGTATTGGAGGATTGCTGATCTCAGGGTTGTGAAGAAGATTTTTGGTACCATCAAGGGAATAGTGTGGAACAGGTATAAGATCCTTGGTAGGACGTTCATTTTCACTACAGCTATGCGTCCTTGCCATGAGATGTGATTGTAATTCCATCTCCTAAGATCTTCTAGGATAGTGTTTAGAAGAGGAACGTAGTTGTGGCTATATATGTCCTTCACTGTGTGTGGGATCCATATCCCCAGATATTTAATGTGGTCCTTGCACCAGTGAAATAGAAATTGTTGTTGCAGTTGGGCACATTGCTCTGCCGGACTAGTTACGTTCAATATGTCACATTTAGTGAGGTTTAGTTTGAGTCCGGATAGGCGTCCGAATGTTTGGAATTCGTCCATTAGCGGCGTTATGGTTTAGAGTGGTTTGTAGATAAAAAAAAACATGTCATCCGCATAAGCGGCTACCTTGTGTTCTTGGTTTTTTTAACAAAATCTGGATATATATGGTGTTTTCCTGATTCGGTCTAAGAATGGCTCCAGGCTTAGTGCAAAGAGTAGTGGTGACAATGGCCATTCTTGTCCGGTGCCGTTTCATATGATGAAGCTGTTTGTGAGAGCTTCATTTACCTGAACCCGAGTGCTTGGGTTGTGGTAGAGTGCATTGATCTAGGTGAGCAGCCCTTCACCAAATCTGACCTTGTGTAAAGTCACCATCATGAAGTGCCAATCCACCCGATCAAATGCCTTCTCATCGCGCGTCAGTGGAAAGTAAGAGTAACTTCTTGCCTTCCCATTTTGCTAGGTGTTGAATCGTGAACAGACGCAGGGTGCAATCTCTCGCCTCCCTGCTTGGGATGAAGCCTGTCTGGTCCGGATGTATTGGTCTAAGCATGAAGGTCTGCATCCTGGTCGCTAGAATCTTAGAAAAGAGTTTCACATCTGCATTGAGGAGGGAGTTCGGATGATAGTTGCTGCTATTTTTTATTTTTTTTTGCCAGGTTTGGGAATCACCGTGATCGTTGCGGACAGGGATTCATTGTGAAACGAAGCTCCATCTCGTAGTTGATTCAATGCCTTTGTGAGCTTCAGTATTAATATTTCCCCACATTTCTTGAAGTACCCCACGGGTAGGCCGTCTGGTCCAGGTGCCTTACCATTCTTTGCAGATTTCAATGCCGCTCGGATTTCTTCTTTGGAGATGGGGACGTCCAGTGTGATAGCTTCTGCCAATGTAAGGGTGTCTGGGTTGCATTCTTGTAGGTACCTGTCCATGTCATCATGTTCCGTAGCATGGGTGGATCTGGTTGTGGTGTTATTTGTATCATATAGTTTTTCATAAAACATTCGCTATGTCTTCTGGAAACTGTGTGGCAATGCGTGTACTTGGGCTCAGGTCTGCGGGCCTTGTAGCAACTGTGCCAGTAATTTTCCACTTTTGTTGGCATGTATATAGAAGAAGGCCTTTGAGCATTGTAGGTTTCTGAAGTGTTTACTTTCTATAATGTCTGCTAGTTGCCGTTGCACCGATAATAAGTCCAGATAAATCTGTTCTTGTTCGGTTCTTTTATCTAGCATTTTCAGACCTGAAATTGTGTATGTGAGATCTTCTATCTGTTGTCTGGTCTCCTTTTTTTTTGGAAGTGACCTTGAAGGACGCATCCTGATGAAGTGTCCTCGAAGGAAGCTTTTACGCGCTTATTGTCATGTCCGACATCCCCTCGGTTGCGTTTTCCTCAAAATATTGTTTTAAGTGGTTGGTTACCTGTTCTTGTATTTGTATTTCCGTTAGGAGTGACTCGTTCAGCCTCCATGCCGTTCTTAGCAGTGGTCTGTTCACGGCGTTGATAATATAACTGCCTTCTGCAGGTGCGTTAGACCCTCCTGTTAAATGAATACGTAGTCAATATTGGAGTATCTGTGATGTAGGGTTGAGTAATATGTATAGTATTGGCCACCCGGATGTAGGGCTCTCCATGTACCGACCAATCTTAGGTCCCTGAGAGACTTGTGTGTTGTTCAGATTGCCCAATTTGGGACACTATTGTGCCCAGTGGATGTGTCAGCCAGAGGGTCCAGGGGGACATTGAGATCCCCACCAAGGATCAGGATCCCCTCTGTGAATTTGGCAAATTGCGCCAGTGTGCTGCGTATAAAGCTGGCTTGCCTTGAAATCGGGGCATATTGTGAGGCGAATGTGTATAATTTCTGTGATACTTCTCCTTTCCTGAAGAAAAACCTGCCATCTGGGTCTGCAAGTGTCTCAGCAGGACAAACTGAAGGTTTACTGTTTGATAGTGAGGAATTTTCTCTGTCAGGAATTTGCCCTTGCCATGGCCTTTTGTATCAATTTGCAACTCTCTATATTTCTCCTTGTCCCCAAACCATACGGTGAGGAGCCCCAATGAACGAGACAAGACAATGTAAGGGTCAAGGTGACTTCTAACGTTTAATGGACTGTGTAACAGGTTATATTCAAGAGGAAACAGGGGTGACAAATGTATAGGCAGTATAGTTTAGAAAACATATACCAAGGGGGCGCCACAAACAGGGGTGGTCTTATAAACATTATCCAATAATAACATAATTTATCAATCTTATCTTAACATCTTAACCTATAGCAAGCTTGCAGGTGTATCTAAATGTTCAGGCCTTGCACAAAGCTAAGTTTCACTATAACTACGCATTTAGAATTAATACGCACTTAGAATTAAAGATGTTAACTACGCAGTTCTAAATTGCACATTACTAAGCAGTTATGATCAAAGGGAGAAACACAGGAAATAAGGCCAACAGCAGAAACACACAGGATATAACACCTGTTACATAATGTTCTATAGCTCTTTTATATTCACTAAGCATTCTATATAGATAAAGTATATTATTTTAAATAGCTGACATGCTTCAAGTTAGTCAATTTTAAACAGACTGAACGTCCGGTCATCTGTAGCTTGAGCCTTGAGTCAATATAGACAAAGTGTATTATTCTCAACACTGCTAGAAGGATTACTGTCCCATCTTTGGGGGCTGTTTGGTGGTTGCTATAATAGTTCACTGGATAGTTCCTGTCTTTAATTGTGTTCGCATTTGCTTGGAGGTACGTTTCTTGTAGGGAGGCTATTGAGATATGATGGCATCTGAGTTCTCATAGGAGATGTGTTCTCTTCTCGGGACTATTCAGCCCCTAAAATTTTGTGTAACAATGTGAAATGGCGCTGGA
The DNA here is from genome assembly GCA_933207985.1 of Pelobates cultripes. NCBI lineage: Eukaryota > Metazoa > Chordata > Amphibia > Anura > Pelobatidae > Pelobates > Pelobates cultripes. The sequence goes on along the minus strand of OW240914.1, from coordinate 240,972,669 downwards.
GTATAAGTCATTGTGGGTATAGTTACGTTTAGTTAGATCTGTTCAGAGCCCTGGGTGCGCGTCCCATGGGGGGGGCACTGTGGCGGAACCAACCTCGCCACTGTACACTGGAGAAGCCTGGTTGCTCGCCTGCTGCCTTTAGACTATGGCCCTGCAGTTCAGAGCTGTTATTTTCCCTGCTGAAAGGTTTATTCGTGCCTTTCTGCCAGGGTGTTCGGTATATTCCATCTACCGAACAAACTACCGAACGATGGACCACCTGGGAGCTGGAGTGTGCCGTCAATTGACCGCCCAGAAGCTGCGGTTAACCGCAGCTTAATTGATGAACGCTGGGTGGCCTTTGTTCGTCTGCCGAACACGTGGCAGCGGCCATTTTACCTCCTGAACTATGGAACTGAAAACGGACACTTATTGGCGCGAACACCGCTGAGCCGCCAGCCTCCTTACCTTCCCATTCGGTAGCAGAACCGAATAACTGTTCATTCGGTAGTTTAACCGGATGAACAGCATCACCCAGATAGCTAAGCCATGGAGCCTATTTGTGTAACGAAAGACTATGGGAAAGAATTTGGCTCCATGGCGATTGAACTGTATGTATGTGATCTGAGCGCCATTCGGTAGTAATGTGCGCTCTGATCTAAGCTATCTGGGGATATGTAGAATGTATATGTTTTATGTAATAAATGTGACTGTATGTAATTTTATGTCTTTTACTGTATTGTTACTGCCATGTGGTTAATGGAGTTTTGCCTCTGTCTTTGGAGATAATTGGATTACTTCCCAATTATCTCCAGGACAGAGAGGAGGGATTGTGATGTAATTGTGGGAGTGTTTAAAGGTGTATGTATGTGATTGGCTAAGAGCCAATATGTTTCCCAGTTTCCCATCTGGTCCCCTAGGGGAGTGTCCACCAGGTGGGAGACCTGCATAAATGCTAGCCCGGTAGCCCCAGTAAAACAGATTCTGCTTGACCCTCAAACCGAAGTGTCATCTCGTCTTTGGGGGGATTTACTGTATGCTGTTAGAGACTGATTGCCAGGAGTGTAAGCCACTTGGGGGCTTTTCCTGTTCATCTGCTAACAGCTATTCATGTGTCTCTAGTTCGGGAGTTTGGAGCACTACTTGATATGCAGTTCGGGAGTTTCGAGTATTCTGCTTTCCTGTTCGTCTGCTAACAGCTATTCATGTGTCTCTAGTTCGGGAGTTTGGAGCACTACTTGATATGCAGTTTGGGAGTTTCGAGTATTCCCTTGGTTGCAGTTCGGGAGTTGGTGAATTCGTGGGTTTGCAGTAGCTGTCTGTGCATCTGAAAAAGGGGAATATTGCCTAAACGATTTTTAACCTCTTGTGGGCAAAACGGTCCTTTACAGGCATGCAAGCCCAAGAATCAGTGGTGTGGGAGATAGAGAAGAAGAGAAGGAAGGGAGAAAAGTACACAGGGTGGGGTCCAAGATAAAAAGGGACAGATGCAGCGGCTGTGGAGTCTCGTACCTGAGGTGTCCACTAGTTGCTAGGTGTTTTAGCATCTCCCATGGGTTGGGATAGTCATGTTTGTTGTCTCGGTAATAATTGTTTGAGATTGTCATAGTTGTTTAACCCCTTAAGGACCAAACTTCTGGAATAAAAGGGAATCATGACATGTCACACATGTCGTGTCCTTAAGGGGTTAAAATGTTACAATTTCAATACAGGTAAATAATCAACAAATATATAAACAGGATTCATTCAATGAACCTTTTTCTCTTTGCATCCCATTGTCTTGTTCGTTCTCATTGTCTCCCCTCTCCCTCTCCCCAACGTATCTGCCTTTCCCAGTCCCTTCTAATCTATTTTTTGTATGATAGAGTACCTCTGCCTTCCCCCCTCCCTCCATGCTCTTAAGTGTCCCCAAGTCCTCTTTTGGCCCTTTGCATCAGTTCCAGAATTCGACACTGGCCATTCGGTGGTTTTAGGTATTTATATTTAATAGGTGGGCACTAGGGAGGTCTGTATAAGACTGCCATGCGCTATATCTGGGTGCTGGGAGTCTTGCCCTGAATTAGTGTACAACATGGAGCAGGGCTATTGGGGTGGTTGAGCACTTAGGGAGGGCAGTTATACTGGGAGTTGGCTACTCTATGATGATGGGAGTTGGTGTCCGTTAAGCTATACTGAGCATTAGTATACCGGGATTTTCATGGGGGCTAAAGTAGGTCGGGGATGGTTAGGGTACTGAGGTGTTCTCCCATAAGTGTTGTGAGGATATTTATAGGGATTGATTATTATTAATTAATTTCCATTAATGAAAAAAAATACTTTCATTAAAATTATTAAAATCAATAATCTTTATTAAAATATTGGGGGTTGATATTTTATTGGCGCTATTCCCATTTATTATTTAAATTAAAGAGTTGCTCACTATTTAACTCTTTAGACCCAGAATAAGTTGTTCGAATTTAATGTTTCATACATTAATATCACAACTTTTAATAAAAATGACAATATTTATTTTTGTCAATAAGTGTAAATATACATGGTAATCAGTGAATAGTTTTTCAATAATATTGAACAAGATATGGCATAGTACAGTATCGCGATCTCAGTAGCAATTTCAAAGTCTTTAGTGTGATGGGCTTGTTAGTTCATGACACTTTCAATCAACTGGGTTAACATATGCAATATGTTACTTCATATACAGTTGATTGAGACAATCAGCCAATAGAATGTTACTATTTGTTAAATTATAAGGAATCATGTGGGTTTGACAGCATATGGATTATTATAATTTAAAGACAGAATTTTTCAGGATCTTGAAGAAATACAATCTTAATTTTTACTCTTATTAAGATTTACAATGTGTGGATTGTTTGCGTAATGTAAACCCCTTTCATTGGACTTAGCTGGACAGAGTTCATTATTTACTCAGGTGATCTACACACAAAGTTCTATGGACAATGTTTTATCAGCTAGCCACAGAATTTTAACCAGCTCAGTGCTGACAAGTCAATTCAAGCTTTTAACTCATACAGGATTTTAACTAGCTCACTGCTATTTCACAGAGTAATTAATTATGATTACTTAATTGATCCAGTAACTAAATTCTTGCAGGTTTAGTTAACACAGTTCTTATCTGATAAATATTTCCTAGATTGTTATATGATTAATATTCCTCTGGGTAACTCTTGATATTCTATTTTTATTTCACAATTTTAATTAGCATCCCATCTGCAGTTTGAGATACCAATCTTTATCATGAACTATCATGGTAACCCAATCTGGGGGATTCAGATCAGCTTTTACCCAGACAAATACTTGCTTTTAGTTATGTAATTTTATAGTTGGCTTATATTTACCGATAGATGTTCTGGATGTTATTTTTAAGATTGTTTCAAGATGTCTTCTAGATTGTCATATGTCAAGGGATTTCAAGAGATCGTCCAAGTAGTATGATGTTGATGTGAGATCTGATGTTTGTCCTCTTTGTCCCCTCTTTGTCCATATTTCATGGGGTTATATGTCATTCCATATCTGTTATCCTTCTGACCTGGCCCGTTAACCTTCTGATCTGGTCCAATTAAATTTTGGGACAAGTCTTTATGTTAATGGCTGTTGATGTCATTTAGACATATATTTCTATATGTTTCAAACAGCAGGTGGAGCTGTTGGTTTACGTCAGGAGCATTACCATCTATTATCATATAGAGTTAATCCTTCTTCAGGACAATTTAGGAATGTTTACATTTAAGATGCTTCTTTCTATGTGGACTTTGGTTGTTCAACCAATGTGTCCTTGTTCACCATTATTCTATTTCAAGATTTTTAAGTTGTCAAACATAATTTATCGATAGTTAATTAATATCTTTATATGTATATATATGTTTCTATATATGTATAGATTGCTAACTTAGGGTATATTACACACTGTATCACAAAAAAAATAAATCACATGGGGTATACTAAAACATATAATTTTAAAAAGGCTAATTTCAATAAGTTAAGGGAAGCTTTACAATATACTGACTGGCATAAACTCTTTAGTGAAAAGAACACTGAGGATAAATGGATCATCTTCCAACAAATATTAGAAAGGTACATTTCTCAGTATGTACCATTGGGTAATAAATATAAAAGAAACAAATTAAAACCAATGTGGCTTAGTAGAGAAGTAAAACAAGAGATTAAAAATAAGAAAAGGGCATTTAAAGCATTTAAATCGGACAAATCAGATGCATCTTATAAAAGATATCAGGAAGCAAATAATGCGTGCAAAAAGGCAATTAGATTTGCTTAACTTCAAAATGAAAAAAATGATAGCTAAAGAGAGCAAAACCAACCCCAAAGCATTTTTTAAGTACATAAATTCTAAAAAACACAAAAATTAAAGTGTAGGTACACTAAAAACTGAAACGGGGGTGTTAGTTAATGAAGACCAGGAAAAAGCAGAAATTTTAAATAACTATTTCTCCTCCGTATATATTAAGGAAGAACCCATGTCAATAGATGTGCAAATGATTGCTACTAAAAACTTGCAGAATAATTGTAATTGGTTAACTCAAGACAAGGTGCTGCAGCAACTAATGAAAGTTAATATAAAAAAAGATCCAAGGCCTGACGGTATCCATCCACAAGTACTTAAGGAACTAAGTGTAGAAATAAGTGAACCTCTGTTTTTAATATTTCAAGATTCTTTTTTTTCAGGAAGTGTTCCGGAGGATTGGAGGAAGGCAGATGTGGTTCCTATATTCAAAAAGGGTTCAAAATCCTTGCCTGGAAATTATAGACCTGTGAGCTTAACTTCCGTGGCTGGGAAAATATTTGAAAGGTTATTAAGGAATAATATTCAAGAATTCCTTGAGAAGAACATGGTTATCAGCAAAAATCAGCACGGTTTTATGAAGCACAGGTCATGTCAAACTAACTTGATTGTGTTCTACGAAGAAGTAAGCAGAAGTATAGATCAGGGTGTTGCAGTGGATGTGATCTATTTCGATTTTGCCAAGGCATTTGATACAATTCCACACAATAGTGTTCAAACTCAAGGAAATCGGTCTAGATGAAAATGGTTGTTCTTGGGTAGAACATTGGCTTAAAAACAGAGTACAAAAAGTTGTCATTAATGGTAAATTTTCACGCTGGACAGAGGTGGCAAGTGGAGTCCCTCAGGGGTCTGTTTTGGGACCAATCTATTTAAAATCTTTATAAATTATCTTGAAGACAGCATTGAAAGTCATGTTTCAGTGTTTGCAGATGACACAAAACTCTGTAAAATAATACAATGTGAGCAAGATATTACTTTGCTGCAGAGGGATTTAGATAGACTGGGGGACTGGGCACTCAAATGGCAGTTGAAATTTAATGTTGAAAAATGCAAAGTTATGCACTTCAGCGTAAAGAATACACACCAACGTATACCCTTAATGGAAGCGAATTAGGGATAACAACACACGAAAAGGACTTGGGAATTGTTACAGACAACAAACTATGCATCAATGTGCAATGTCAATCAGCAGTGGCCAAGGCCAGTAAGGTATTGTCATGCATGAAAAAGGGCATTCATTCTCGGGACGAGAATATCATTTTGTCTCTTTATAAATCACTGGTAAGACCACATATTGAATATGCTGTGCAATTTTGGGCACCTGTTCTAAAGAAGGATATTATGGCACTAGAAAAAGTGCAGAGGCCGGCTACAAAATTGATAAAAGGAATGGAACATATCAGCTATGAAGAAAGGTTAACAAATTTAAACCTATTATGTGTGTTTGCTGAACAAGTACCTTTTTAATTAACACATACTTCTCTTATCTGTGTTCTTATCTTTATTGACATATATGTATTTACTCACTGTCTGGCTCCTTTAGCTGACAGGGTCATACTTTGAGAAAAACATCTAGTTTCTTCCTTTTAGCACCTCTTGGCATATTAACTAAATTGCGTTTTTGCTATTATTCATGTATTAGTTTTATCACACAATATATACGTATTTTTTTCCTACACAATATCTCTGACAGTATCTTTTCGTCTCTGGGTAGAGGGGAGCCCAGTATGGGTCGCCATCCACGTGAGAGAATCATTCTTCTGGTCTCGTCAGATCCGGGATTCTACGGGCAGGCTGTCTTCGTGGTGAGTCTCCGCATTGCTGGGTTGCTCTTTGGTGTGGTGGGCCTGGTCTTTGCTCCAGTGGCCCCAGGATCCAGTCAGACACTTCAGTCCCACATAGCGCAGGAAGGTTGGTACCTCATCAGGCCATCTTAGAGGAAACCACTTGTTGTTATATCTGGCGAGGAGACTAAAGGGCAATCCCCATTTGTAAGGTATGTTGCATTCTCTCAGCAGCAGGGTTACCAACCTCAGGACTCTGCGGGGCCTCAAGAGTGAGGGGTGACAAGCCTTGGTAGAGGGCCACCTCTGCACTGCGGACTCTCCAGATTAGCCTGGAGCAGGCTTTAGTCATAATTAGTTATTTGACCCTGTAGGCATGTAGGCAACAGATCTCTAGGGGCACCCTCTGCAATCCGCGGCCTAGTAGCTCTGTGTGCCCTATCAAATTTGATGCGGGCTGGTGCGTCTGGTCTGAGGATTTCTCGGAAGAGGGCCGTGAGTGTGGCCTCCTCATTTTCTTCCCCGTTAAGTTCAGGCAATGTTTTATCAGCTAGCCACAGAACCAGCCTAGTGCTGACAAGTCTGCGGCCAGGTCCTCATTCTGGCATTTGAGGTTCAGCAGCATTTTGCCTTGTCTCATTATAGTGAGGTTAGATGCCTTAATTTGGTCTGCCATTGCTTGTGTAGTGGTTTCTAGTGCTTGGATGTGACTTCCATGTGCAGTGATATCACCCTGCAGCGTGGCTACCTCCAGCGCGGATCGCCTCGTGTGTGGCTTCTGAGACTTTTCAGGTCAGTTTTGGTTTGCACTAATATCAGACAGTGAGGGTGTTGGTGCGTCCGCAGCAGGTGATGGGACCAGAGTGTCGGCCATGTTGGGGCCTGTAGTTTCATGGGACGTCCCACTGGTGTTTGTAGGAAGCCATCCATTGGTCCAGCCTGCGAGCTTCCCTGGTTGCCTCTCGAGTTTGGTGAGTGTCAGGGCATTTAATGTGACCCATTTGTGTACCTCTTTACACTGTATGTGCACTTTTAGAAGCTGCGTTGGACGGAGCTCCTAGGGTAAGCTGCCATCTTCGCCAGAGTCCAGGCCATGCCCCCATCGCCAGACATTTCTTGACAACAGAATATCTCCTGCCTAAACTTCGCTTTATGGCTTTTGACCATGTTCCCCCCCCCCCCACAAGACAGATCAAAATTACTATTGCAATGGGAGCTATTGGTTTCATCACTTGGATGTTCTTGCACTCAAGGGTTTAAATGGAAACAATGTATACTCAATGTTTCTTTAAAATGATTCTTCAAAATAATTTGTTCTCTTTTAGCTATATATGTACCTATGAAAAATGTTAGGTTACCCAGTGGGAGATTCCATTTAAGCTCCCTTTTTTGGCTTTTTTTCATATATTATATAGTATTTTTGAGTATTCTTATAATCTTTTGTCTGATGTAGGCTTTGTAGGCATCCACTCTAATATTTCTTAGTCCTTGTTGCAGGATGTATTGCTATGTAGTTTTTTTTTCCATTATTTTTTTCTCATGTTTTTCAGCTCTGGTGGTATTTGTACCATTATCATCATTATTCATTTTTTCTACATTCTATATTGTGGCGAACAGAATATCACCACAGGCTTTTGGAGGAGCCAGCTTGCCAGCCTCCTGACCCAGGACTATGGCCCCTGCAACAGACCTGGCTAAAATACTTTAAAAAGACTCTGTTTGTGCAATTGGGATTATATGGTTCGGTTACTGAAAAAACGCATGAACCGGAGACCACCCTGGAGCTTGTTAAGCCTAATTGATACTTTGTAACAATTCCACCACAGTGTTCTAAGTGTTCATCTGGGTGCCCGCAATTCCTATCGATGACAACGAGGTGGCGGCCATCTTGTTCGCATGAAAACTGGCAGCGGTGTTTGGTCGTTGACTTCATGGAACTATTTTCGGACACTGAAACTCCCGAACACCGCTGGGCTTCCATGATCGCCTGTGTTTGGTTTTATAACACTTAGGAAGACCCTGTTAGGTGGTATCGGACATCTGAATAAGGTGATCAATCTCCAGGGTAGAACTATGGATTCTGTTTGGTAGTTTGTTCACTTTTTAAACTACCGAACTAGACCGACCACAAGCCCAGATTCTATGTATGGTCACCCAGATCTGGGCTATCAGGGGATGTAACTTTTGTGGGGGGTTTGTGTGTTTAACCCCTTAAGAACACATGACATGTGTGACATGTCATGATTCCCTTTTATTCCAGAAGTTTGGTCCTTAAGGGGTTAAATGTATTTTTGGGGTTTTATAAAAATGTGTGTTTTTGTGTCTGGAGATAATTGAGTTTAGTTCAGTTCATGACTCAATTATCTCCCAGGCACAGGAGAGGGATTATCCTATTATGTGTGGGAGTGTCCTGGATCTGAAAGCCAATGTAATCTTGAATTTGTTTCTGCAGTAGTTTACTCCTAGGTCCAGGTGGGAGTGCCCCTTGCATGGGGACTTGCATAAAAGGCCAGTTGTGGCTACCAATAGAAGAGTTCCTGCCTACCCTAAACATAGAGCCTTGTCTCATGTGTGGGGGGAACAGCTGTATCTGATCTAGGAATTGCTATATCACAATACTCCCCTGGGTTATAATTACTTGCTCTTTTAAGAGCATATTCCTACACTCTCTTGGAGGAAAGGTCTACTCACTGGAAGCTGGATCCTGGTCTTGGGTCCAGAGTGGGTGGAGGACATCGAGACCCCAGTCAAGCTGTAATGCTGGATATGGGGACTGCAGTGCTGATGGTGTCTGGTGGAGTGCTTGGAGTACTCAGTGAGCACTAGGAGCATCGATTGGTGGAGGCACCCGGTTGGGGTGCCTGGTTGGTCCGCCACATCTGTTGGCAGCGGTGGGATGGCTTCCTAGGTCAAGGAGAAACATCCTGGAGACACTGTTCTTGGATTTATAATTGAGGGCAACGTTGATACCTGTACAGCGCACCTGGCTACAGCAGTATGGAACCAGCTAGTTCCCAGACAGCGTTTCTATACGAGGATGAGGATGACCCAGACTGGAGGGATGCATCCCAGAAGGAAGTCTGGTGAGAGTCTCCCCAGCGAGGAGCAGCGGCTACAGATGTGAGTGGCGATGCGGATGCCCCTCCTGGGAGAGCTGCCTCTGGTGACGGAGCTCGTGAGCCTGGTATGGAAGGAGCTTTGGTTGGACGACGCATAACAGGTGCTTTGGTGGTATACCATTCGACATGCCCCCTAGATGGCTGAGCACGACAGGCCTGAGGGTGAGGAATACAATGGCCCTGGCCTGTTGTGGGAGTCCTTTGCAGAACCAGAGTTCTGGAGTGCTGGAGAGTCCCGATTCTAGGACATCTATGACTACAGGGAGGGCATGTATGATTGGGCTAACGCTAATGAGGTGAGACGAGACCTGACATCTCTGGCGACAATGGAGTGGGAGCTGGAGCAGGACTACCAACACCTGCTCAGCTCAATTTGGCCCCAATCTACACTGCAGGGAGAGCAGGAGAGCTGGATAGCAGACCCAGACCTGCATCACTACAGCTGGGAAGACCCGGCTGAGTTACACCCTGCTTCACTACCAGCTGCAGAAGAAGGGGACCTCATAGACTGGTCGAGATGGAACTGGACAGGTGGAGATGGAACTCTGCACCAGTCCTACAGGGATGCTGTTACTCCCAGATCCCCAACTACAGTCGGAGTTACCGGGAGTAGGAACAGTCGGTCCTACTCCCAGCAGCAGTGTACCATGCAGGGAGAGGAGATAACCTATCTCTCTCCCCAACAGCAGCCGGAGATACTGGGAGAGGAGACAACTGGTCCCTCTCCCCAACTACAGGGGGACAGCACCCCTGTTGTGTCTAATCATTAAATTCATGAAGTGCCAATATCAAAAAGCAATAATCAATTACCCTAAGGTTTTTAAAGATATTGGTGGGCACCAAAACCCTATTCGGGATGAGTGAATTGAGTATTTGAGAAAGGGAAAGAAACTGACATCAAGTACTTGTAAATAATCAATACAAACTTTATTGACTAACAAAGACTTAATTAATAAGTAATCATTCAGCTCAAAGAAACAGTTTAATATTCAGCTTAAAGAAACAGCTCAAAGAAACAGCTTTATAAAAACAGCTTAAAGAAACAGCTCAAGTATACATCACCATAAGAGAGGCTTGTTGCACTCGAGAACTTCTGGCAGTTAGGCTTGAAGGGGACCCTCTCTTACTGGGAATCAGCAGAACCCTCAATACTCGTCCGTATTACAGTTGGGTAGTACTCCAAACGAGTGCCAAGTTTTCTCGTCTTTTATAAGGAACTTAATAATCACAGGGGTGAATAGTCTGTACTTTTCCACCAAATCTTCTGATCAGTGCAGCCCAGCAAAGACATTGCAAAAGCATTGGATGGGACCTGCAGCTGGTCAGGCTTTTGCAGTCCCACCAACAATGCCATGCCAGATCTGTGTGGTTAATATCTCTTATCTAAAAAGCTAGTTCTGTTCTCATAACTATCTCATGAAGCTATGCATGAGTCATTCTGGTACTGTGTTATGTGGTTATTTAAAATTTCAGTACTGTGTATATATAATAGTTTAATTTGCTCAATAGGGATCAATCATTCTTAATTAAAATGAAATATTATTATCACAACCCCTGACTCCAATGGTACAGATGGGACCGCAGTCTCTACACCAGACCTACAGGGATACTGGTCCAGATCCCCAACCAACCCTGCAGGAATACCAGTAGGAGGAGGTAGGCAGTCCCTTCTCTCCGCAGCAGATTCCCAACCGGGTCCCGGGGTTTGTGGATGAGACTGAAATACCCACTGTGGCAAACCTAGCCACTTCAGATTATATGGCTGTGACTTTAAAGGTTGTCCGGAACACTGCTGCACTACAATGTTTAAATGTATTCTGCTTACTGTGGGTTAATGTATGTTTGTATTGAATTCATATGCTAGCAGCCGAAAGCCGCTAGCATTCATGTGTTTCGTTTCACGAACAGTCACGTTACAGGCTGCTCGTGAACCGAATGAGCTACCCCCTAATAGCCCACACAGAGAGGGACGTGTGGCGCTCGTTAACATTGTTGCAATCGGTAATTAGAGGCTTTCCTAGGTGGCCACCGTTCGGCTACCGACCACGCGGCGGCCGGCCATCTTGGATCCTTTTTCTACCCAGCGGTGTTTGGGCGTTGAGCGTGTGGAACTGAAAACGGCTACTCGACGGCGCGAACACTGCTGGACTTCCAGGCCGTTCGGGAGCTCCGGTCTTTCACTATTAGGGTTCCCCCATCGGTGTTCGGTACTTTGGGGCGAACTCAATGGCAAAGTGTATTTCGTGCGGCGTTCGGTTGTTTTAGCTGGGAGCTGAGCGGTATTCTCACGAACTGTGCACTCAGACCCCAGCTATCTACCAAACGTCCATTTGTTTAAATCTACCAAGTATTGTTAAAGTTATAGATTTAAATGTAAAATGCCGGTTCTGCTGCACAGAGGGATAATCCACTTAATGGTACATTCCAGTTGGAGTATCCCTCTCCTGCAGCAGTGCTTGATGGGAGAAAAGGTCAGAATGTTAAGTCTCCCATGTAGTCCCCTATTGTAATACCCCTGTGATGTGACTCAGAACCCCTTGCATGGGGACTTGCATAAATACTGGATGCTGTGAATAAAAACCTCAGTTGATTCCCAGAACTGTGTTTCGTCCGGTTACTGGGGGATTTGGGACATTGCCTTACTTTCCAGCGCTTTACTTTGTATTACTTTCTTAACCAGCGGAGAAATTGGGATTTCATATTGCAGCTCCGCTACACCCACTGACCCCCCCTCCAGCAGAAGAGCTGGCATCAGGGCAGAACACCGCTGGCTTCTGCCCTACTTGTCCTCTTGTTACAGGGCAGGACTATCCACCAGTCCTCCCAGTGGAAGCGCTGGCACCAGGGCAGAGCACAGTTGGCCTCTGCCCTCCCCTTGTCCTTAAACCAGGACCTGATGACCCACTCAACTACCCAGCTGTAACACTGGCTGCGGTCTCTGCCCACCGGGTAACCCCAACTCCAAGCCGGAGAGCAACCGAGAGACCGGGATTTCCAGATGCCCACTTAACCGTTGGGGACATACAGGACAGAGACAGGCTACAGAAGTCTCCAGGTCTAGTACTTGCTTATGGGTGGGTTACTCGACTAACTCAGGTACCGACCGACAGGAGGTCAGGTACCTGGTTAGTCTTACCTTGGGGAGGAAGATATATGGCGAACCGAACCTCGCCACAGGCTTTTGGAGAAGCCAGCTTGCCAGCCTCCTGCCCCAGGACTATGGCCCCTGCAATAGACCTGGCTAAAATACTTAAAAGACTCTGTTCATGCAATTGGGATTATATGGTTTGGTTACCGAAAAACCGCATGAACCTGAGACCACCCTGGAGCTTGTTAAGCCTAATTGATACTTTGTAACATTTCCACTGCAGTGTTCTAAGTGTCCGTCTGGGTGGCCGCAATTCATATGGACAACCAAGCGGTGGCGGCCATCTTGTTCACATGAAAACAGGCAGCGGTGTTTGGTCATCGTGTTCATGGAACTATTTTCAGACACCGAAACTCCCAAACACGGCTGGACTTCCATTATCGCCTGTGTTTTTTTTATAAATATTGAAGACACTGTTCAGTGGAATTGTTCTTCTGAATAAGGTGAACAAACTCCAGGGTAGAATTATGGATTCTGTTCGGTAGTTTGTTCACTTTTTAAACTACTGATCTAGACTGATTCTATGAAACTGTTTTGTGCATGGGACCATGCGTGCGGTTGGTCAAATAAATAACCAGGAAATGTAACTTTTGTGGGGGTTTTGAGTGTTTAAATGTATTTTGGGGGTTTTATAAAAATGTGTTTTTTGTGTCTGGAGATAATTGAGTTTAGTTCAGTTCATGACTCGATTATCTTTCAGGCACAGGGTAGGGATTGTCTTATTATGTGTGGGAGTGTCCTGGATCTGAGAGCCAATGTAATTATGTATTTTTTTCTACTGTGGTTTACTCTCAGGTCCAGGGGGGAGTGCCCCTTGCTCCAGACAAGCTGTAATGCTGGATGCGGGGACTGAAGTGCTGATAGTGGAGTGCTTTGAATACTTGGTGAGCACTAGGAGCATCGATTGGCAGAGGCACCCGGTCGGGGTGCCATGTTGGCCACCACATATATGTTATCTGCTATAGCTAATTAAAACCATTTTGATATTTTCATCTGTAAATGTATCCTGGACTTGGGGCATTCAAAGTTCCTTCTAGCACTTTCACTCCCCTCTACACACACAGTCACTTTGTTTTGAATTTAGTCACATATCACTGTTTGTTTTTTGCTAACTTTCTCACAGCTAGTATACACCTCCCTGCCCCCTGTATGTTTACCTCTATGTTCGGGAAGTTCCGTACAGTTCATTTAGGACTGTTCATTATTACACTTACTATTACACTGTGGTTGCCTGGTTACCATGTTGTTAACCCAGGGCTGGCGCCACCGTTAGGTGAACTAGGTATTCGCCTAGGGCGCTGGCCTGCTGGGGGTGCCCACTGGGATGTTTCCTGGTGGGCTCCCCCGTCTGGGGTCGCAGTGCTGTAAGAGCGGCTATTGAGCCGCCCCCAGCGCCGGGCCACTCCTCAAGGCGCCGGAAGGTGGGGGCGCCGAGAGAGCCCTATTACAGGGGGGCCAGTAGGTGGCCTTCTGGCCACCTCAGAGCACCCCCTATGCAGAGCAGGCACTCGCTTACCTTGATGGCAGGTGCCTGCTCTGCCACTAAATGCCAGTGAGAGGAGGAGAGCAGATGGAGCTGGCAGGAGGCGAGGGAGGCTGTTCTAGCAGCCTCTCCCTCCTCCCTCAAGCGCCTTCTGTGATGCTGGGAGCTGGAATATGACATCATTCCGGCCCCGGCATACTAAACGGCGCGCTGGAGGAGTGAGGAGCTGCCTCACACTGGACCCCAGGGAGGTGAGTGTTTGATTGTCAGTGAGTGTATGTATGTCAGTGAGTGTGTGTATGTCAGTGAGTGCATGTATATCAGTGAGTGTGTGTATGTATGTCAATGAGTGTGTGTATGTATGTCAGTGAGTGTGTGTATCTGTCTGTCTGTCAGTGAGTGTGTGTTTGTCAGTGAGTGTATGTGTCTGTCTATCTGTCAGTGAGTGAGTGCACATATGTCAATGAGTGAGTGTATGTATGTCAGTGAGTGTGTCTGTCTGTATGTCAGTTAGTGAGTGAGTGTATGTATATCAGTGAGTGTCTGTGTGTGTATGTGTCTGTCAGTGAGTGAGTGTGTCTGTCAGTGAGTGAGTGAATGTATGTCTGTCAGTGAGTGAGTGTATGTCCGAGCTGCATGGCTGGGTTGCCAGAAAGAAGTAAGACGAATGCAGCATGTTATAAAAAAATACTGTCCGACAATTTGCTTTCTTCTGCACTAAGGCTGCGCTTGGATGCTCTTGGACTTTCCAGCATGACAATGACTCTAAGTAAAAGGCCAAGTTGACCCTCTGACACCCTAGTACCAAAACTAAATTGGTGTCCTTGGGTATTATTTTGGATTCAGTACTTTTGAAGGCTAGACTTCCAGATGAGAAAATGCTGCGCATCAGGGACTTGGGAAGGTTTATTGAATTAGGGTGATGTATTCGGAAGGATCTTCAGCCCTAGTTGGGATCTCTCAACTTTGCTCTGTGAATTATCCAACAAGGAAGATCTTTTATTTCAAGGCATTCCCTCCTACCTGGGCTGTCTGACAATGATACTTTAGTGAGGAATTCCCCTGCCCGGGCCGATTTAGTAATGTGGAAACAGTTTCTTAAAAATTGGAACAGTATTTCTATGTTCATCCCTCCACTTTCTGACTAGTCCTCAATGCTTTGGACTGACACAGCAGGCCATTCTGGCTTTGTTTCCATTTTGGGTGATCAATGGTTTAGGGATGAATGGCTGAGAGAGGCAGTTAACCTTTCTTCATTTCAGGAGACTTCAGCCCGGTTTAGCAGTAGCCCACACATGGGGTAATCTATGGCTTGTAAAGCAGTCAAGTGTTTTTTTGATAATATGATGGCATGTGAGATAGTCAATAAAGGTCAATCCTCCTTTTTGACTATTATGAGGTTGATTCATCGATTGGCCTGGCTTGCCGCCTGTGACAGTAGTCACCATCACCTGGACCTTCAGACAGACTATTTATGTGGGTTGTTGGACTTTTCTTATGTTTTAGTCACCCTGTACCCATTATGTGTGTGGGTGTATACTGTTAAATGTTTTGCCTGCTCTGCTGCTGAGGATTGCTATGCTGCTGAGGCTATGGAGCCTGTGTAGTGCCCTCTGTTGTTAGCAACAGCAATATGCACTTCCTTAAAAAACAAATTAATGACTGGGTAATTTGTATATTCAGATAGATTTGCATATTGCTATTTCTGCAGACAGGAGAGATGTTTTATGTTAATTATTGTCTTTCCCACACCTTTATAAATATGCCATTATGTTATTATAAGTTCCTATATGTTTTGTAATGTGATTTGACTGTTTGTATTTTTATTGAGTCGTCACAGCAATCTTGATGTAATAATCATATGGGCTAGTCCCAAGAAAAATAAAGTTTTGTATGTCAGTTGCTTTTGGAACCTGTGTCCTGTGTGGATTTGTAGGGATCCCAGTGACAGTGTCTTCGGACCTATTTGCTGGTTGCAGAATCCCTTTAGCTCTGGTTAAAAGCAAGAGAGCTAGGCCGGAGAGCCGCAATTGCCTTTGTAAAGGCAATAACTATAATCACTGTAAGCAGAGGTGCAGCAGAATAGGCGGAATAGCCTGGAAGAAAGGCTGAATCTTAATAGGCAGAGGGGCGGGAATGATGTCATATTCCGGATACCTGCCTGAAAGGAGAGCTTTGACCACTAGAAGCGTGTTTGCGGAAATACCCAGTCGGGGTACCAATCGGTCTGCCACACCACCACGTTTCAATTCCACCTGATTTGTGAGCACATCCCATGTTGCAATAATTCAGCTGCTGACCCACCTGGAATTTGTGCTTCATGTTGTTCATAATTCACCTCCTTCATATTAAATGCACCAGCACTTATTATATATCATTTTTGTAATGGAGCTCCCTGTACTCTGACCGAGTACCCTCTGTTGATGGATGCTCCTAGCGCTTCCTGAGGACTCCAAACACTGCAGCCGACACCACAACCACCGCAGACTCCACAACCGCCATAGCTTAACTGGAGTCTCGCCGTCTTCCTTCCACCCTGGATCAGCTTCTGTCCTCCAGGACCGTGTGGGGAAGACCTCTCCTCCAGGAGAGCGTAACAGGAACAGCTCTTAAAAGAGCTAAGTGATTAAAAGCTCAGGGGAGTATGCAGAGCATAGCAATCCCCAGTGTGATATAGCAGTTCCCTCCAATAACGAGACAAGGCTACGTATAGAGGGATCAAGAAGAACTGTCAAAACCTTTATTTCCCTTGGGACCAGCCAATAGGGTCACCACAATAACATTGTTGTGAAACCTCAATAAAATCACAAACAGTCAAACCATATCAAGCAACACACAGTGACTTATCACAACACAATGGCACATTTTTAAAGGGGTGCGGGGAGACAATATTTAACAGTAAATATCTCACCTGCCTGCAGAATTAGCAATATGCAAATCTACCCGAATATGCAAATGAACCAGTCTTGCAATTCAGGTAGTGCATATTGCTGTTGCTACCAACAGAGGGCACTAGACCAGCTCCATAGCCAAACCCACCTAGTTGGTAGCAAACCTCAGCAGTACAGGAGAGCAGGCAATACATTTCACAGTACACACACACACACACTATAAACAATTACATTACACACACCCTGCACCTATAATGGGTACAGGGTGACTAAAACATAAGATAAATAAAGCAGCCTACATAAATAGTCTGTCTGAAGGTAGACTAGGGGCTTTAAAGCCAGATACATGAAAGAGTCATAGTCACAGGGGAGGAGACTGGCAAGTAGGCCTCTCCAGGACCAAGTGGCGAAGGACACTTCGTCACAATTTTGTTCAGGAGAAACAGGGCTTTCATTTCACATGAAATATTTCTATATTAAAATAAAATGCGAGAAATTAAGAAATGGTTAAAAAAAATTGGTTCTGCATAGCATTTTAACAGTGAATGTTATAATAATGTTAGCTGTTACTGCAATAGAGTACACATATTTGTATTCAGCAATGTCTACTGAGTACAAAAGTAACCCCCATGTACAGGTTTTATGGTGTTTTGGGAAAGTTAGAGGGTCAAATATAGCACATTAAACTTTTTCAGTTTATACACATTGAAATATGCTAGACTGGTCTCAAAGGCAACGTATACTCTGCCATTTTAGCGGCGTGTCTAAAAAATATTTGTCCAATATTAATACAACAGGAACAGGCTGGATTTGTTAGAGAGAGGCAGTCAAATGATAATACCAGGAAAATCATTGGTCTAATAGAATATGTGTGCTATAATAAAATACCATCTATATTTATCTCCTTAGATGCCGAAAAGGATTAAGATAGGGGACATGGAAAGCAAACTTAGTATGCATGCTGATGATATCTTGCTATCTCTTTAATGATCCTGAGAAATCTCTGACTTCATTGCTATATGAAATCCAAGAATATGGCCTTGTTTCCAATTATAAAATAAATATGAATAAATTTCAAATATTAGATTTCTCAATATCAGATATGGAAAGAAACAGAATGGAGGCAAATTTAGATTTTTAGTGGGGAATTGATGAGAACACCTATTTGTGGATTAAGATCCCAAGGAATATACAAACAATATTTGAAGTTAATTATTCAGCCCTTTTTGATTAAATGAAAAGACAACTGTATGAGTGGAAAGGACTGTTCATTTCATGGATGGGAAGGATAAATGTAATTGAATCATATATAATTCCAAAATGGCTGTATTTACTTAGGATGATCCCATTAAAGTTGCTTCTGTGCTGGATTAAGACATTTCAGACTAAGGTTAATGGATTCATATGGGATGACAAGAAACCTAGAGCGTGAAAAAAAATTTCTTTGCTCCAGTTGTAGAAAAGGGGGACTACGCTTAGGACGGTATGCAGAGGCGAGTATGTTATGTCACTCATCTAAGCTTCAACGTAAACAAAGTAAAGATACAAATTGGTACTATATACACCCTGTTCCAAATAATTATGCAAATTATATTTTTCTAATTTACCTAAATAATTTATGTAAATAACATTCAGCATAATTCTCATGTTATCAACTATTAAGAGTACAATTCAAATTTTATTGAACAAACCTCCTAATGATAACAGTATTTTGTTTAAACATAAAAAACTTACAATGCACTGTTCCAAATTATTACGCACAGTAAGTTTCAAAACACTTTATAGGTTATAAAGAACTGAAAATTGTCATTGTTGTGTGTTTGCAGCATATTTACTGAAATCAAAAGCTATTTTAATCAAACTTATAACAACATTTTAACTTTTTAAACATTTTAACAGGTCACTTTACATTTTAACATAGGACCCCTTATTTGATAGCAGCTTCACAAGTCTTGCATCCATTGAACTTGTGAGTTTTTGGACAGTTTCTGCTTGAATTTGTTTGCAAGATTTTAGAATAGCCTCCCACAGCTGCTGTTTGGATGTAAACTGCCTCCCACCCTCATAGTTCTTTTTCTTGAGGATGCTCCATAGGTTCTCAATAGGATGAAGGCCACACCATGACTTTCTCTCCTTTTATCCCCATAGCAGCCATTGATGTAGAGGTATTCTTTGCAGCATGAGATGGTGCATTGTCATGCATGAAGATGATTTTATTACGGAAAGCATAGTTCTTCCTTCTCTACCAGGGAAAAAAGTGGTCAGTCAAAAACAACACATACTTTGCAGAGTTCATCTTTACACCTTCGGGGACCCTAAAGGGGCCGACCAGCTCTCTTCCCATGATTCCGGCCCTTCCCACCACCACCTTGCTGACGTCGCATCCTTGTTGTAACAGGGTGGCTGTTGTCACGGTAGTTTACCCCTATTTAGTTCAACAATCGACAGAGCAGACACAACTTACCGGACCTTAGAATGGCCGGACTCGCCGTATAGCAGAGAATAGACAGAGTCAAGAACAAGCCGAGGTCAAGGGAACAAAGAGACTGCGAGAACAAAAACTAGCCAAGGTCTGGTACACAGTAGTCAGTAAGCCGGCAAACAAGACAAAACAGGGATAGAGAGATAAACGGAGTCAGATACAAAGCCAAGGTCAAGCCCGAAAATCACAACTGAACACAACAAGCGCTAAAGGGAACTGAAACAGAAACCACGATAGGGCAGGGAGTAAAGGGAGAGGTAAGTATAAATACCCTAAACTTTACTTTGATTGGCCCCTGTCATATCCACGCCCCAAAATGTGAGTGGGAATGTGGAATGACAGGGGCCAATGGGAGCACATTTCATCTTTTGGCTCCCACTGGCCCTTTAAGAGCGCGTCTCGGGCACTATGTAATGGTATTTTAGCAGCTGCTCTCTTGATCCGATACATGGATCTGGCAGAAATCTTCCTCAATGTGCCTTTATCTGCACGAACCCGTCTGTGCTCTGAATCACCCACAAATCTCTTAATAGTGCGATGATCTCGCTTAAGTTTTCGTGAAATATCTAATGTTTTCATATCTCGTCCAAGGCATTGAACTATTTCACTCTTTTCGGCAGCAGAAAGGTCCTTTTTCTTCCCCATATTGCGTGAAAATTGTGCCCTGCTTAATAATGTGGAACACCCTCCTTTAGTAGTTTTTCATTAAATTGGGCTCACCTGGCAATTCAATTATCACTGGTGTCCGAGATTGTTTTCAGTGATCAAAAGAGCCCTGAGACACAATGCCATCCATGAGTTAAACTGAAAAACAAAATATTTAATCTTTGTGACACTTAAATAGAATTTGCATAATAATTTGGAACAGGGTGTAGAACAAGAACTTGTAGGAATGGCTCATTTAGAATGTGTATTATGGATCCATCTTGAAAAATCAAATGTTTTAAATAAAAGTCAATGGTCAATGGTGACTAAGAATTGTATTGAATTTTGGATATTATTTAAAAACCGTATAGGCATGAAAGACAAAGTATTATCCTCTGCCCCTTTGGAAATTTTTAAGAACAACATTCCTCATTTAAAGTTTGGAAAATAGGTGAGTTTCACACCCTATAAAACAAGAGATTTTATGTCTAAGGACGGCATTAAAACCCCAATAAAGATACTTAATCAATATGCACTTAAAGAGTCGGAATATTTTAAATCACTCAGATTGTGACATTATTCATATATATAATAACAACAGAAATAAAATGGCCCACATCAAATATTTCTATATTAAAATAAAATGCGAGAAATTAAGAAATGGTTAAAAAAAATTGGTTCTGCATAGCATTTTAACTGTGAATGTTATAATAATGTTAGCTGTTACTGCAATAGAGTACACATATTTGTATTCAGCAATGTCTACTGAGTACAAAAGTAACCCCCATGTACAGGTTTTATGGTGTTTTGGGAAAGTTAGAGGGTCAAATATAGCACATTAAACTTTTTCAGTTTATACACATTGAAATATGCTAGACTGGTCTCAAAGGCAACGTATACTCTGCCATTTTAGCGGCGTGTCTAAAAAATATTTGTCCATTATTAATATAACAGGAACAGGCTGGATTTGTTAGAGAGAGGCAGTCAAATGATAATACCAGGAAAATCATTGGTCTAATAGAATATGTGTGCTATAATAAAATACCAAATGTATTTATCTCCTTAGATGCCGAAAAGGATTAAGATAGGGGACATGGAAAGCAAACTTAGTATGTATGCTGATGATATCTTGCTATCTCTTTAATGATCCTGAGAAATCTCTGACTTCATTGCTATATGAAATCCAAGAATATGGCCTTGTTTCCAATTATAAAATAAATATGAATAAATTTCAAATATTAGATTTCTCAATATCAGATATGGAAAGAAACAGAATGGAGGCAAATTTAGATTTTTAGTGGGGAATTGATGAGAACACCTATTTGTGGATTAAGATCCCAAGGAATATACAAACAATATTTGAAGTTAATTATTCAGCCCATTTTGATTAAATGAAAAGACAACTGTATGAGTGGAAAGGACTGTTCATTTCATGGATGGGAAGGATAAATGTAATTGAATCATATATAATTTACTTAGGATGATCCCATTAAAGTTGCTTCTGTGCTGGATTAAGACATTTCAGACTAAGGTTAATGGATTCATATGGGATGACAAGAAACCTAGAGCGTGAAAAAAAATTTCTTTGCTCCAGTTGTAGAAAAGGGGGACTACGCTTAGGACGGTATGCAGAGGCGAGTATGTTATGTCACTCATCTAAGCTTCAACGTAAACAAAGTAAAGATACAAATTGGTACTATATACACCCTGTTCCAAATAATTATGCAAATTATATTTTTCTAATTTACCTAAATAATTTATGTAAATAACATTCAGCATAATTCTCATGTTATCAACTATTAAGAGTACAATTCAAATTTTATTGAACAAACCTCCTAATGATAACAGTATTTTGTTTAAACATAAAAAACTTACAATGCACTGTTCCAAATTATTACGCACAGTAAGTTTCAAAACACTTTATAGGTTATAAAGAACTGAAAATTGTCATTGTTGTGTGTTTGCAGCATATTTACTGAAATCAAAAGCTATTTTAATCAAACTTATAACAACATTTTAACTTTTTAAACATTTTAACAGGTCACTTTACATTTTAACATAGGACCCCTTATTTGATAGCAGCTTCACAAGTCTTGCATCCATTGAACTTGTGAGTTTTTGGACAGTTTCTGCTTGAATTTGTTTGCAAGATTTTAGAATAGCCTCCCACAGCTGCTGTTTGGATGTAAACTGCCTCCCACCCTCATAGTTCTTTTTCTTGAGGATGCTCCATAGGTTCTCAATAGGATGAAGGCCACACCATGACTTTCTCTCCTTTTATCCCCATAGCAGCCATTGATGTAGAGGTATTCTTTGCAGCATGAGATGGTGCATTGTCATGCATGAAGATGATTTTATTACGGAAAGCATAGTTCTTCCTTCTCTACCAGGGAAAAAAGTGGTCAGTCAAAAACAACACATACTTTGCAGAGTTCATCTTTACACCTTCGGGGACCCTAAAGGGGCCGACCAGCTCTCTTCCCATGATTCCGGCCCTTCCCACCACCACCTTGCTGACGTCGCATCCTTGTTGGAACAGGGTGGCTGTTGTCACGGTAGTTTACCCCTATTTAGTTCAACAATCGACAGAGCAGACACAACTTACCGGACCTTAGAATGGCCGGACTCGCCGTATAGCAGAGAATAGACAGAGTCAAGAACAAGCCGAGGTCAAGGGAACAAAGAGACTGCGAGAACAAAACTAGCCAAGGTCTGGTACACAGTAGTCAGTAAGCCGGCAAACAAGACAAAACAGGGATAGAGAGATAAACGGAGTCAGATACAAAGCCAAGGTCAAGCCCGAAAATCACAACTGAACACAACAAGCGCTAAAGGGAACTGAAACAGAAACCACGATAGGGCAGGGAGTAAAGGGAGAGGTAAGTATAAATACCCTAAACTTTACTTTGATTGGCCCCTGTCATATCCACGCCCCAAAATGTGAGTGGGAATGTGGAATGACAGGGGCCAATGGGAGCACATTTCATCTTTTGGCTCCCACTGCCCCTTTAAGAGCGCGTCTCGGGCACTATGTAATGGTATTTTAGCAGCTGCTCTCTTGATCCGATACATGGATCTGGCAGAAATCTTCCTCAATGTGCCTTTATCTGCACGAACCCGTCTGTGCTCTGAATCACCCACAAATCTCTTAATAGTGCGATGATCTCGCTTAAGTTTTCGTGAAATATCTAATGTTTTCATATCTCGTCCAAGGCATTGAACTATTTCACTCTTTTCGGCAGCAGAAAGGTCCTTTTTCTTCCCCATATTGCGTGAAAATTGTGCCCTGCTTAATAATGTGGAACACCCTCCTTTAGTAGTTTTTCATTAAATTGGGCTCACCTGGCAATTCAATTATCACTGGTGTCCGAGATTGTTTTCAGTGATCAAAAGAGCCCTGAGACACAATGCCATCCATGAGTTAAACTGAAAAACAAAATATTTAATCTTTGTGACACTTAAATAGAATTTGCATAATAATTTGGAACAGGGTGTAGAACAAGAACTTGTAGGAATGGCTCATTTAGAATGTGTATTATGGATCCATCTTGAAAAATCAAATGTTTTAAATAAAAGTCAATGGTCAATGGTGACTAAGAATTGTATTGAATTTTGGATATTATTTAAAAACCGTATAGGCATGAAAGACAAAGTATTATCCTCTGCCCCTTTGGAAATTTTTAAGAACAACATTCCTCATTTAAAGTTTGGAAAATAGGTGAGTTTCACACCCTATAAAACAAGAGATTTTATGTCTAAGGACGGCATTAAAACCCCAATAAAGATACTTAATCAATATGCACTTAAAGAGTCGGAATATTTTAAATCACTCAGATTGTGACATTATTCATATATATAATAACAACAGAAATAAAATGGCCCACATCAAATATTTCTATATTAAAATAAAATGCGAGAAATTAAGAAATGGTTAAAAAAAATTGGTTCTGCATAGCATTTTAACTGTGAATGTTATAATAATGTTAGCTGTTACTGCAATAGAGTACACATATTTGTATTCAGCAATGTCTACTGAGTACAAAAGTAACCCCCATGTACAGGTTTTATGGTGTTTTGGGAAAGTTAGAGGGTCAAATATAGCACATTAAACTTTTTCAGTTTATACACATTGAAATATGCTAGACTGGTCTCAAAGGCAACGTATACTCTGCCATTTTAGCGGCGTGTCTAAAAAATATTTGTCCATTATTAATATAACAGGAACAGGCTGGATTTGTTAGAGAGAGGCAGTCAAATGATAATACCAGGAAAATCATTGGTCTAATAGAATATGTGTGCTATAATAAAATACCAAATGTATTTATCTCCTTAGATGCCGAAAAGGATTAAGATAGGGGACATGGAAAGCAAACTTAGTATGTATGCTGATGATATCTTGCTATCTCTTTAATGATCCTGAGAAATCTCTGACTTCATTGCTATATGAAATCCAAGAATATGGCCTTGTTTCCAATTATAAAATAAATATGAATAAATTTCAAATATTAGATTTCTCAATATCAGATATGGAAAGAAACAGAATGGAGGCAAATTTAGATTTTTAGTGGGGAATTGATGAGAACACCTATTTGTGGATTAAGATCCCAAGGAATATACAAACAATATTTGAAGTTAATTATTCAGCCCTTTTTGATTAAATGAAAAGACAACTGTATGAGTGGAAAGGACTGTTCATTTCATGGATGGGAAGGATAAATGTAATTGAATCATATATAATTCCAAAATGGCTGTATTTACTTAGGATGATCCCATTAAAGTTGCTTCTGTGCTGGATTAAGACATTTCAGACTAAGGTTAATGGATTCATATGGGATGACAAGAAACCTAGAGCGTGAAAAAAATTTTCTTTGCTCCAGTTGTAGAATAGGGGGACTACGCTTAGGACGGTATGCAGAGGCGAGTATGTTATGTCACTCATCTAAGCTTCAACGTAAACAAAGTAAAGATACAAATTGGTACTATATACACCCTGTTCCAAATAATTATGCAAATTATATTTTTCTAATTTACCTAAATAATTTATGTAAATAACATTCAGCATAATTCTCATGTTATCAACTATTAAGAGTACAATTCAAATTTTATTGAACAAACCTCCTAATGATAACAGTATTTTGTTTAAACATAAAAAACTTACAATGCACTGTTCCAAATTATTACGCACAGTAAGTTTCAAAACACTTTATAGGTTATAAAGAACTGAAAATTGTCATTGTTGTGTGTTTGCAGCATATTTACTGAAATCAAAAGCTATTTTAATCAAACTTATAACAACATTTTAACTTTTTAAACATTTTAACAGGTCACTTTACATTTTAACATAGGACCCCTTATTTGATAGCAGCTTCACAAGTCTTGCATCCATTGAACTTGTGAGTTTTTGGACAGTTTCTGCTTGAATTTGTTTGCAAGATTTTAGAATAGCCTCCCACAGCTGCTGTTTGGATGTAAACTGCCTCCCACCCTCATAGTTCTTTTTCTTGAGGATGCTCCATAGGTTCTCAATAGGATGAAGGCCACACCATGACTTTCTCTCCTTTTATCCCCATAGCAGCCATTGATGTAGAGGTATTCTTTGCAGCATGAGATGGTGCATTGTCATGCATGAAGATGATTTTATTACGGAAAGCATAGTTCTTCCTTCTCTACCAGGGAAAAAAGTGGTCAGTCAAAAACAACACATACTTTGCAGAGTTCATCTTTACACCTTCGGGGACCCTAAAGGGGCCGACCAGCTCTCTTCCCATGATTCCGGCCCTTCCCACCACCACCTTGCTGACGTCGCATCCTTGTTGTAACAGGGTGGCTGTTGTCACGGTAGTTTACCCCTATTTAGTTCAACAATCGACAGAGCAGACACAACTTACCGGACCTTAGAATGGCCGGACTCGCCGTATAGCAGAGAATAGACAGAGTCAAGAACAAGCCGAGGTCAAGGGAACAAAGAGACTGCGAGAACAAAAACTAGCCAAGGTCTGGTACACAGTAGTCAGTAAGCCGGCAAACAAGACAAAACAGGGATAGAGAGATAAACGGAGTCAGATACAAAGCCAAGGTCAAGCCCGAAAATCACAACTGAACACAACAAGCGCTAAAGGGAACTGAAACAGAAACCACGATAGGGCAGGGAGTAAAGGGAGAGGTAAGTATAAATACCCTAAACTTTACTTTGATTGGCCCCTGTCATATCCACGCCCCAAAATGTGAGTGGGAATGTGGAATGACAGGGGCCAATGGGAGCACATTTCATCTTTTGGCTCCCACTGCCCCTTTAAGAGCGCGTCTCGGGCACTATGTAATGGTATTTTAGCAGCTGCTCTCTTGATCCGATACATGGATCTGGCAGAAATCTTCCTCAATGTGCCTTTATCTGCACGAACCCGTCTGTGCTCTGAATCACCCACAAATCTCTTAATAGTGCGATGATCTCGCTTAAGTTTTCGTGAAATATCTAATGTTTTCATATCTCGTCCAAGGCATTGAACTATTTCACTCTTTTCGGCAGCAGAAAGGTCCTTTTTCTTCCCCATATTGCGTGAAAATTGTGCCCTGCTTAATAATGTGGAACACCCTCCTTTAGTAGTTTTTCATTAAATTGGGCTCACCTGGCAATTCAATTATCACTGGTGTCCGAGATTGTTTTCAGTGATCAAAAGAGCCCTGAGACACAATGCCATCCATGAGTTAAACTGAAAAACAAAATATTTAATCTTTGTGACACTTAAATAGAATTTGCATAATAATTTGGAACAGGGTGTAGAACAAGAACTTGTAGGAATGGCTCATTTAGAATGTGTATTATGGATCCATCTTGAAAAATCAAATGTTTTAAATAAAAGTCAATGGTCAATGGTGACTAAGAATTGTATTGAATTTTGGATATTATTTAAAAACCGTATAGGCATGAAAGACAAAGTATTATCCTCTGCCCCTTTGGAAATTTTTAAGAACAACATTCCTCATTTAAAGTTTGGAAAATAGGTGAGTTTCACACCCTATAAAACAAGAGATTTTATGTCTAAGGACGGCATTAAAACCCCAATAAAGATACTTAATCAATATGCACTTAAAGAGTCGGAATATTTTAAATCACTCAGATTGTGACATTATTCATATATATAATAACAACAGAAATAAAATGGCCCACAATATTCTAAATATTTTGAATAATGCATTTGGGAAAAAAGAGATGGCCAGCAGGTATAGAATATTAGAAGATATGGATGAAACAGGCAATTTAAAACCTTATGAGAGTTGGCAATGGGAATTGGAATACAGCTTAAAAAAAAGGGTAGGGTTAAGGTTAATTTAGGTTAGGGTTAGAGTAGGGTAGGGTTAGGGTAGGGTTGGATTGGGGTTAGGGTTAAGGTAGGGTTATGTTAGGGTTAAGGTAGGGTTAGGGTAGGATTAGGGTTAAAGTAGGGTTAGGGTAGGGTTAGGGTTAA
The DNA here is from genome assembly GCA_933207985.1 of Pelobates cultripes. Classification (NCBI taxonomy): domain Eukaryota; kingdom Metazoa; phylum Chordata; class Amphibia; order Anura; family Pelobatidae; genus Pelobates; species Pelobates cultripes. The sequence continues at coordinate 240,945,354 of OW240914.1, read as the reverse complement.
GGTAGAGTTAGGGATAGGGATCCCTACAGATTTTCCAAATTGCTGAAGTCCCAAACCTAAGTGTCGAAGTCCCGAATTGCTGAAGTCCCAAATTGCCAAAGTGCCGAACCAAAGTGCAGTAGTCCCAATTGCAAAAATCCCGAATTTCAGAAGTGCCGAACCAAAGTGCCAAATTTTTTTTCTTACCCGAATTTCCAAACTGAACCACATTTTTGGATCATGCACATCCCTAAGTTGTAGTACGGTTAAACAGGTATGGATTGATATTTTTGGTATTCTTTCTAGCGTAATCAATATTATAATTCCGCCTACGATTCCGCCTACGATTCCAAGGGCCCTATTTCACATAGAATTAGAAATGTTATAAGGCTTTATTTTTACAGGGACTTCTAGCAGTAAAGATTGTCGTTATAATCATCAAAATGATATAATATAGATAATGTCATTAATCAGATGAAACATCAGGCCCAAATGGAAAGGGGATATTGCTCTGCACAACTTAATTATGGAAAATATTATCAAGTATGGAAAAGGTGGCATTTAAAATATCCAATTTGATATCCACCTCCTACCGTTTCTGTTACGGTACCTTCAGTAATAAATGTACAAACCGCCGTTTAGTGAATGCTCCCCATTCGCAATAATGTTGGCTGTAAGCGTATTCAATACAACCATGCGAACCGCCAGCCAGGGAACACTCCAAACTCCCGAACGGTATCCGTACGGCCCCTTCCCTCCACGAGCCACAAGCTCACGAACCGCCAATATCAGCCGAACGCCGGTATCTCCCAAGCGGCTGATAATTCCAAAGAGCAGTCTCTAGTCGCCGGTAATAAAATCCCCCCAATAACGAGACCAAGCTCCGCATTGAGGGTAAAACACGAACTGAGTTTACTGTGGGCTACCCGCCCGTATTTATGCCGGTCTCCCACTTGGTGGACACTCCCCTAGGGGACCAAATGGGAGACTGGAATAGCAGATGGACATATGGCATTTCGGGACATACAGTCACACAATATTCCCAGCATACATCACAGTTTCCCCCCCTCTGCCCGGGAGATAATTGAGAAGTTATTCAATTATCTCCCAGAGCAGAGGCAAATCACCATTTTAAATACAAATCACAAAACACATAAAAATATATAACTTTATAACTGCTGAACGTTTCTCATTCGTGTAACACATCCCCAGATAGCCTGGATCTGAGTGCATATTATTGGCGAATAGCACTCAGATCCCATACGCATAGTTCAATCGCCATTGAACTTCGGTACAGTTCTTCGGTATGCGATTGACTCCATGGGAAGGCTATCTGGGGTAAGTCCATTCGTGCCTTTACATCTCCCGAACAGCCGGTGTTCGCACACTTTTGTCGATGGGAGAAGGGAGGTCGACGGCATCAGCGGTGTTCGGTTGAAAAAGTGTCCGTTTTCAGTTCCATGAATTTAGTACCGAACAAAGCTGGTCTTTCGCATGGTTTAAAATGGCCGCCGCCTCGTGGTCGACATACGAACGACGACCACCCTGTATTCGGTTTTAATTGAGAAGTGTCTGTGGTTAACCGCAACGTTCTAATTGGGATCAATAGGTTAACCAGCAGCACACTTCTCTTCTGGGTGGCCATCCATTCGACAGTTTTGTTCGGTAAAAAAGTAAATTCACTTAAATTCAGGCATACAAATGGGTGAGTTTGTGAAACAAGCAAACAGACGAACACAGCAATCTTAGTTCATACGGATGGGTCTGTCACACGGCTCCCCCTTGTGGAACACTCCGGCAGACCCGGCTTGACCCTTTGGCGGGTCAACTTGGGGATGACCGGACTAGGAAGAAGTAGGGACGTCTGTTTGCCGGGACAACCCATCCGCATTCCCATTCTGCTTACCGGGTTGGTAGCTGATGGTGAAGTTGTAAGGCTGCAGTGCCAAACTCCACCTCAGCAGTCTGCCATTGTCTCCTGAGACCTGGTTAAGCCAGACAAGGGGATTGTGGTCCGTTATAAGGGAAAATTCCTGTCCGTATAAATAAGGGCTCAGCTTCTTCAGTGCCCAGACCATGGCTAAACACTCTTTCTCCACTGCCGCATAACTCACTTCCCGGGGTAGTAACTTTCTGCTGAGATATGCGACAGGGTGCTCTCCTCCATCTTCCCCGACCTGACTCAGCACAGCCCCCAGTCCATACATGGAAGCATCTGTATGAACGAGAAAACGTTTGTTAGGGACTGGGGCAGCCAGGACAGGGGCATTTACAAGAGCTTGCTTCAGGGCCTGAAACGCGGCTTCACAAGCTGGAGACCACAAAACCTGCTTAGGTAAATTTTTCTTAGTCAGGTCAGTCGAGGGCTTGGCAACCGTACTGTAGTCGGGGACAAAACATCGGTAATACCCTGCAGTCCCCAGGAAGGCCAGCACTTGGGTCTTGGTGATAGGTGTGGGCCAGTTAGCTACAGCTTCTACCTTGGCTGGCTCTGGTCTCTGGCTCCCACATCCTACCCTGTGACCCAAGTACTGCACTTCTGCCATGCCTAGATGGCACTTGTCTGGTTTCAAGGTCAGGCCCGCGGCCCGAATCTTGTCCAGAACCACCCCCACGTGTACTAAGTGTTCTTCCCAGGACTCACTGTAGACCGCAATGTCCCAGGTATGCACATGCAAATTCATGGAAGCCATCGAGGAGCTGGAAGGTAGCCGGAGCATTCTTCATCCCAAATGGCATGACCTTAAACTGGTACAGACCAAATGGGGTGACGAATGCCGACTTAGGGATAGCATCCTCAGCCAGGGGAATAACCTTTACACAGGTCGATGGTAGTCAGGTAGCGCCCCCTGGCAATGCGGTCTAATAGTTTGTCTACCCGGGGCATAGGGTAGGCGTCAGTGGTGGTCCGCTCGTTGAGTCACCTGTAGTCCACACAGAACTGGGTGGTCCCATCCTTCTTAGGCACCAGGACTACAGGGGAGGCCCAAGGGCTGTCTGAGTGCTTGATGACACCAAGCCTGGTCATCTCCTGTATCTCCTTCCGCATTCCTTCTCGGACTGCTTCAGGGATACGGTATGGGGGTTGTCGTAGGGGATTCTGTCCGGGTGTCTCGACCTTGTGCACAGCTAGGATAGTGTACCCGGGTTCTTGGTAGAACGTTGCCTGCTTCTCCCACAGAAGCTGACTTGCCTGTACCTTCTCTGTGGGGTTTAACCGGTCCCCTAGCTGCACAAGACTAGTAAGGTCAGTCTGGTGACCCTTTTCTAACAAGTCGGGTAAGGGTAAATTCTCAGGGTCGTCGGCAGCCGGGACACATACTGCCGCAACATCCTCTGGTCTCTCCTGATACTCCTTCAGCATGTTCACATGAAAGGATCGCTGAATAGTATCACATACCTGGGCTAACACTTTATATGGGCCCTGCCAAGATGCTTGCATCTTGTTCGTCTTCAAAGGCTTGAGCACTAGAACCTTCTGCCCAACCTAGAAGACCCGCTGTCGGGCACCCCGATCGTACCACCTCTTCTGTCTCCCCTGGGCCACCTGGAGATTTCCCCATTACCATCAGGGATAGTTTCTCCATGCGGTCCTGGATTCCAGGACATATGGTACTATGGGGGTCCCCTCTTGCTCTGTTAAATGGAGTCCAAGAGAAATGGGATTATTTAAAAGTTGCACTATTGAAGGCAACAGAAAATTGCATTAGGCTTGTCAGTAAAAGCAAAAAATTCAAGAAACCACTGTGGTACTCCGCAGATGTGGCCAAAATAGTTAAAAACAAAAAAGTTAGCATTTAGGAATTATAAAAAAACCCAGAGTGAGGAAGACAAAATGATCTATAAGATTAGGCAGAAAGAGGCTAAGCAAGTTATAAGAGCTTCCAAATCACACACAGAAGAGAAAATAGCACAGTCAGTAAAAAAGGGGGACAAAACATTTTTTAGATACATAAATGAGAAAAGAAAAGTAAAACAAGGATTAGTTAGATTAAAAACAAAAGAAGGAAGGTATTTAGAAGAGGATAAAGGTCTAGCTGACTGCCTCAATGAATATTTTTGTTCTGTATTTACAGATGAAAATGAAGGAAAGGGACCTCAGTTGAGAAAAAGAATAATGAGTCATTTATTACACGTGATTTTACAGATGAAGAGGTTCTATTTCAACTGTCAAAAGTAAGGACAAATAAGTCAATGGGACCTGATGGAATACACCCAAAGCTATTAAAAGAGCTTAATGATGTACTAGCAAAACCATTAACATATTTATTTAACCAATCATTGTTAACAGGAGCAGTCCCAGAAGATTGGAAGTTAGCGAATGTTGTGCCCATTTACAAGAAAGGTAATAGGGAGGAGTCGGGCAACTATAGGCCAGTAAGCCTTACTTCAGTAGTGGGGAAAGTGATGGAAACCATGTTAAAGGATAGGATTGATGAACATCTAAAAACACATGGATTTCAAGATCAGAGACAACATGGGTTTACTTCAGGGAGATCATGCCAAACTAATCTTATTGATTTTTTTGATTGGGTAACTAAAATTATAGATCAGGGTGGTGCAGTAGACATTGCTTACCTAGATTTCAGTAAGGCTTTTGACACTGTTGCACATAGAAGGCTTATCAATAAACTGCAATCTTTAAGTTTGGATTCAATATTGTTGAATGGGTAAGGCAGTGGCTGAGTGACAGGCAACAGAGGGTTGTAGTTAATGGAATATATTCGAAGCTTGGACTTGTCACCAGTGGGGTACCTCAGGGATCTGTACTTGGACCCATTCTCTTTAATATTTTTATTAGTGATATTGCAGAAGGTCTTGATGGTAAGGTATGTCTTTTTGCTGATGATACTGAGATATGTAATAGGGTTGATGTTCCAGGAGGGATAAGCCAAATGACAAATGATTTAGGTAAACTAGAAAAATGGTCAGAATTGTGGCAAATGACATTTAATGTGGATGAGTGCAAGATAATGCATCTTGGACGTAAAAACCCAAGGGCAGAGTACAGAATATTTGATAGAGTCCTAACCTCAACATATGAGGAAAGGGATTTAGGGGTGATTATTTCTGATGACTTAAAGGTAGGCAGACAATGTAATAGAGCAGCAGGAAATGCTAGCAGAATGCTTGGTTGTATAGGGAGAGGTATTAGCAGTAGAAAGAGGGAAGTGTTCATGCCATTGTACAGAACACTGGTGAGACCTCACTTGGAGTATTGTACACAGTACTGGAGACCGTATCTTCAGAAGGATATTGATACCTTAGAGAGGGTTCAGAGAAGGGCTACTAAACTGGTTCATGGATTGCGGGATAAAACTTACCAGGAAAGGTTAAAGGATCTTAACATGTATAGCTTGGAGGAAAGACGAGACAGGGGGGATATGATAGAAACATTTAAATATATAAAGGGAATCAACACAGTAAAGGAGGAGACTATATTTAAAAGAAGAAAAACTACCACAACAAGAGGACATAGTCTTAAATTAGAGGGACAAAGGTTTAAAAATAATATCATTATAATATATAATATCTATATATTACTTTACTGAGAGGGTAGTGGATGCATGGAATAGCCTTCCAGCTGAAGTGGTAGAGGTTAACACAGTAAAGGAGTTTAAGCATGCGTGCGATAGGCATAAGGCTATCCTAACTATAAGATTAGACTAGGGACTAATGAAAGTATTTCGAAAATTGGGCAGACTAGATGGGCCGAATGGTTCTTATCTGCCGTCACATTCTATGTTTCTATGTCTCCCACTCCCAGTGCCCTCTAATGAGATCCAGGAGTCCGCGAACCCTTCTCCCATAGAGTAACTCAAAGGGGGAGAACCCAGTAGCTTCCTGGGGCACCTCTCTGTATGCAAATAGCAGATGAGGCAGGAATCGCTCCCAGTCTCTGCAAGTGTCAGTAAAGGTCCTCAACATCTGTTTGAGGGTACCATTAACTCGCTCACAGAGACCGTTAGTCTGTGGATGATAAGGTGAGCTAAGCAGTGGTTTAATGCCGCACACCTTCCACAGCTGCTGGGTAAGCACAGCGGTGAACTGAGTTCCCTGGTCGGAGAGGATCTCCTGAGGGAACCCGACCCTAGTGATAATTTTAACCAGGGCATCAGCAACCGTCTCTGCCTCTATATTAGACAGCGCTACTGCCTCTGGATAACGTGTGGCATAGTCCACCACGGTGAGAATATATTTCCGGATGGACTAGCCCTGGCCAGTGGATCAACAATGTCAACGGCTATGAGGGAAAAGGGTTCTCCAATGATAGGCATCGACTGAAACCTAGCCTTTGGGTGATCCCCCCATTTACCTACCCGTTGACATGTGTCACACGTGCTACAATAAACCCGCACATCTCGGTTAAAATTGGGCCAGAAAAAGTTTTGGGTGATTCTATGAGCTGTGCGGCGGGAGCCTAGATGGCCCGCTAATGGCACATCATGCCCAATCCGCAGAATCTCTTGCCAGTATTTTGCAGGCACCACTAGCTGTCGATTCTGTGGAGGGGTACTTGGTTTCTGGGACGGTTTAGGGATCCTGTACAGCCTATTCCCCATCTACCCCTTCTCCCCCAGAATCAGCCCTGGCTCGGTACTTCGCTAAAGTTGGGTCTTCCCTAGTTTCCTTCCTGTACATCTCAGGGGTATCCCAGCCTAAAGGGGCCTGGTCTAAGGTACAAGCCGGGGTAGAGAGTCTTACCTGGGTCTCAGCAGCAGGTGGGCCGGTCTCGGCGGCACGGGTCTGGGCACGGGTCGTGACACTTCAGCGGGACCCATGGGAGCGAAGGCTGAAACAAGGGGCGCCAAGTCAGTGCCAAGGAGGACATCCGCTGGTAAATCCTTCATGACCCCCACATTTACATGTCTAGCGCCCACTCCCCAATTCAAATGTACCTGGGCAACGGGTAGGTGAAACACGGCACCCCCGGATACTCGCACTGCGACCGTGTCTCCAGTATGTTGGGCCTCGGACACCAGGTGCTTCTGAAGCAATGTCATGGTTGCACCGGTATCCCGTAGACCACTGACCTCCTTCCCATTGACCTTGACACTTTGCCGCTGGGCAGCTTGGACAGGGTCTGCCTCATGCAGGATGCCCCAGCATTCCTCTTCCTCTACACAGTGAGCAGCCGGGAGAGGTGGTCGTGGATTGCCGCCAGCTGGTCTCCTCCAAGACTGGGTCTGGTTGGCACTGTTCAGCGGGCACTCCAGTCGCTTGTGCCCTAGCTGCTTGCATAAGAAGCACCTAATGGGTTGCGAATAATCCCGTGAGTTGAACCGGGTTGGCTGTTGATACTGAGCAGACGGAGGGGGTGCTGACGGCCTATTCATCGGGGTTGGTAGACGCTAGCTGTTGGTGGTGCTGCTGGCCGGTACTCCACTCTGGCAGGAGTCTTACTAATAGAACTGTCCAGTTTGCGGGCATCCGTATACTCATCCGCCAGGCGAGCTGCTTCATGCAGAGTGGAGGGTTTACGGTCCCTTACCCACTCTCTGACCCCTGGTGATAATTTGTCAAAACAATGCCTCAACAGGAACATCTGCAGCACCTCTTCCCCGGACACAGCCTGGCACCCCGCCATCCAGTGGGCAGCTGTGCGGTGTACATTGCATGCCCATTCAACATAAGAGTCCCCAGCTGATTTTACTGTGTCTCTGAATCGCCTCCTGTATGCCTCCGGTGTGACGGCATACCTGGAGAGTAAAGCTTCCCTGACGGCCCCATAATCCCCGATATCCTCATCAGGAATGGCTCGAAAAGCATCACTGGCCCGGCCGGATAACTTGCCGGACAATATAGTGACCCAGTCTTCCAGGGGTACCTTGTGCAGGGCACATTGCCGCTCAAAATCAGCAAGGTACCCATCAAGCTCTCCTTCTGCCTCCACAAAAGGTTTAAATGCAGTAAACAGCATTTTCTTTCTTTCCCCCGGGTTTGCTGTGACTGGGGCTGCTGCAGCACCGCTTTGGCGTAGCAGGTTGGCCTCCACAGCGGCCATGACCCGGTCAATGGTCTCTATAGTCGGGTTGGGACCATAATGGGCCAGCCTGATTCTTACCGCCCTGTCAAAGCTTGCCTCCTCGGGGGTTCTGTCAGCTGTGCTGGGTCCATTGGTTCCCTCTGCCTCTTGTACTCCATCCATTTCCAACAATAGCGCAATAATTTCCCTCTTCCTGAGGTTACTGGCTTGTCCGCCTCTTTGTTCTAATAAATCCTTCAGGGTAGCTCTTTTCAGTCTTTGATATTGTACATCCATTTAATCATGGTTGTAGTGGTCTCTCTGGGCGCTGAGGGTCATCCCGTCGCTTGCCACCAGTTGTTACAGTACCTTCAGTAATAAATGTACAAACCGCCGTTAGTGAATGCTCCCCGTTCGCAATAATGTTGACTGTAAGCGTATTCAATACAACCATGCGAACCGCCAGCCAGGGAACACGCCAAACTCCCGAACGTTATCCATACGGCCCCTTCCCTCCACGAGCCGCAAGCTCACGAACCGCCAATATCAGCCGAACGCCGGTATCTCCCAAGCGGCTGATAATTCCAAAGAGCAGTCTCTAGTCGCCGGTAATAAAATCCCCCCAATAACGAGACCAAGCTCCGCATTGAGGGTAAAACACGAACTGAGTTTACTGTGGGCTACCCGCCTGTATTTATGCAGGTCTCCCACTTGGTGGACACTCCCCTAGGGAACCAAATGGGAGACTGGAATAGCAGATAGACATATGGCATTTCAGGACATACAGTCACACAATATTCCCAGCATACATCACAGTTTCCTCTCCTCTGCCCGGGAGATAATTGAGAAGTAATTCAATTATCTCCCAGAGCAGAGGCAAATTGCCATTTTAAATACAAATCACAAAACACATAAAAATATATAACTTTATAACTGCCGAACGTTTCTCATTCGTGTAACACATCCCCAGATAGCCTGGATCTGAGTGCATAGTATTGGCGAATAGTGCTCAGATCCCATACGCATAGTTCAATCGCCATGGAGTCAAAGTCTATTACAGTTCTTCGGTATGCAATTGACTCCATGGGAAGGCTATCTGGGGTAAGTCCATTCGTGCCTTTACATCTCCCGAACGGCCGGTGTTCGCACACTTTTGTCGATTGGGGAAGGGAGGTCGACGGCATCAGCGGTGTTCGGTTGAAAAAGTGTCCATGTTCAGTTCCATGAATTTAGTACCGAACAAAGCTGGTCTTTCGCATGGTTTAAAATGGCCGCCGCCTCGTGATCAACATACGAACGACGACCACCCTGTATTCGGTTTTAATTGAGAAGTGTCTGTGGTAAACCGCAACGTTCTAATTAGGATCAATAGGTTAACCAGCAGCACACTTCTCTTCTGGGTGGCCGTCCGTTCGACAGTTTTGTTCGGTAAAAAAGTAAATTCACTTAAATCCAGGCAAACAGACGAACACAGCAATCTTAGTTCATACGGATGGGTCTGTCACAGTTTCTTTCTTTCTTTGAGTGTAAGAAGCGAAATCAAAGATAGCCCGTTCACCACAATACAGACGAATGACTGGGTTTGTTAGTGCATATTCTGTGCACATTGTATTTTTGTTGTTAGTACATGTAGTAGTTTATGCATTGTTATTAATCTTTTATGATAGGAAGGAACACTGCAACACTGTTGAGTATACATAAGACAAGAAAGTCATAGCTATATTTGTGATATTATCATTATTGCCATTTATATAGCGCCAACAGATTCCGTGGCGCTTATACAATATACATGTAAGTGTAATATCTTGATTCAATACATATGCTTGATCTATTTTGTTTTTTTCTTTTTTTAAAATCCAAATAAAGAAATATTAAAAGTAAAAAAAAATAATAATAATAAAAATTTGGCCAGTGTTTGTGACTAAGTGTCTACTAAAAAAGACTGGACATACCCCATTTGCAATACCTTGGGTTGTCTTTTTTTGCAAACGGTATCTTGTCATGGGGGCAATTCTCATTCCTGAGCTACTATAATGTCTCAAAGACAAATGTTAGGGACCAGGAACCAGACAGAGACAGAACTAGATGCAAAAACACCTTTATTAATAAATAAAGAAATAACCAAAAGCAAAGTCCAGGAGGCAAGCAGGGGTCAGTCACCAGAGCGGGTAGTCAGACAAGCCAGGATCAGGAGAACGGAGAGCAGCGGAGTCAGGAACAAGGCCAGAGTCAGGAACCAGGAACAAACAGGAAACACGGGAACAAGGGGACTTCTGGGGAACAGGAAACCACGCAAGGGCAAGGAGGTACTGGGATTTGCTGCTTAAATAGGCTGCACTGATTAGCAGCAGGGCTGGTTACTACTATCAGGTGAGTAACCGTGGCAACATACTGAAGGAGCTAATCGTTAATATCAGCTGAAAAAGGAAGGGTTGCTGTTTAAAACAGCATAGAAACCCTGACAGTACCTCCCCCTCAATGACTCCCCCCATATCTGCTGGTGGGTCCAGACTTCATGGGGAAGCATGCGTGATAGGAACGAAGGAGGGATGGTACATGGACATCAGAGGCTGGAACCCAGGAGCGTTCCTCTGGACCATACCCTTTCCAGTGCACCAAGTATTGGATCTGTCCTCTGAACAGCCATGAGTCAATGATGCCTCATATTCCTCATGATTGTCAACCAGAACTGGACGTGGACGTGGCACTGAGGTGGTGTAACGATTACATACCAACGGTTTCAAGAGGGAAACATGGAATACATTTGAGATGAGCATGCTAGCAGGAAGGTCAAGTGTGTAAGCTACAGGGTTAACCCTTTGAAGTATACGAAATGGCCCAACGTATTGGGGTGCCAGTTTTTGTGAGGGAACACAGAGCCGTAGGTAGCGAGAAGACAGCCAGACCCTCTCTCCGACCTGATAGGTAGGTGCAGGAAGGCGTCTGCGATCGGCCTGGAGTTTGTAGTACAGCAGAAAGTTTCTCTGGATCCATAGAGAATCCAGCATCTTAGATAACATAGCCCAAGAATGTGACCAGTTTGCAGTTGAACTCACATTTCTCCAATTTACAAAACAGATTATTTTCTCTGAGTCTCAGTAGAACACGAGAAACGTCTGCGTGATGGTTCTCGAGAGATGTGGAATGGATAAGAATATCGTCAAGATAAACCACCACACATTGCTGCAGCATATCTCGCAGGACATCATTTATAAATTCCTGGAAAACCACCGGAGCATTGCAAAGACCAAAGGGCATTACTAGGTATTCGTAATGCCCGCTCCTGGTGTTAAAATGTATTCATGGCCCTCTTTTATCCGGACGAGATTATATGCCCCTCTCAGATCAAGTTTAGTGAAGACCGTTTCTCCCTTGAGGCGGTCGAATAATTCTGTGATCAACGGAATGGGATAGGCCTTCTTAATGGTAATGCGATTGAGACCCCTATAGTCGATACAGGGTCTCAACTCAACACTCTTCTTTTTCACAAAGAAAAGGCTGGCCCCGGCAGAAGAAGATGACTTCTGAATGAATCCCCTTGACAACGCATCTGTAACATACTCCTCTTTAGCTCAATTCTCTGCGCCAGGATCAGGAGATCGGAGAGCAGCGGAGTCAGGAACAAGGCCAGAGTCAGGAACCAGGAACAAACCGGAAACACAGGAACAAGGAGACTTCTGGGGAACAGGAAACCACGCAAGGGCAAGGAGGTACTGGGATTTGCTGCTTAAATAGGCTGCACTGATTAGCAGCAGGGCTGGTTACTACTATCAGGTGAGTAACCGTGGCAACATACTGAAGGAGCTGATTGTTAATATCAGCTGAAAACTCAGCCAAAGAAAAAGGAAGGGTTGCTGTTTAAAACAGCATAGAAACCCTGACAACAACATAACCAATCTGGCAAATTTAATTGTGAAAAAAAAGGAAATGCAAGCCTTATAGTTGACTCTGTAACTTTTGAAAACACCAAAACATCTGTACATGTGTACTGTTATACTCGGAAGACTTCTCTGAACTCAGGAACAAGTAAATAGTAAATCCACAGGCAAGGCTTCCAGCAGGTAAAATACAGCAATATCCCAACAGCAATCCCAATAACTGGACGACACACAGTTTCAGGAGCATAACTGAAAGCCTTTAATCACAGTCTCCTTATAAAGCATGCTCCCATGCAAGGGAGGGATTTACAGTAATTATTACAGTAGCCAATCCTGTCCTGGTAACCTCCCACACATCTCCTCCCCTCAGCCAGCATCATAATCCCCTTATCCAGCACACCAATTCCCCCCGTTTCTGGATGTACCCCTAAACGTAGGGGTACCTCTTTAAATCCTACATCCCCGGATACCCCTGATCTGGGTGACCAACATATCCAAAAATCACCCAGATCAGACCAGGGGTTCGGGAAAAGTATGGAGGGAATAAAATGACCGACCGCACGAACTGAGATAGCCGAATCCGGTTCCATGTGAATGGGCCCTGCGGTCGGTCCTGGCATAAGGGAATAAAATACACGAAAACCTCTAGCTATAGAGGCTAGGGAGGGTTCGCCTGAATCCCCTCGTTCGGTATTTTCTATCTACCGAACGAGGGGCCGTTCGGTAGTTTGGAACCGAACGGACCAGGGCTGTGGAGGTCTCAGCGGTGTTCGCCTACTCGAGTGTCCGATTTTAGTTCCAGACACTCGACGGCAAAACACCGCTGTTTGGCGGCCACCCCCGAGAACAAAGGACGGCTACTTACTGTTCAATTACCCGTTCGCAACAATGTTGCAACAGGTAATTGAGGACACACTTCACACAGGGGAGGTCTGGTTGTTCGGTAGTTTCATTCGAATAAACTAAGGGAATGAAACTACCGAACAATCAGAGGAATACAATTCTCTTTAATACATAGAAAACACAGCAGATACACGAATGCAGGTATATACAGTATATTTGTAGGGTCGCCTGGCGCTATCCGCTACAGTTACATAGTTACATAGCTGAAAAGAGACTTGCGTCCATCAAGTTCAGCCTACCTCACATTTGTTTTTTGCTGTTGATCCAAAAGAAGGCAAAAAAACCCAGTTTGAAGCACAATTTTGCAACAAGCTAGGAAAAAAATTCCTTCTTGACCCCAGAATGGCAGTCAGATTTATCCTTGGATCAAGCAGTTATTACCCTACATTGAAAGATTATATCCTTGAATATTCTGTTCTTGCATGGCACCTCATGACAAAGAACTCTCTGAGAATCTGAAAAAAAGAATTGTTGCTATACATAAAGATGGCCTCGGCTATAAGAAGATTGTCAAGACCCTGAAACTGAGCAGCAGCACGGTGGGCAAGACCACACAGCAGTTTCACAGGACAGGTTCCACTCAGAACAGGCCTCGTCATGGTCGACCAAAGAAGTTGAGTGCACATGCTTAGCATCATATCCAGAGGTTGCCTTTGGGAAATAGATGTGAGTGCTGCCAGCATTGCTGCAGAGGTTGAAGGGGTGGGGGCTCAGCCTGTCAGTGCTCAGACCATACGCCACACATTGCATCAAATTGGTCTGCGTGGCTGTCGTCCCAGAAGGAAGCCTCTTCTAAAGATGATGCACAAGAAAGCCCGCACACAATTTGCTGAAGATAAGCAAACTATGGACATGGATTATTGGAACCATGTCCTGTGGTCCGATGAGACCAAGATAAACTTATGTGGTTCAGATGGTGTCAAGCGTGTGTGGCAGCAACCAGGTGAGGAGTACAAAGACAAGTGTGTCTTGCCTACAGTCAAGCATGGTGGTGGGAGTGTCATTGTCTGGGCCTGCATGAGTGCTGCCGGCACTGGGGAGCTACAGTTCATTGAGGGAACCATGAATGCCAACATGTACTGTGACATACTGAAGCAGAGCATGATCTCGCCCCTTCAGAGACTGGGCCGCAGGGCAGTATTCCAACATGATAACAACCGCAAACACACCTCCAAGATGACCACTGCCTTGCTAAAGAAGCTGCAGGTAAAGGTGATGGACTGGCCAAGCATGTCTCCAGACCTAAACCCTATTGAGCATCTGTGGGGCATCCTCAAATGGAAGATGAGGGACCACCAACTCTGTGATGTTGTCATGGAGGAGTGAAAGAAGACTCCAATGGCAACCTGTGAAGCTCTGGTGAACTCTATGCCCATGAGGATTAAGGCAGTGCTGGAAAATAATGGTGGCCACACAAAATATTGGCACTTTGGAACATTTTGAACATTTCCACTTAGGGGTCTACTCACTTTTGTTGCCAACGGTTTAGACATTAATGACTGTGTGTTGAGTTATTTTGAGGGGACAGCAAATTTACACTGTTATACAGGCTGCACACTTACTACTTTACATTGTAACAGAGTTTCATTTCTTCAGTGTTGTCACATGAAAAGATATAATAAAAGATTTACAGAAATGTGAGGGGTGTAATGCTGTAGATACATATATGTATAACTTAATTCTAAATGTATTTTGATTTAAAATACAAATGTATATTAATATCAAAATACAGTTAAAACGAATTTAAACAGGTATATAATTTGTTTTCATTTTTTAATTTTTTTCAGTTTATTTATTGATTATTTATATATATATATATATGTTTATATATATATATATATAAAATTATATATTTATAATTAAATATAGATATAATTAATGCAATTTTAAGTGTATTTTAATATTAATATATATATAATTATATATATATATATATATAATAATATGAATATACACTTTCAATAATGATGTATGTATGTGTATGTGTATATAAAAGTACTTAGATCATATATATGTGTATATATATATATATATATATATATATATATATATATATATATATATATATTTGTGTTAGGTGCTTAAGATAGTACAGTGTGAAATACCATGAATAAGCGTAGGATGATAAAAGGAGCAAGTCGGTTGTGGTGTGCCGAAACCGACGATGAGGTAGGCCTGAGAAAGAAGAGGGCAAAAATTAAGTAATCAAATTTATTAACAGACAACCAATACATATACATTTTATCAACCAGACATGTTTATGAAAGCATCCCTTAATTCTTGTACTGGGTTCGGTATGTACCGTGAGTAAGCGGATGACTTCCAGCGCCCCAGTGTTTTGATAACATGAGTTGGGATGTTGACACTGGAGGCTGTGGACGCGGCTCCTATACGAAAGGAGTGTCCTGAGTATTTGTTTGCGTTGAGGCCCAGTTGTGTGAGCAAGGACCTGACGTAGGTCATGAAGGTTGTAGTGATGAGTACTGCACCTTGTAGTTGTAATAACGGTTGCGAGGGCAGTAAGTGATGGTGCTGTATGTAGGCATCAAGAACCTTGACGGGACACCATCTGTTGTGCGTGGGATAGTACGGAATGTTTACGGGTATGTGCTGACTGGTTTTGGAGTGAGGTAAAGACAGGATGTAATGATCCATATGTTTTGTCAAGTGGGAATAGAGGAGGAATGGAGTGGTTTGGGTCGTGGAGGTCGTAGTGAATTCTCTAGGTCGTAGAAATCCATAGAAAGCGATGTATATTGCTGTTTTGATGATAGAATTTGTATTAGTGTCAAACAGTTTTAAGTCAAGTAGGTTAGATAATGCTTTGAAGATATGGTTATCTATGGATAGCCTCTGGGCCATATGTGTGGGTTCTGATTTTTGAATACCTCTGAGTATGGTCTTAATTTGGTGAGAGGCCATGAAACTGTTGTTATTTGGGTGTAAGATTAGCATGTGGTGTTGAATGCCTGTGAGATAGAGTTTGATAGTGTTATATGACATTTTGAGTTTAAGGTGGCAAAAGGAAGCAAACCCCAGAAAAGATGTCATAACAAATGGTTGTATGATGTTATGTTCCAGAAGGAATCGTTTGAATAGTGTGAAAGCCCTGTTGTATGTTTTGTTTGTATTGTTTGAAAGTGCCAATTGGGACAATGTCCTGCTATGCTGCATGATGACGTCTAGTCCAGTATGAGTTGTTGAAATGTTGGAGTGATGGTGGCTGTGGGTGCTGCTGACAGGGGTGCTTGATGAAACTCCTGAAATTTAAAACGAGACAAATTGTCAGCAGCTGTGTTATATACACCTGGCACATGGAAACAATATACGAGTTTCCTCCGAAATCTCATTATCGTAAGAGATTTGGAACGACCTTTGTTGATGATGTGACAGGTTGCCTGGTTGTCTGAGTAACAGCGCACTGGCATATTAGCCCATAAATGACCCCATGCTACGGCAGCCGCCACTATGGGGTAGATCTCAAAAAGAGCTGAGGTAGTGGAAAAACCTTCCAAATCCTGAACTGCTGAAGGCCAGCTGCCCCAAAGTCATTCGTTCCCAAAAATTGATGCAAAACCAGTGGTAGATGCTGCATCTGACCAAATGGTAGGAGATGATTCAGTCAATTGAGGGAGGAACATGCTTTTACCATTCCAAGTGGTTAAAAATCTTTTCCACATGTTTAGATCTGCCGTAGCTTGGGTATCTAAGGACAACCTGTGCGTGTCATGTAGGAAAAGTGGGAAAAGATGCAATAATCGTGAGATAAAGGAGCGGCCTTGAGGTATGATGCGCATAGCAAAATTTAGTGACCCTAGCAGAGACTGTAGCTCTTTGCGGTTGCAAGTGCCGAGCTGTAGGTAGTTGTTTATGTAAGTGAGAATATTCGCTATCTTATTGTATGGTAGGCTTGCTTGCATTGTGGCAGAGTCTAATTGGATACCCAGAAAAGTGATAACCGTGTCTGGCCCTTCTGTTTTCTTTGGGGAGATGGGTACACCTAGTTGCTCAAACAGCTTAGTGGTAGCTTTGAGACTAGTGGGAGGCGAAGTATTCTCCTCGACCAGTAGGAAATCGTCCAAGTAATGTAATACCGTAGGGCATCTGGCTATGTTCAAGTGTAACCAGCATAATGCTTCAGCAAATGTGTCGAAAATAGCTGGGCTACTTTTGGACCCAAAAGTTAACCGGGAGAAAAAATTGTAGTTCCCGGACCACTTGATGCCATGCAGGTGCCACAGTGTGGGGTGGATAGGGAGTAATTTGAAGGCGTTAGTAATGTCGGTCTTACTGAGCCAGGCTCCAACCCCTGCTTGTATGATAGCTGTAATGGCGTGATCTATGGTGGTGTATTGCAGAGAGAATTCCTCAGAGGGTATGAGGGGATTAAGACTGGGGTTGGCCGATGAGTGGAGAGCCGATATGGTATGAGTCTCTGTTTTTGGGAAGATTTCCCTGTGACAATACCAATGGGGTTGGTGCGCCATTCTGTGAATGGAGGAGTTCTAAAAGGCCCCAATACAAAGCCCTCATCCACTTCTTGGGCTATGAGGGTGTCAACCACTGTGGGGTTGTGTTGGGCGGATTGTAGGTTAGGGCATTCCAGAGTTCCAGCAGGTATGTGTAGGATACCTGTGTGGAAGCCTTCTGTTAAACCAGAAATAAGAAAGTCTACCAGGTGTCTAGATGGGTGTTGAGACATCAATGCTGTGAATACTGGCATATTAATGGACGTAAGGTAAGGCTTGAAATACATTTTATTTGGACACATGGTCTTTGCATGTGCCCTAAAACATTTTGAACAGACATGCAATAGTCTACATCCACTGTAATTACAAGACCCAACATTGAAATTATTACATATCTGGGACTTGCCCAGAAACTTGATTGGGCGTCCCAATTTGTCTTTTGATAATTTCCCTGGATCCCCAGAGGAACTAGCTCCTTGCGTGGAGGCATGTCCGTCTGCCGTGTTGGGACAAAAATTTGTAGTATGGGCTGTGGAGGAGCAGTATGCACAAGCTGGTGTTCTTAGACCTGCAAAGTGTCTGCAAAATAAGACGGTATCAATCCTTCCCCAGTTGGATCGTGTTCCGTACTGGGAGAAGGCTCCAGACACTTTTGCAGAAAAAGACCTATGGTAGTCATAGAATGCCGAACCACCATATTTGTTGCCCAGGTCTACCAGCTTGTGCATATAGAGATCAAACTCCTCTCTTCTGTTGGGATAAACCGCACAGATGACATCCCTGTAAATACCAAACGCTAGTACAAATTCAGGGATAGTCAGTTTTCTGTTCAGGCGGGCATCCCTAGATCTGACAATAACAGATACATCATCATAAGCATACGTCTTATGTTCCACAATATCCTGGGAGGCAATCAATAGGGAAGCCAGGTTGACGTCTTTACCTTCCAGGATATCCCTTTTAATGTGCTCAGGTATCATGTGGGCCGGGCTAACTTCCTGGTCATCCAGGGTGCTGGCTGGAGAGACTAATGGCAAGGCTGGTGTTTGTACCGCAGTAGCAGGTGGCCCTGCTAGAGTGAGGGCCGTGGTGACCGACTCAAGTTTCTCCAGCCTGGATTTGACCTTGCTCATGGATGCCATGAGTGAGGATAACATGGCATGTATGTCTCCTGGGTTGGACTGGCTAGATCCTTCCCCGGCATCCATGTTATTAGTCGATGTGCGTAGCAGTTTGAAAAGTTCTGCCTCCTTGCTGTAGCGGGGTAGGGGATTTGTCGTCTCCTTAATTCCGTGGTTATACGCGGGATCGTCCAGGATCTGATTGATGTGTGGGAGTGACAGCTCTAGCCGGGGTGCTAGGCAGGGAGAATTCCTCTACCCCTTCCTGAGACATACTATAAATAAAACAATTAATTAGTATATGGAACCACCAAATTGTACTGGCAGGCTAGCTAGGCCGGATGGCGAAAGTATTATACTTGTTTGGTGACAGTTGAGGCCCTGCTAATTGCCAAGCGGCTTGAGAGGCTCTATCTATGCGTTGGCGCGAGGGGTTATTGAGGCCACTTGACGTAGTGGCAGGAGTTTTAGGCCTCTCGGTGACTGTACGACAGAAAACAGGGGAAGGGAGTGACAGGTGAGGCCCTCTCTATGCAACATGCGAGGCGGCTAGCTAACGTGTGGCCCGATGGGTGTTTGCCTCTGGAACGTTTGAGGCGGGGTGTTGGCCTCGCGGGACCACTAACTGATGGCGACTGCCAAGACGGGGTAAATACCTATTGGGAATCCTGTGACCCTATTGCCAGTACTCTAAACTAGGCCTTTATGGTAGAAATGAAATATATGGTAGAATACCATATGAACAGGTGTACGTACCTGGTAGTATGACAAATCACAGGAATAAACCGTGTGGAGCAAATATATAAGCTTGACAGCCTAAAAATGGGTAAAAAATAGAGTAGTATGATGAGTGTGGAGTGTGAAAAGAACAGACTTATAGCCTGTAGCAGCAATGTTTTAAAATTATGTTGATACCATGGGAATAGATATGAGTGGCTCAGAAATGTTTGCATGCTTAAATAAGACATCTGAGGGAAGCCGTGGCTTATGTACAAACAATCTATGTGTTATGTGATAATGGTGTGTAAAGGAAAACATGAAATGTAGGTTATATACATATGTATATGACTGTGCAGGAAACGTATGATTAGTTGGATCAGTACGTGTGATTCAACCCGAGTATGCATGAAAAAGGAATTAAGCCTTATGTGTCATCGTCATGACAGAGAAATGAGGCCTGGAATATAGGCTGAGTGAATTGAAATGAAATGGATAATTTTAAAACTCCTGGCGTGGGAGTTCAATGATCTGTACAGAAATGTAGCTGGTTTTATAGAAAGGGACATGGATGAGGTCATGGCCTAATTTACACAGTGTTATGTATGATATGTAGCAGAATAACCAAAGGCAGGGATACCCAAAATGATTTAAAATGATGTAAAGTGATGTATATCTATATGCTATATTTGTATTGAAAGGACGTATCAACCCAAGAATTATTGCTTAAATGAACCTGTATCCTTTTGTATGTGTTGTAGTAATAACACAGAAGTGAGGCCTGTAACATAGGCTGAGTCCATTTGTATGAATGGATAAGTAATGCAGATCCCTGAAAGCGTGGGAGTCAAATGGTCTATACAGATAAGTGGACTTGATTTGTATGGACGTAATACAATACTGACAATATTTAAAAGTAATAGAAATAATCTATTTAAACAAACTATTCTTAACCGAACGTTATATACACATGAAATGGTGAATATAATTCATGAAAGGATTATACGTAATACATAGAAATAAAGCCGAAAACAAATGTGAGGGAAACACAGAAGTTAGAATAGTTTAACCGTATGAATTTATGCGAACCGAAAGCGTGTTTGAGCGTATGTGAAAATTGCCGAACGGCAAAAACAACCGAGTGATAATTCGTTTCAATGTAACATGAAATAGTTGGTATGCGAAATGACTATTGAACGAGTAATTTGTTCAGCCGAATGACCGTATGAATGAAAAAACCCGCAAACGGCTTGAAACATTTGTGTCATAACCAGGGAAAAACCGGAAAGCGAGGGAACCGGTCCTGGCGTGACAGGTAGGTCTGACTTACGGTTTAGGAGTCCCTGGGACGCGATCTACGACGAAGACCAGAGTCGGAAGAAGCTGGACGGGCGGAAAGGCCTGAACAGGATTCCTGGACACAGGTGAAAACCTCGTGGATACTGAACCCAAGATGGCGTCTGAGAGAACCCGGAAGTGGATCCTCATTCAACGCTGACCTCGAACGGTAAGGAGCAAGGTAAGTGGAGTGCCTTAAGTAGGCTAGGGATAGCAAACCAGCACCTCCCACAAATCCAGGCAAATTGCCTTAATACATATATATATATATATATATATATATATATGATCTAGCTACTTTTTATTTAATTTATAAAATGTTTTAGAACTTTTATTAACTTTAACAAACGTTTTTACAGGCATGAGGGGGACTGCCTGAGAGTTCAGGCAGTCCTCCTGCAGGCACTGCACAAGCCGGCTATTCCGGCCATGTGATAGCAAGGACCCTGTGATCACATGGCCCTGGAAGGCTGGATTGGTAAAGGCCAGATTGGTAAAGAGGGGCTGCCTGAGCACCCAGGCAGACCCCAGGATTGCGACCACCGGTGTGGGTTTAATGGGGACATGGTAAGTGGCCTGGATGGCGGGATTTTCTATGCCGCCCTCTGGCGTTTAGAGCCACCCCAAAAAGGACAGCATAGAACGCCCGCTATCATCAAGGGGTTACTATTAGGAATGTTTACAATACCACCATGTACAATTTCCTTAGGTTCACTGCCGATTTCCGTATAAACAATAATTATTCTGTTAAAACTATGGTGGCTTTTGCCTCTTGCTGTAACCTTAATTTGAAATAAGCCACTAATACCATAAAACTCTATCTCACAGGTATTCAACACCATGCACTTACCCCCTTTCCAAATCACAAACTCTCTCTGCTTACCCAATTAAAAACAGGCTTAAAAAGGTATACAAAAAATTGACAGCCTCTAATTTCACAGAAACCGCCAACTTACAGACCCAAATTTTGAGCTCTCTCTGACTTGCTAAGTACCAAACCATTTGACATTCAAACCAATAATGTAATAAAAGCAGCTATTTAAATAACATTTTGTGGATTTCTAAGACCAAGGGAATTAACAGTAGTATGCCAGAAAGATATAAATCATAGTTTAAAAATAGACTAAATGAAAAAGGTAACAGAACACTATGTAATAATCCTTAAAACATCAATGACAAATCAATCCAGCCAACAATCTGAAATATCCTTATTTCCTACAGATAAAACTGGTGCCAGTCAAAGTGCTATATTTTTCTGTGCATTCCTTTAGAATCAGGGCACATACAACCCCTATTGGGACAAGATACGAGAAATTATTTCTCGCAATTGGCCCATTTTGCAACATGATATGGATTTAAGCGATAGCATTGAGAAATTTCCTCAGATGACCGCTCGCAGAGCTAAGAATTTGAAAGACATTCTTGTTCACAGTCATACAGAACCCGCAAAGTCATTACAATCTACTTGGCTAAAGCAAACAACTGGAGTATTCCGATGTGGGCACTGCAAAGCTTGTCAGTTTATTAAACCAACAAAAACTGTCAAAAGCTCTAAGACCAAAAATGAATATACGGTCAGGGAATTCATCAACTGCAGCTCAACACGGGTAATATATCTAATTACCTGTTGCTGTGGCATGCAATATGTAGGTAAGACCTACCAGCAATTCAAACGGAGGATACTTCAACATGTATGCTCAATTACTAATTTGAACATTTCGACTCCAATAGCTAATCATGTTCGTAATTATCATGAGGCAGACCCCACGAAATTAACCTTTCAGGCTTTGGAAAAAATCACTTTGAACACGAGAAAGGGCAATTTTAATAAAATATTACTCATGAAGGAGTCCAGATGGATATATATCCTAAAGACATTGTCACCAGATGGTCTCAATGAGGAATTCAATTTTACTCCCTTCATACATTAAGAACTCATTATGAATTAGAAAAATCTTATCTATACATCAATATAATGTCCATAGCCGTTATGAGTGACCTATGCCCAATTGGGCCCTGATCGAATTCTTAGTTATAGTTATGTAAACTAATTATTGATTAGTTTTCATTTAAATATATTATTTCTAATTATCACTTATTCCATATCTGTAGCATAAAGTGATCCATCTATTTAGCTAAGTCTTTATTGAAGGAATTTTTTGAACATGTTCTCTTTTCTTTTCTCTTTGTTATATTTATGATCAATAGGAGTTACCATGTTTTTTATATGATTAATCATTTCTTACTATGTACTATTCCCTATGGCATCAAACCAAGGGATTGTACTTACATCATTTGACCATTACTTGGTATGATGTCTATTTATAATAATTCGTTAGAATGTTAATCTGATTATCTTTATTTAATTATGGGGGTCTTATTTCTACCTTCACCCATTTTTGATCTCCTAAATATATTTAGTTATTTTTCTAATTACACACAAACCTGTCCTTATCATAAACTGTTTATAGTAATTTTAGTTGGTAATATATATTGCCTAATTTGGTATGCTTTAACTTGACCCTTAATGGGTTAATCATTGTATCATTCCGGTTTCGGCAACGTCCCCCCGTCACGTCATCATTCTATCCAACCAATTAGGAATTGCCTGTTCGGACCAATCAGGTGATTTCTTTGTATTTTTAAACCCGGTGCTAACACACCTCTCGTTTCCTCTCTGACGAGCTAGGTGTAGCGAAACGCGCGCGTCAGAGGACTGGGGAGTGCTGCACGTGTTGGACCCTTCGTGCAGCACACAGACTGGCGACCGCGCTGTTTACCTCTTATATTTATTTATTTCCCTATATCTTCATTTACTATATTTAATTTCTGCAGATCTTACTATTTTTTAGACGTACCTATTCATAGGACATCTGGGGGGTTGGAGCTAGGTGCCCTCGAAGGCACGGGATACACATATTTATAGAGGGTACTACTTAGACATTTTTGTCCTTTATATTGCTGACAACTCTCTATAGGTTTTGTGTGCTACCAAATAGATACTTTGTAGCACCTTCTATCATAACCTTTTTCTCATGTATTTCTCTCCCTTATTATATTCCCCCCAGACGTATCTTTATGACTTTCCCACTGTCGGTTTAGTCTATACATGCTGGGATTTATCCACAGATATATCGTCCATCCAGCTTACTAGCAGAATTTTTTCATGCAGGCTATCGCTCCATTACTCTAAATTCGTTATCCTATCAGTTTAATATCGATTTAATTACCTTATCTTTTCTTTGTTGGGATTTATTGACATTTAATATCTACCAATATTAGCTTTTGTTTAGCTATTTAGAAGATCTACTCTGTCCATTAGTATCTCATTCAAAGAGACAGACCTTACAATCGATCTACCTATTATTAGACCGACTTTTTAGTTTGGTTTATTATTTGTCACTACGGATAATTGACTCTCCATATTGATTCATACCTTGGATAAGACATATATGGTACATTATTCTATTATGGAGATTTAAAGTGCCAGATCCAATATATTTACCGATCCATGTGATTGGCATTCTGCTTTTTTAGCCTGGCCTATGACCAGATATAACTGACAGGAATGGTTTTCATTTTTTGATCTGCTACAACATATTTTGTTGTTTTACTTTGATTTAGACGATCTATTTTTCTTTATAGACCTGTCTAGTAATCATTTTAATTTATTATTTTTGGGTGTGCATATGGTAGCACTTTTTTGGGTTTCATATTTATTTTGTACAATAAACTTTTATTATTTTTGTATTTAGTGGTTTTATCTGGCCTCTTTAGTAGGCTATTTGGTGGCTATCTGGAATTTTGTTGATGCTTATATCTTGCATCATGATTTAGATACACCTCATTCTGTTTTCTTTATTCTTCATCTGGGGTTACCCCCCACCTTTCCTGTGTATCTAACTTGGCTCAATCTATTCGCTGTTTTTCATCTGTTTATAACCATTACATTCCTCAACCAGAGAAACAACTGCGAAAAACTTTCAAAAGTTTAGCTTTATAATTCTGATGTAATAAAGTGTGTTTTTCTTTGCAACCCTTTTGCCCTCTGTTATTTACAGGCTTACCAGTATGCAGGGGCGTACCTGGAGCCTTTGGCACCTGGGGCGGATCCGATATTTGGCGAGAGGGGGGTGATGGTGAGTGGAAGGGGGTGATGTGAGAGGGAGAGGGGGTGATGTGAGAGGGAGAGGGGAGTGATGATGAGAGGGAGGGTGATGTGAGGGAGAGTGGGGTGATGTGAGAGGGAGGGTGTGATGATGAGAGGAGGGGTGATGGTGTTAGGGAGGGGTGATGGTGTGAGGGAGGGGGTGATGATGAGAGGAGGGGGTTCATGATGAGAGGAGGGGTTGATGGTGTGGGGGTGATGGTGTGGGGTGATGAGAGGGGTGATGTTAGGGAGGGGGTGATGAGAGGGAGGGGTGATGGTGAGAGGAGGGGTGATGGTGGAGATGAGGGAGGGGTGATGCTGAGGGAGGGGTTGATGAGAGGAAGATGGTGTGAGGGAGTGGGGTTGATGAGAGGGGGATGATGTGATAGGGAGAGGGGGGTCATGTGTGAGGGAGAGGGGGGTGATTTGAGAGGGAGGGGGCGATGATGAGAGGGGGATGATGTGAGAGAGGGTTGATGTGAGAGGGAGGGGGGTTGATGGTGTGAGGGGGGGTGATGTGAGATGAGGGAAGACTAAATACCTTGGCTCCCTGGTGGTCCGGTGGGTTCCCTGGTGGTTCAGTGGACATAATTTCCAGTCTGCAGCTCTGCAGAACTGCAGACCATGAATCTCGCAAGACACAATCAGAGCATTACCGTGGTAACCCGCGGAAATGCTCTGATTGATCAGACCTCACGAGACACATGGTCTGCGATGGGTGCAGGAGGGGCATCTCACCCGGCAGCATATCGAGCAAGTCGCCGGGCACCCTCCTGGTGACACAGTCTGCCCTGGGCACCCCCCACGTGAGTGGCACCCGGGGGCGAACCCCCCCTCCTTAGGACGCCACTGCCAGTACATCGTTTCATCCCACCACAACTGAATTGCACCACCATTATCTACATACTGCTTTCATGGTTGGACCACAAATATATATATATATGAATATGATCTAAGTCAAGCATGTCAAACTTGCGGCCCACTTTGTGCTGTCTCTGCTAACAGCCGCGAGACAGGAAAGATATTTCCTGTCTGATTCTTGCCTTCCTTCCCACAGCCAGAAGAGGGCAGAGTGTCTGTCTGTCTGCAGAGCAGGCCAGCCACTCCCCCTTCCCTCCTGCTCACAGTGCCAGAGGAGGATCTGGACTGCTTGCAGAGAAGAGCAGGGATAAAACTGGAGGACGAACAGCTCATCTTGAGGTAGGAGAAGAGGGGCTTGGGGGATCTTCCTGTGTAGTGTGTCAAATTGAGCGGTGGACCTGGGGGGTGGCAGTGTATTAATTTGAGGGAGGGGGCAGTGTATTAATTTGAAGGAGGGAGTGGCCAGTGTATTACTTTGGGGGAGGGAAGGGGCCAGTGTATTAGGGGGAGGGGGCACTGTAATAATTTAGGGGAGGAAAGGGGAGTGTATTAAATTGGGGGGAGGGCAGTGTATTACATTAGAGTGGTGGGAGTGGGGGCAGTGTATTCAATTAGAGTGGAGTAAGGAGGGGCAGTGTTTCAGATTAAGGGGCAGTGTATTAGATTTGGTCTGCATGGAGACTCTAAACGCTCCCCATGGAGATTCTGACTGACCGCACAGCTTTTTACCACACATGCACAATATCTTCCTAATCTAATACACTGGAAATCATTAGATTGGCTGAGATCATCAAGTCTGAAGAACACATTCATAGGACTTCAAAATTGATAGATAACGTCATTTGGTTTTTTTACAGCTGTGCAACAGCATACATTCACCATTTCAGTCTCATTACCAAACTTTTCTTGACATCTTAATATTAATCTTTTCTTAATATCTTAATATATTTAGGTACTTTGACTGAAACATTGGTTCCATGCATATGCACATTTCCTTGATATAAATTTGCTCTTTTGTTTACTTTGAAGCCATATGAGCATTAGGACGTCCAGTGTCAGTTTAAAAAATTCATACTGTGCTTTTCTAAATAAACCTATGTTTCTATGAAAACTGGTTTTCATTTTTTTGCGGCCCACATAAACTTAAACCTTGTTTATTTGGCCGTGTTAACCT
Source organism: Pelobates cultripes (assembly GCA_933207985.1). Lineage (NCBI taxonomy): Eukaryota > Metazoa > Chordata > Amphibia > Anura > Pelobatidae > Pelobates > Pelobates cultripes. The sequence continues at coordinate 240,918,798 of OW240914.1, read as the reverse complement.
TTGATTTTGACATGGTTGATCTAAGTAGTTTTATTTCATTAAAAGTGTTTTAAAACTTTTTTTTAACTTTATTTTTAGCATTGGGAGACTGCCTGACACCCCTGGCAGACCCCTTGCAGGCAATGCTGAAGCCAGATATTCTACCCATGTGATTATGATGCCATCTGACGTCATAGCATACCCGCTGTCCTTAAGGTGTTAAGTACTTTCTTATTTCCAATATATATGTATCGCTACCATTCTGCTTAACATTTTACTTAAGTTCTTTCTGGTTGATTTGTATTGGAAAATGTCCTCCCCTGCGTGGGATGGTTATTGCTCATTTTGGAATCAATAAATGATGATTTAAGACAAAAACTAACTCTTCGTTAGAAACTATTCTAGTAACCTACTTTTTCCCATACATTAAATACATTCTGCCCTTACCTCCTTTACATTTTATCCCAGTTCCTCTTAAATGTGAGCATGACCCTCATCAACTTATTTTCCTGTGCGTCCAACTCGTCTTGTTGCAAATACTTGTCTGTTAGTCCACCTATTGTACAGTGCTATGGAATTTGTTGGTGCTTTATAAATAATATTAATAATAATAATAATTAATTTATCTTCATTATATCATGCTGTATCATTTGTCTTTTTAAACTTATCCTTACAGTCGTAATTTATACATAAATATCACATTTCTCTCTTTGAACCAAATAGACTTTTCATTGCAACCACATCATACCTCAACCTCAGACAGGTCCAGAAAATATGATCGTTGACATTTAATGTTCTTCTTAACTCTAAATAAACACTGTACATTTAATAGCCTTATTATTCATTATTTGGCAGAACACTGGCTGTGTAATGTACTGTAAATCTGATATTTATTTAATGTACAATTTTCACACATGACTAAAGCAATCACGTAAACCATAAACCTCTAATCCGTAAGCCAATTATCTTCCTTACATTAGGGTTCCCTTTCAGTTGTGTATGAAATCACAAGTGAACATACAAATAAATGATAACATTATGTACATGTATACTTAGTTAAAAAAAAAAATAGGACCTGAAATTGGTATCATATTTGTAGGACACTTTTTTGCAGAATTAAAATTCCATCTCCTTTGTTTGGAATCTCCCGTTATCACAGACATCTGTGGGATAACTGCTGTGAGAAACTGAAAAAAAAAATGGCAAAATAATAATTCATATTACAAAGCACTTAAATAATTAAAGTTTGATCTATCATGTTTTCTCTGTTGTTGCTGTTTAAAATAAGACAAAATAAATAAATATATATTTATATAAATAAATAAAAAATGTGTCTCATAAAGTAAAAACATATCTTCCTGATCTTCCTCCTCCAAAATGTTATAATATACAATGTACATATCAAATATTACAGCCATGTACACCCTGTTCCAAATTATTATGCAAATGATATTTTTCTCATTTACCTAAATAATTGATGTAAATAACAGTCAGCATAATTCTCATGTTATCAACTATTAAGAGTACAATTCAAATTTTATTGAACAAACCTCCTAATGATAACAGTATTTTTTTAAACATAAAAATCTTACAATGCACTGTTCCAAATTATTACGCACAGTAAATTTCAAAACACTTTATAGGTTGTAAAGAACTGAAAATTGTCATTGTTGTGTGTTTGCAGCATATTTACTGAAATCAAAAGCTATTTCAATCAAACTTAAAACAACATTTTAACTTTTTAAACATTTTAACAGGTCACGTTACATTTTAACATAGGACCCCTTATTTGATAGCAGCTTCACAAGTCTTGCATCCATTGAACTTGTGAGTTTTTGGACAGTTTCCACTTGAATTTGTTTGCAAGATGTCAGAATAGCCTCCCAGAGCTGCTGTTTGAATGTAAACTGCCTCCCACCCTCATAGTTCTTTTGCTTGAGGATGCTCCAAAGATTTTCAATAGGATTGAGGTGAGGGGAGGATGGAGGCCACACCATGACTTTCTCTAAATTTATCCCCATAGCAGCCAATGATGCAGAGGTATTCTTTGCAGCATGAGATGGTGCATTGTCATGCATGGAGATGATTTTATTACGGAAAGCATAGTTCTTCCTTCTGTACCAGGGAATAAAGTGGTCAGTCAGAAACTCCACATACTTTGCAGAGGTCATCTTTACACCTTTGAGGACCCTAAAGGGGCCGACCAGCTCTCTTCCCATGATTCCGACCCAAAACATGACTCCACCACTGCCTTGCTGATGTCGCAGCCTTGTTGGAACAGGGTGGCCGTCCACCAACCATCCACTACTCCATCCATGTGGACCATCCAGGGTTGCATCGCACTCATCAGTGAACAGGACTGTTTGAAAATGAGTCTTCATGTATTTTTCTGCCCAATGCAGCCGTTTATGCTTGTGAGCATTGGTTAGTGGTGGCCGAATAGAAGGTTTATGCACAGTTGCAAGACTCTGGAGGACTCTACACCTTGATGTCCGTGGGACTCCAGAGGCACCAGCAGCTTCAAATATCTGTTTGCTGCTGTGTAATGGTATTTTAGCAGCTGCTCTCTTGATCCGATGCATGGATCTGGCAGAAATCTTCCTCAATCTGCCTTTATCTACACAAACCTGTCTGTGTGCTGAATAAGCCACAAATCTCTTAATAGAGCAATGATCACGCTTAAGTTTTCGTGAAATATCTAATGTTTTCATACCTCGTACAAGGCATTTAAATATTTCACTCTTTTCGGCAGCAGAGAGATCCTTTTTCTTCCCCATATTGCATGAAAATGGTGCTCTGCTTATTAATGTGGAACACCTTCGTTTCGTAGTTTTTCCTTAAATTGGGCTCACCTGGCAATCTAGTTATCACAGTTGTCCGAGATTGTTTTCAGTGATCAAAAGAGCCCTGAGACACAATGCCATCCATGACTTAAACTGAAAAGCAAAATATTTAATCTTTGTGACACTTAAATAGAATGTGCATAATAATTTAGAACAGGGTGTAGATGTCCACTCCAGTCCTGGAGGAAGGCACCCACAGCCATTGGGTGTGTCCGGTCGCCAGGACTGGAGTGGACATTGTCGGTTACCTGTTGGGGTAAGCTATTGCGGGTCAGGTCAGTGAGGGGTTTAGGTTTGGTGCTGTAGTTAGGGACAAACGTTCGGTAGTATCCGGCAGTTCCTAAGAAGGCCAGCACCTGTTTTTCAGTTTGGGAACAATGCCAGCTAGCTACTGCCTCTACCTTTGCTGGTTCAGGTTTCTGTGTCCCACATCCCACCCGGTATAAGTATTGTACCTTGGCCATTTCAAGGTGACACTTGCTGGGTTTCAGCGTCAGCCCTGCTTCCCTGATCCTATCCAGCACTGCTCATACGTGGGCTAGATGTTTCTCCCAGGTATTGCTAAATATGGTGATATCAATGAGGTAGGCAGCCAGTCCACCATCTTCTGCAAACTGGTACAGACCAAATGGGGTGACGAAAACTGACTTGGGGATAGCCTCCGTGGCTAGGGGTATTACTCTTTGCACAGATCTATGGTGGCTTTGAACCATTTTATCTAACAGCTCATCAATTCGAGGCATGGGGTAGGCATCTGAGACCGTCTTGTCATTGAGCCTCCAGTAGTCCACACAGAACTGGGTGGTCCAGTCTCGCTTGGTGACCTGCATTACCAGGAAAGCCCAAGGGCTCTTGGACGGCTCGATCCCCAGGTGGAGCATATCCTGAATCTCCTTTCTCATGTTCTCCCATACTGCCTCTGGGATTCTGTACAGGATTTGCCGCAGGGGGGGCTGACCTGGGGTTTCTACACTGTGGGTGGCCAGAGCGGTACCCTCAGGAAGATTGGAGAATGGCTTCTTGCCTCTGTGACTCCCTGCCATTCGAACGGCGGCCAACCAGGGGCAGCACTCATTAATTACTTCCCTTGCAGTTTCACACTTACGTTGCAAGTTGCCAAAGTTCTAATTGATTGGTGCGAACAATGCAAGGGGCACTGGGGAGGTCCTCACTTGGGAACTGAACGAGACGAGAAGCAATCCCCCTGGATGTATAACAAACGGGCCGCAACCCAGAGTCGGCACGCGCCGAGGCTTCTCTTGCGGTTTGAGGCTTTCACACCTCGTTAGCGAGATGTGAAAGTTATAACTAAACATTCTAACTGTTATCTTGGGGTGGTCCCCGTTCAGGAGACGAACGGAACCCGTTCATAAGAGCTCTCCTGAACAGGGGGCAGGTTGTTTTACAAATACAACAAATGAATCACAGGGTCAGGATAGGGAAAACACATGAAAGGGATCTCAGGACAGCTCACACATTGCAGAGTAATTTGGTGCACAGTTTAGCGGGGATTCAGCGACAAGGGTCATATCAGGTAGTAACAGGTTAGTGAAGAACCAAGGCGCCGATGACAGGCCTAAGGGTAGGCAAGTAAACTGCCTTCTCTCTCCCCGCCAAAGGAATTGCAGGAAGTTCCTTGAGTCTGCAGCAATGGGAACCATAAGGTAGGGGTTTTTGAGGTCCAGCTTCACCATCCAATCTCTAGTGAGGAGTAAATTGCGGAGAAAGTGAATCCTATCCATTTTGAATGGCCTGTAGCACACAGAGCATTCAAGAAATGGAGGTTGATCACAGGCTGCATTTGTCTGTCCTTTTTCTGAACCAGAAATATGTTGCTCACATATGCATGAGGGGTCGGACATGCGGGTTCTATCGCTCATCTGTGGCGGCATTCCTCCAGTTCTGTATTGACCATGTGCAGGTTGGACCTGGAGAATACAATAGGATAGGGAGGACACAACTGCACATGGGTCATTACAAATTCTATGCGGTACCCTCGGACTGTCTGGAGGACCCAGGCATCTGAGGGGACAGCGGTCCAAATTTGAGAAAAATGGGTGAATCTTACCCCCAAGGTAACTGTAAAAAAGGGTAAAATAGATGGTGACTCACCGAATGGTCGGCTAAATGAGGAGGATACTCTGTAGCCTCTGGAATGCCAGGGATGACCCCTCTGTGGGTAGAAGTGGGGAATGAGTTCTTGTGTCCTAAGCACCTCTCTGGGAGGAAAAGGGGGTCCTCGACTCTGTCTGAGTGAGCCTAAAAAGGAAGAGACCTTTTTGGTAAAAACCCTGAGCATAGAGTGTTGCACCTTGTTAAGGGCAGTGAAAGCACCAACATATCTGCCTAAGTCTTTCATAAATGAGGCTCCAAAGAGCAGCCCATCAGACATACCCATCTTGGTAAGAGCCAGATTAGCAAGTTTAGGCTCGATTTTAAATAATATGGCCTTACTTCTCTCTATGGAGAGGGAGGTGCTAATGTTGCCAACATGGCAAATGGTTTTCTGGACTCAACCATACATGAGATGCAGGTCCACGGGGCAGTCATCACAAAGGGCTGCTTTGGCCATCTCAAATAATTTGGTCTCAAAAATATCCAGGTGCTTGTCTTGGTAAGCTTTTAAAGCCGATTCAAGGCCCTTGCGGGGGTTCCACCCGAGTTTGGTCAGAAGAAATCCACCTCGGGTGTCTCACAGACACGTCATGGCACCAACGGGCAAGGGCATTCAGCTCTGAGTTTACTTTGTGTAGCCATGGAGAGGGGGTGCCTCATTCTCAACTGCAAATATAAAGTCACATGGTCAACAGTCTGCTGACCTGAGGTGATACAGTTCACCAGGGTCAAATCTCCCAAAGGGATCTATCTTAGTGTCTGAATGTGACCTGGGTATAGCGTCACCTTTGGGACTGTCTGAGATAGGGCAGGGCTAAGGTTAGGGGACTTATACTCGGTAATGTGGGAGCTGTTGTCAGACTCAGAGGCAGACTCCATCAAAGCCTCCTTTTGATACCCAAAAGTCTGATTCGGAGTCGGTATCAGATAGTTCTCTGGAAATGTTCTATTTACGCATCCATTCTGCCTGACACGGCAAGGCTCTTTTGTGTGTTAATTCAGTGTTATTTGGGATGGCTTTATGACCATCAGTCACAGAGGTTCTGGAGGCAGGTGCCGGCAAGTGGCGTGATTTTACAATTGCCTTTTTGCCCATAGCTTTAGGGGACCTGGACTGATTCCCTGAAGGGCCTGCTTTAGATAGAGGGGGCAGGTTGAGTCTGCATCAGTGCCTGGGCAATGGATTGTGAAAGAGGATGACATATTCCCCATGCAGGGGCGGACTGACCGGTCGGGCACTTCGGACATGGTCCGAGGGCCCGGCCGGGAGGGGGGCCCGCCGCCAGGGGAGGGGGGCCCGCCGCCAGGGCCGCCTTCAGGGGGCCCGGCGGCAGGGCTGGATGGGGGCGGCATTTGGGGACTGCAGGTGCCACCGGGTGGCCGGTCCGGTGGCACGCTGTGGGGGGGCCGGCCGTTTCATGTTAGAGCCGCCGGCCCGGGTGGCAGCCTCGCCGGTCCGGCGGCATTCCTCTCACTAACACTGAAGGAGGAGGAGGAGGAGCATGTGTCTGTCATGCTCCCTGCGGTTCCCACAATTCCCAGCACAGGATGTGGGAACCGCAAAGGAGCATGACAGACACATGCTCCTCCTCCTTTCAGTGTTAGTGAGAGGAATGCCGCCGGACCGGCGAGGCTGCCACCCGGTCCGGCGGCTCCAGCATCACGGCCGGCCTCTGACTTTAGTAAGAGGGGGGAGAGATGGGGAGGAGAGATGGGGAGGGGAGAGATGGGGAGGGGGGAGAAAGAGGGGGGGAGAGGATGGGGAGGGGGAGAAAGAGGGGAGAGATGGGGAGGGAGGAGAAAGAGGGGAGAGATGGAGAGGGGAGAAAGAGGGGAGAGATGGGGAGGGGGGAGAAAGATGGAGCAATAGAGAGGATGGGAGGGGGGAGAAAGACGGGGACAGAGAGATGGGGAGGGGAGAGAGGGGAAGATGGGAGGGGGGAGAAAGATGGGCAATAGAGAGATGGGAGGGGGGAGAAAGACGGGGGGACAGAGATGGGGGAGGGGTGAAAAGGGGACACAGAGAGATGGGGAGGGGGAAAGAGAAATAGAGAGATGGGGAGTGGGGAATAGAGGGGAGGGAAAGGGGGGCAAAAAGAGATGGGGAGAAAGAGGAGGGAAGAATGAGACACAGGGGAGACAGAGAGGGAAGAATGAGACACAGGGAGAAAGAGGGGGAATAGAGAGATGGGGAGGGGGAGAAAGAGACAGAGAGGGAAGAATGAGACACGGGGGGAATAGAGAGATGGGGAGGGGGGAGACAGAGAGGGAAGAATGAGACACGGGGAGAAAGAGGGGGAATAGAGAGATGGGGAGGGGGAGAAAGAGACAGAGAGGGAAGAATGAGACACGGGGAGAAAGAGGGGGAGAAGAGAGGGAAGAATGCCCCCCTCCCCTGTCCGCAGGCACCGTGCGGGCAGGGGAGGAAGAGAGGACCTGGGAGCTCACCCTGCAGCTCCTCTGGGTCCTTCTTGCACGAGCACAGAGCGTTGCCGCGGTTACCATGGCAACGTTACTGCTCTTGCGAGAGTCAACTCTAGCCCTGGAGCTACGGGCTAGAGTTCACTCTCAACACTATAACCACCATGGATTCCTGGTGGTCGCAGTGGTGAGAGTGAACTCTAGCCCCATAAACACACTGCCCCCACACACACACCATACACATTCACACACTGCCCCCATACACACCATACACATTTACACACATTGCCTCACACACACACATACACTGCCCACCCATATACACACAGACCCCCATACACAGCCCCCCATACTAACATTGCCACACACATACACTGCCCACACACCCTACACATTCACACACTACACCCCCACACACACACTGAACCTTTCACACACATTGCACCACTGCTCCTATTCCCTACTACAGCCTCATATCCCAGCAGACCCCAGGTAAGTTGTCAAACTGTTCTTAAACGGTTTGACTACTTACTCTGGAGCAGTAGTGGTTATTGTGCATGGATTATTTCTTTAAATAATCTACAAGTGCCCCAGTACCCAGCCAGCCAACGCACAGGCTGGCCAGTAGCCAGCCAGTTAGCCAGCCCACAGGCCAGTAGCCAGCCCACAGGCCTACAGCAAGCCACAGGCTTACAGCCAGCAAGCCACAGTCTGCCAGCCGCAGCCTGCCAGCCGCAGTCAGCAAGCCCACAGCCTGCCGGCAGTAGCCAGCAAGCCCACAGCCTGCCAGCCGCAGCCAGCAAGCCCACAGACTGCCAGCCAGCAACAGTAATTAAGGTAAGAGGAGCCAACTTGGCTTAGGTATCAGCGAGCTATGTTGTGTTGCTATATTGTGAATAGGAACCAGAGTGTTGGAGAGACCACCCTCCAGGCCCCATTAGACTCTAGCCTCTGCTAGAAATCCCCTCCATGGCCCATTAGCCCTCAATTGTAGTTTCTACTGGGGCCTGGAGGCGACTGTTTCCAGCAGGGGATATCTAATGGACGCTGAGATGGCCTCTGTTAGAAAGACCCCCTTCCAAGCCTTTTAGACTCCATTGTAGTCTCTAATGGGGCTTGGAGGGGATTCTATCTAACACACTCTCTAAAGGACACTGAGATAGCCTCCGCTAGAAAGACCCCCCTCCATGGCCCATTAGCCCTCAATTGTAGTCTCTACTGGGGCCTCGAAGGGCTTATTGCCCTTTTGTTCCTTGTGTCTAAAGATTGTGTAGGGTGTGGCTGGAGGCGGTGCATGGAGGCGGGACAAGGGTGGCGCTTGCTGCAGAGTATGGGTGGGGCCTGTAAGGGGGCCCTTGATTTATTTTGCCCGGGGGCCCTGAGGGTTCTCAGTCCGCCCCTGTCCCCATGGCAGATAGGATGGCATAAGACAGGGAATGCTGAAATGCCATAGCAACATCCCCTGGGGCAATAGGGGTATCCTCCCTGGGCTCAGTGGGGGAGGAAGGGTTATAGGTCTCATGATCGGGGAAGGACCTGAACTTAGCTCCATGCTAGGTAACGGGGGGGAGGGGGCTGCTTAAACTGAGATGGAGAACAAAGAGGGTAACTCACAGGTACAGCCACCAAGGAGCACACACAGGAGCAGAGGAACCAACAGAGCATGACCGGAAGTGAAGGGGTGTGGTCTGATGATGTCACTAGTGTTGGCCAAGTCCGTGAAAAACTAGCATTCTGCAGCGTGTACAATCTGTGAGAACGCAAAAACCAGCAAACCCAAAAATCTAAGATGGCCACCGGGCAGAAATGAGGCTTGGAACGCAAGAGGGGGTAGTGAGAGGGCTAGAGAGCCACAGGAAACAGACAGGCAAATAACAAATCAAGCATAAAACAAACAAACATAAATGCAGGTGCTGAAAAGCAGTAAAATCACAAACAGATAACTGCATACATCAGACAGCAGGCTGTTTGTCTAATTGGAAACATACATGATATACATCAATTGTCAAGTGAAAAAAGGAGGTCTTGCATCCAGAGCAGCAAAATAAGAGGAAGTAGACGGGTGTGAACCTGGATAATGTAGGGATGGCAACTTATGAGGGGGTGGTGTTTTCGAGGTCACATGTTAGCATCCTTTTTTCTTATAGGTTTCTCTTTGCTGCTGTATGTTAAGTAAAGAATGAGATATGCGCAATATGAGCCTCCGTGTCTTGAAATAAAAGCCACCTTATAGTAATATTCATTAATAGTCATTTTGACCAAAAGCACTTTTTAATAATTTATTAATTTACTTTAAAGGACCACTATAGTCACCCAGACCACTTCAGCTTAATGAAGTGGTCTGGGTGCCAGGTCCATCTAGGATTAACTCTGCCTGCTGTAAACATAGCAGTTTCAGAGAAACTGCTATGTTTACAAATGGGTTAATCCAGCCTCTAGTGGCTGTCTCATTGACAGCCGCTGGAGGCGCTTCTGCACTTCTCATTGTGATTTTCACAGTGAGAAGACGACAGTGTCCATAGGAAAGCATTGAGAAGTCCCCAGTGCCGAGGGAGCCCGGCGCTGGAAAAAGGTAAAAATGTAATCCCTTCCTCCACCTAGAGCCCTACGGGAGGGGGGACCTAAGGACCCTATAGAGCCAGGAAAATAAGTACATTTTCCTGGCACTATCGTGGTCCTTTAATAAGTTGGTTGGCTAGCAAGCACTGGCAAGCTATCACAGAGTTAAACCTTGGCCTGGATATATAGCATTTGGGTCAGGATTTCTCCCATCTTTCAGTCCAAATGAAATACAGACCTAATTCAAGCTCATTTAGAGCCTGGTATGCAAAATCTGAATATTGTTAAAGTGTGTACATTTAGGACCGGAGCAAACATAAGGCGGCACTGGTGGCTGTCTTTGGTGCGTTCTGGCCTGGGGACACAATCTCTAGGTGACCAGTTGGAGGAGAAAAAAAAGAGACACAGGTCTGGGAGGAAAGAGACACTAAAAGGGGCATGGGAAGTGGGAATAAGAGACATAGAAACATAGAATGTGACGGCAGATAAGAACCATTCGGCCCATCTAGTCTGCCCAATTTTCTATATACTTTCATTAGACCCTGGCCTTATCTTAAGTCTAGGATAGCCTTATGCCTATCCCATGCATGCTTAAACTCCTTTCTTAACCTTTACCACCTTAGCTGGAAGGCTATTCAATGCATGCACTACCCTCTCAGTAAAGTAATATTTCCTGATATTATTTTTAAACCTTTTCCCCTCTAATTTAAGACTATGTCCTCTTGTTGTGGTAGTTTTTATTCTTTTAAATATAGTCTCCTCCTTTACTGTGTTGATTCCTTTCATGTATTTAAATGTTTCTATCATATCCCCCTGTCTCGTCTTTTCTCCAAACTATACATGTTAAGATACTTTCACCTTTCCTTGTAAGTTTTATCCTGTAATCCATGAACCAGTTTAGTAGCCCTTCTGTGAAGTATCAATATCCTTCTGGAGATATGGTCTTCATCAGTATGCGTACAAGACTCCAAGTGAGGTCTCACCAGTGTTCTGTACAATGGCATGAGCACTTCCCTCTTTTTACTGCTAATACCTCACCTAATACAACCAAGCATTCTGCTAGCATTTCCTGCTGCTCTATTACACTGTCTGCCTAATTTTAAGTCATCTGAAATTATTACCTCTAAATCCCTTTCCTCAGATGTTGAGGTTAGGACTCTATCTTTGCCTTTAGGTTTTTTTTTTACATCCAAGATGCATTATCTTGCATTATCTTGCACTTATCCACATTAACTGTCAGTTGCCACAGCTCTGACCTGACACACAAATGGGCTAGTGGGAAGTAAGAAACATATAAGGGGGTTAACACACACAAAAGGGATAATTCGGGATAAAATACTAAAGGTGTAAGACACAAAATGGGAGTAAGATACAGTAAAGGAGGTAAAACATTGAAAAGAGTGGATATAAAATGCAAAAGGGGAGTGAAGACTAATTTTTAGAGAAAGGTGGCATGTTCTCCAAAAAATCCTTACACCTGGCATGTAAACAATGACTGTATTTTTGTAGTCCAAATAGCCCCATACACAGATGGATTTGATGCAGGACCATTCAGATTTTAGTGAGTGACCCTGTGATATGGTGAACTAGCAGCATTGTGTTAGTTGTTGGATTGTGTTCTGTTTCTTGTAGTGTCCAGTCTTATAACTGAGAGCAATTTAACTATCTGGGAGATACTTAATCTCATCAGTAGTTTTAACTAATGAAAATTTATTATTTCCATTCTCCAACATTTTGATTTGGTTATTAACAATATGGTAGGGCTGCCTGCTCGCTGCTAGTGCTTGAGCCCTGCAGCACTGCAGTTTTATTTATTTATTTTTACTGTTTTGCAGGAAAATAACATTTACTGAGACAGTGAACTAGCAACAATGTGTTGGGTTGTTTGATTGTGTTCTGTTTCTGGCAGTGTGCAAGTAGAGTTGAGCGAACCTGGACTGAAAAGTTCGGGTTCGTACCGAACATTAAGTTTTTTAAACCCCGGACCCGAACACGGACATATCACTGTATGTTTGGGTTGGATTTCGGTGTTCGTCGATTTAATGGTGCATTTTGAAAGGCTGCAGGGCAGCCAATCAACAAGCGTTTGACTTGTGTGCCCTTAGAAGCCATCACAGCCATGCCTACTAATGGAATGGCTGTGATTGGCCAGTGCAGCATGTGACCCAGGCTCTATATATAAGCTGGAGTCGCGTATCGCCGCACGCACATGAGTTCTTATTAGTGTAGGGAGAGGATGCTGCCGCTTTCATGGACAGATTAGGAAAGAATTCTGCAAACTAATACATTAGTGGGGTGCACTTCATATCTGAGAGTCAAATAGAAGAGTCAAATACTGCGGTTACATAAGAGTTTTAAAAAGTAAATTTATTTGGGGTGCTAAATACTACATTAGTGGGGTGCACTTCATATCTGAGAGTCAAATAGAAGCGTCAAATACTGCGGTTACAGCGCAATTGTAAACATTCTTATTTTCTGGGTGCTAATCTGCTAAATAGTACATTAGTGGGGTGCACTTCATATCTGAGAGTCAAATAGAAGCGTCAAATACTGCGATTACAGCACAGTTGTAAAAATTCGAATTGTTTTGCTGCTAAACTGCTAAATAGTAAATTTTGTTTTAAATATGTTTATTTGTTTCACAACATATTCCAATGCAAACGTATAATGTGTTAAAGAGGTTAGTGCCTGCGCAGAGGCCTGGTTTTCATTGCATGAATGGATATACAAATCGTTGCCTGCGCAGAGGCTCATCAATCATGTCTATTGTTCTACAGCGTTTAATATAATATCACATTTGAGCGTGTTTTTGTTGTCTTTCTTTTTAGGGCATTGTTCAAACTTTGCAGTATCTAATAATCATTTGGCATTGAATGATAACATATCATTAAGTCCTTGCTGCCTGGCCTGATTTTTATCTGTCCATCTTGCATATTTATAGCCAAATAAAATATATTAATATGTAAGCATGTAAACGTGTAAATGCTCATTTAAATAAAGTAATTAACTTATAATGCATGGTCTGATATAGACTGTTGCTAAAAGTGCAGTACTGGTAAAGGATATATAATCGGACACCCTTTATAAAATGCTGTAGTCTTGTATATTAAACATGCATTAACTTTACGAGAATTTATGTTTCGTAACTTGAATCAAACATGGGGATACCGCGTTTAAATGCTGTGTCCCAGCTGCTATAACCGTATATAGGCAATTAACGTCTTTTATCTAGCCTATTTCTCCAGTACGGTTGTTGGAGCAGGTTTTTGCATCATGAATAGATAACATATTTTTTGTCTGCGTGTGTTGCAAATATAGTTAACAACTAAGCCTTGGCCTAGGTGTTTATATTATTGCATTACCGGGCCAATCTTAAGTAGAGCAAGAAAAGGGTCTACATCCAGCATGAATTGAATTCATAACTGCATGGTCTATAGCATTGCAATGCCTTATGCCCATGTTAAAGTAGGCACAAAGCCTTATCATCCTCTACTACATGCATACAGGTTAGCTAATAGCTATGTACCAAGTCAACTTAGTTAAAGGCTGGTAAGCGGATCTTGCAATATTATTATCACCTTATGTGAAGACCCTTATTACACGGTCCAAGTAGCAGAGTTATAAAGAAAACTTATAAGGGCATATGAAATTTATAAAAATTTGGAAGCATGAAAATATGAGTCTGTAAGGTACAGGCTTAGTGGCCGGAGCTGGGGACTCTATAATGGTCCGATCCGGGACGTTCATGGCGCAGCAACAATGTGGTTCCAGTGCACCAGGTTTCCTTCTGTCCACCCCAGATAGGCACTTTCCACCGACTGGGCTCTCCGTGGCCCCGTGGGCACTCAGGGCCTGAGACCGACCACATAACCCCCACACCTAGGGTCTGAGCGTCCCCTGTCCCCTGCACCCCCCAGCACCTCTCAGGCTTCCTTGGAGTGTAGGCCCCCGTCTCTCCCGGTGCCGGTCACACGCTTGGGGGCGATGCGTGTCCCTCATGGCCACCGGTAGGCCCGCATCCCCCTGATCCACAGGACTCGCAGCACCAGGGACTAGACTCCCCGAGGACCCACACAGACTCAGTAAGTCCAGGCCGTCACTCCTTCGGTGGGCAGGTAGTCGGGGATTACATTTAGTTGCCGTCGTCATCCGTGGCCACATTTGCCGCACTTGCCAGCCCTTCCGGAGCCGTCCCCTTCATGCCATTCTTTCGTCGTAATGAGCCTGTATTTAAAATGGTCCTCACAGCTCTTTTACCGGCGGGCTCCTTTTCGGCAGCCTTTGCCAGTTCAGGAGGGCAGTCTGGGCCCAGCGCGGGGAGCTCCTGTCTCGGCGTGTGTCACCTCCATGAGGCCGGATAACCCCACCGGCTGGGGGGGGGAGTGGGGCCGTGAACCGAGCCAGCAGCTTCCATTGCCAGAGTAAGTTGCTTTTGTTTCTCTTTAGGATCGGCATGTATTCTGGCCGACCCATGGTCACCCGGGTCTGGTTTTGTGGTCCTGGGTAGGCCTTGAGAGTCCTTTACGGTGCTCACAGCCTGCTTTTCGGGTCTAATTGGTATCTTTGTAAAGCTGATGTCATCCTCCTCATTATTTCAGTGGGCAATCTGGTCTTCGGGCCTTCTGTGGTCGTTTCAGATCCAAATTAATTTGTTTGGGCCGGGACCTCTGTTAGTATGCTGCCATGCGGCTCAGCGGTCCGGCCCCGGCCCCTAAATAGTAAATTTTTGGCGTGCTCTTCATATCTGAGAGTCAAATAGAAGCGTCATATAGTGCGGTTACAGCACAATTGTAAACATTCTTATTTTCTGGGTGCTAATCTGCTAAATAGTACATTAGTGGGGTGCACTTCATATCTGAGAGACAAATAGAAGCGTCAAATACTGCAGTTACAGCGCAGTTTTAAAAATTCTAATTGTTTTGCTGCTAAAAAGGAAATTTGGGGCGTGCTCTTCATATCTGAGAGTCAAATAGAAGCGTCAAATAGTGTGGTTGCAGTGCAATTGAAAAAATTCTAATAGTTTTGGTGCTAAACTACTAAATAGTACATTTGCGGCGTGCTCTTCATATCTGAGAGTCAAATAGAAGCGTCAAATAGTGCGGTTACAGCACAATTGTAAAAATTCTAATTGTTTTGGTGCTAAACTGCTAAATAGTACATTTGGGCCCTGCACTTCATATCTGAGAGTCAAATAGAAGCGTCAAATACTCCAAGGAGTTCCCTGGCATGGCAGTTCTTCAGAAAATGTGCTGACAACAAGACACGAGTGGTTTGCACGCTGTGCAATCAGAGCCTGAAGCGAGGCATAAACGTGCTAAACCTGAGCACAACCTGCATGACCAAGCATCTACATGCAAAGCACGAGTTGCAGTGGAGTAAGCACCTCAAAAACCAAGAAAGGTCTCAGGCTCCTCCTGCTTCCTCTTCTGCTGCTGTCTCGGCCTCTTCCTCCACCTCTGGAGTAACAGTGGCACCTGCCACTCTGCAAACAGAGGATGTGGCAGCAACGCCACCACATCCGACACCATCCCCAAGCATCTCCACACTGTCCCATGGAAGCGTTCAGCTGTCCATCTCCCAAACACTGGAGAGAAAGAGGAAGAACCCCCTTACCACCCACGATCCCTGGCCCTGAATGCCAGCATTTCAAAATTCATGGCCTTTGAAATGCTGTTATTCCGTCTAGTGGAGACGGACAGTTTTAAAAACCTGATGGCGGTGGCACAACCAACCAATTGGCGGACAAGATCAGGTGTGCCCTGCGCAACTCCATCAGTGGCAAGGTCCACATAACCACAGATACATGGACCAGTAAGCAGGGACGCTATATCTCCCTAACTTCACACTGGGCAAATGTAGTGGCGGCTGGGCCTGAGGTTGTAACACCTTCACCACCAACTTCAGCACAGCCAGGGGGAAATGACAGCAGGCTGTTTTAAAACTCACACCGCGCAGGAGTTGTGGACGGCATGGAACAACAGACCGATGAGTGGTTGTTGCCACTGAGCCTCAAGCCCGGCCTGGTGGTGTGCGATAATGGGCGAAATCTCGTAGCAGCTCTGGGCCTAGCCAGTTTGCCGCACATCCCTTGCCTGGCGCATGTGCTGAATTTGGTGGTGCAGAAATTTGGTGGTGCAGAACCGTGTTCACAACAGGGTGGCACCCAACGCAGCTCGTGGGTATCACTGGAGCGTGGCTGGGGGGATACAGAGGACACAGACGATACACCTCCCACAGAGGACAGCTTGTCCTTGCCTCTGGGCATCCTGGCACACGAGCAACTACCTGCTGCAGTGCCTGCGCAACGACTGCCGAGTTGCCCACATTCTAACTTGTGCTGATTTCTGGGTGGCCACCCTGCTGGATCCCCGTTACAAGGACAACGTGCCATCCTTAATTCCCTCACTGGAGCATGATCGGAAGATGTGCGACTACAAGCGCACGCTGGTAGATGCGCTGCTGAGGGCATTCCCAACCGACACCGGGGGCTCAGTGGAAGCAAAAGGTGAAGGCAGAGGAGGAGGAAGAGGTCGCCAACGCAGCTGGGGCACCGCCAGCACCTCAGAATGCAGGGTTAGCATAGCCGAAATGTGGAAAAGCTTTGTCAGCACGCCACAACAACCAGCACCACCATCTGAAATGGAACGTCTTAGCAGGAGGCAGCATTTCAGCACATGCCTACACATATTGACTGATGGGTCTGCCCCATTCAACTTCTGGGTCTCCAAATTGGGCACATGGCCTGAGCTTGCCCTTTATGCCTTGGAGGTGCTGGCCTGCCCTGCAGCCAGTGTATTGTCTGAACGTGTGTTAAGCACGGCGGGGGGCGTTATCACAGACAAGCGCAGCCACCTGTCCACAGTCAATGTGGACATGCTCACGTTTATTAAAATGAACCAGGCATGGATCCCACCAGACTTGCCTGTACCTAGTGCAGAATAGACATTTATACCAGCCTCATCCAGTCATTGTTATACTCAAGTGCACTTATTCTTTGTTTTCTTTTTTATATGTCCCAATATTTTGGGGGCTACCCCAATAAAAAATAAATAAATAAATTTAAAAAAACAAACAAACAAACAAACAAATAAAAAACAGTGTTGGCTACCTCCTCCTCCTCCTCCACCGCCGCTTCCACCTACACCGTCATGGTGTATACCCAGATATATCAGAGCTGCTGCAGAAAGTGCGAGCCGTCTGTGCACGCATTCGGCGTTCTCAACCTGCTGCTGCTCGCCTGTCTGCGCTGCAGCGTAACTTCGGCCTTCCCACTCACCGCCTCATGAGACTGTGCGAGCATCAGCAGGTTTCAGCTGCAGCACTCACGGGTCAGTCGCTCTGCGGAACAGAGTCTTCTTTTTTTATATGTCCCAATATTTTGGGGGCTACCCCAATTAAAAATATATATATATAAACAGTGTTGGCTACCTCCTCCTCCTCCACCGCCGCTTCCACCTACACTGCCACGGTCACCGCCACGGTCACCACCTCCTCAACCTATGGGTCACTTAGTATAAACTATGTACACAATAGCAGAGGCTTGTGAAGGCCTTCTCTCCATGTATCAGGAGTTGAGCATTTCTCCTTGCATCAGGACTGCAATTAATGCACCGCAGGCCGCAAATGTTTCTTTTTTTCTATGTCCCAATATTTTGGGAGCTACCCCAATTTAAAAAAAACAAAAAACAGTGTTGGCTACCTCCTCCTCCTATACCACCGCTTCCACCTACACCGCCACGGTCACCTCCTCCTCAACCTATGGGTCACTTAGTATAAACTATGTGCACAATAGCAGAGGCTTGTGAAGGCCTTTTCTCCATGCATCAGGAGTTGAGCTCAGTTTGAACAATGAAAGAGAATACCCTGCACTCAAATCCTCTCTCAAATGGATAATTCTGGTGATCCTGCTGACAGCCATGCTTTAGATTTTGATTTATGTTCTTCCAAAGCTAAAATCAAAGATTCCATCTAGTGCTATTTTATGGCTCAGCTGTATTTTTAATTTTTATGTTATTTTAAGTGATTTCCCTATCCACATTTGTTTGCATGACACTTGTCCTACTCTTACCCACATTTTACTTAATTTTGCAGCCCTCTAGCCCTTTCCAGGACTTTTTTAGAGGCATTTTTGTGGCCAAATGTTCGGGTCCCCATTCACTTCAATGGGGTTTGGGTTCGGGGGTCAAGTTCAGGGTCAAGTTCGATCACGAACCCAGACTTTTTTTTCAAAGTTCGGCCGAACCCGCCGGTCCCGTACATCCAGGTGTCCGCTCAACTCTATGTGTAAGCTTAATAATTCAGAGAATATTTATGCATTGAGCATATTAGAGAAATGACAGAAGATTGCCAGGTACAGTGTGAAGGCTAGTCAAACATTGACTAGTGTTGTCAGGGCCGGCCTTAGGGGTGTTCAAGCTGTGCGGCCGGTGACATGGCTGGGTGAGTGCAGGGGAGCTAAAACATGTACCCGGGTGGAGGATTTCACTATTCTCCACCCAGGTCTAAAAAAAAAAAAAAATCGGCCCTGTGTGTTGTTATTACTAATTCACTACCATTTAGGGAAGGGGTAAGCAACCTTTTAGCAGTACTGTGCCAAAGCAAGATATTAAAGTCCCTTGGCGTGCCAATCCTATTTTTTTTAAACTGAGATATATATGTTGCTGTATTCTGCTTATCTTATTTATAGGTGCTGCAGTTGCTTTGTAATGTTGAGTTTGTGTGTATGTGTATGTTGACATTGCGTGTTTAATGTGTGTATGTATGGGGCTGGGGGGTTTTGTGCGTGTATGAGGATTGCCAGTGGTGTTATGGTTGTAGGAACAGTGTGTGTTTGTGTGTGGACTGTTTGCATTATTTGTATGAAGGGGAGGTTTATTCAGCTGATACATTTATATCTAGGAATGTGGATAGCTTTCCTGTGGTCCATTGGGAACTAGGCTGACCAGATATAGGTCAAGGGCAGATGTTGCAATAGGTGTTACAGGCTGCTCTACTCCAGTGTGGATTCCTGTTCACAAATGCTGGGATGAATTCATCTGAGATCACTTCTTCTAAGTGCTGCAATGTGTATATTGAGGGTTGCCTCTCACCACCTGTAAACACCATTCAGTTTACACTAGAAGATATCTGAAGTGCCACTGGGACTCTTGATGGGCAAGAGCCAGTTTGACCCAGCCTTGAGTGCCGTGCAAAGGTTGCTGACCCCTGATTAAGGGTATTCTTTACCCCAGAGTGCATAACTTTGCATTTTTTTTTTTACATTAAATGTAATTTGCATTTCAGTGCCCACTGTCACAGTCTATCTAAATCCCGTTGCAGCAAAGTATTGTTATGGGCAAATGCAAATATTGTATTTCTCAAACTGTGTACTTTGTCTTTAAGAGATATTGCACACTGACAAGGTGTTAGAAATGGAACGTATTGTTTTCATACATGTTTCTTTAAAGTACCACTATAGACACTGTGATAAAGTGAAGGCAGATAGGCCTATAACATTTAACCCCAGGGGGAGTATGTGTAGGATGTGTTGTAGGCAACACAAAACGCTGTTTAGTTATGGGCCCCTGGGGTGGAACATTTGGAGAGAAGGGTGGGCCAATGCTCCACTCCACAGTTTAGTGGTTTTCTGGGGAGACATAGATCCAGGCCAGGGTTTTTTGGACCATCTCCAACCCACTGCTCAGCTGCAGTTAATGAGCTATTGCAGTGGGAATAAACCCCTCCCAGCTAGGCAGGAAGAGGAGAGGGATTGCTGGCTTCCTCCCAGGAAGCAGGTAGGAGAGAGAGCTGTTCTCTCCAGATAGAGTCAAGGAGACTAAGCACTGGGAGTGCAGGAGGAAGCAGTCAAGGCTGGCTTGGAGCACTGGGAGTGCAGAAAGGAAAGCAGTCAGGGCAAGGCTGGCTTGGAGCACTGGGAGTGCAGAAAGGAAAGCAGTCAGGGCAAGGCTGGCTTGGAGCACTAGGAGTGCGGAAAGGAACGCAACAGGCTAGCCAGCAGAGTGTTGCTAACTAATAAGGTTGGTGCCATATGTTTTGTTACTTTAACCCTGATAGAGAGGGATGTTCAAAGTGAGTTAGTGCTCAGACTGAGCTAGGTTTTTGTTTATAGGGTTTTGTGTTACATTTATGTTTTTAATTTACTGCTGTATCCTGTGTGGATTTGCAAATAAAGTGACTGGATTATATGCAAAGCAAAGGACTGTGCCTATTGTTTACCCTAGAGGACCGTGCTACCTGCAAACAAGGATCACAACACCCAGACCACTTCAGCTTAATGACGTGGACTGGGTGCCAGGTCCAGCTAGGGTTAACCCTTTTTTCTATAAACATAGCAGTTTCAGAGAAACTGCTATGTTTACATTAGGGTTAATCCAGCCTCTAGTGGCTGTCTTACTGACAGCTGCTAGAGAGCTTCTGCGCTTCTCACTGCGATTTTCACAGTGAGAAGATGCCAGCGTCCATAGGAAAGCATTGTGAATGCTTTCCTATGAGAGGAGGAGAGGAGGCGGAGAGGAGGAGGACAGCTCCCCGCCCAGCGCTGGAGAAAGAGGTAAGTTTAACCCCTTCCTCACCCTAGAGCCCGGCGGGAGGGGGCCCATGAGGGTGGGGGCACCCTCAGGGCACCATAGTGCCAGGAAAACGAGTATGTTCGGTGAACCGTTCGGGACATCACTACTAACAAGTAAAAAAAAAAAAAAAGCAGATTGCAATGGACACCATTACAATATTGCTTTGCCAATTGAGGTCAGGGTGTTAAAGAATAAATACATAAATATTCTATAACTCGCTAGACCACTGGCTTTTAATGAACAGTTTGCACAATACTTATAAAATAATTTGTTATACTACACATTATAGCTGTGACATAGTAAAATACAGGGTAAAAATGCTATTTCACTGTTTCATAGACTTACCCAGTATTTAAGGAAGACACGTTTCTTGCAAAGTAATCAGGACTTTGAGGGAGGTTCTAACTATGTTTACTTAGTTAAAGGATCACTATAGGGTCAGGAACACAAACATGTATTCATGACCCTATAGTTTTAAAACCACCATGTAGCCCCCCTGGGCCCCTCATGCCTCCATAAATATAGCAAAATCAGCCAGAAGCTGTAGATCTGCATGCTGTTTGCCTAAAAAAAAAAAAAAAAGTCTGCTGACATCATCAGAAGTGGTAGCCTGATCCAATCACAATGCTAAAGGTAATAAGTTGGTTGTTCTTCCTGTAAAGGAAAGAGAGACTTGCCCTAAAAGCTTATTCATGGCTAGGACAAGCTCATATAGATAGAGGTAATGTACTTCTAACTTCTGAAAAGGAATATTGGTGGCCCAATATGGGAAATACTGTAGTTCATGTGTTTAGTAATCGTAAGCAATTGCTTATTGCCACATTACTGATGTACTGTTTGTTAAAATATTTATATCTAACGTACTTTTTGAATTACTATATATTGCAAGTTTGCCAATATCTCTTGGTTATAAATATGTTTTTGCAGGGGCGGACTGAGAGCCTTTGGGGCCCCCGGGCAAAATTAGATCCCAGGCCCTTTGAAGGCCAAATATATGTG
>OW240914.1:240867331-240889164 GCA_933207985.1 Pelobates cultripes | reverse complement strand
ATAAAGAGGATGATGTGGTCAAAATACTAATTTGCCTAATAATTCTGCACTCCCTGTATTTTGGGTAGTTGCCTGATTCCTGGTGAATGAGGTGCCTTTTCAAGTCATTGAGGATCCACTGACACACCATGCTGTCACAGATTTGGGTCATACCCCAGCCAGAGTAGGAACAGTTAGTCTAAAAGTTGTGGGGAATATGAACATGTCCAGTAGGGAAGCAGGATTACAAGATGTGATAATAGCATCAAATTAAACGTATGTGAAACGTACATAAAATGTGTGGGATAGCTTTAGAATGGAAAAATAAACGAATAAAATGGCTGGAGCAGAGTGAGCCATGTTTCCAGTACAGCTAATTCGGCATTGAACTTGCAGTTTACTGGTGGACATCTGACATTTCATGGATAGACGTATAATTATGAAAGAAGAGGTAATTAGCGATAACTGTAGAAATTAGAAATATGTTCTAGATGTCAGTCTGATTTGATGTTACCAGGGTTACTCATTATAATGCGCATTATTGGCAATTTAAATTAAATTCAAAGTGAATTTAAATTTTTAGACCAAAAATAGCCAAACTATAAACATAGGTGAATAATTTCAGTAAGTTTTTTTTTCTTTTTTCTTGTAATTTAAAGATTTACTTAGAATTTCTAACAATACACCATTTAATGACAGGAGTTGGCATTTGTTGAGTTTGAAACCAGATGCAGGGGCGCAGCGTTACATATCAGCACTAACTGGAAAAGCCTGGAATAGGGAAGAGCTCCCAGGCAAGGGTGTGTCAGGGCAGCGGCCTATATGTACACACTGGAGGAATGCAGATCAGAATAAAAACACTGAGAATCTGTGGTTAGGGGGCTTGATAGGCCTAAGGGGTAGATGCTTTAAGGACGTAGCTGTAAAGTGCCCGACTGGGTAGAAAAATTGCCGTGGGTACTTCAAGCCTGGTATATGGTTATCTGAAATTGAATCATGACGGGTCTGAAAGCAAGATGTGCTTAAAGTACAGTGACACTGGAATAACCGAGCATTGCCTGAAGCTCGCTATGTTGTAGACTTGGGCTTGATTGAACGCGCATTGCAATAACCTAATGTGACACCAAGATGGCGCAAGGGCTACTGAGAAGCCAATGTGAGATGCAGAGTATCTGAAATCAACACGGCAGCTGTGTGGACAAGCACATGCCGATGAGGTGGAGATAAAAACCTGATGGATAAAACAAGGTGCCACCCACGGCACCACGCAGCTGTGACACTGTTTACGTTGCAGTGTGTAAGACTGGTTTATTCACTAAGCAGCGCATTGAAGGGAACTGAAAGGAGGATAATCACCGCGTTAGCCTAAATCTAGCTATTCCATGAACTCAGTGTTATAGGAAGAGACGACACCTCTGTGTATTGTGTTTCTTTTGGGGTTGGGCAATCTGTAGCAGGACTTCCTGATCCACCCATCACCCTCGCACTGTGCCGACCGCAGCCTCTCGCTGCCAGTTTTTCCAAATCTGCTTCTGCCATGAGGACCATGTGTGCTAGTGTAGGAACATTCCCAAAATGAAATAATTCTCCGAAGCAGCTTGTACGATCATTCTAAATATTTCCTGGAAATGTTTCTCTCATTAAAACAATCACAAATTCCCCTATGTACATAGAGCATTGAATAGATACAAGAGTCCTTTTGGAAAATAGTATGAGAGGGTTTGCAGTAACCATGGCGACTGTTTGGGCCAATCACAATGTATGAAATGTGAAGATTCCACCAATGCTTTATTATAAGGTGTGTTTGTCCCCTACTCTCTCTAAGACAACTCCCCGTATTGTCTAACAACAACAACAAAATGTTTTAAAAAGCCATTAAACTTGTAATATAAAGGCCGCTCCTCTCACTATGAGAAGAATGATGATATCCGGTGCAATCCACTGCGTCTCAGAGAGAAGCGTTGTAAATATGTGAGACATGCACAGCAATCGCTCTGCCAGCCCAGTGCTTCTCTGTAAGTCACTATGCTGTGTGTAAGGACTCCAAATGTCAAGACCTTCAAAAATGAAATGTTTTAAGGAGGTAATGCACCACATGCAATGCTAGGCAACCTTCAGCACTCCAGATTTTGTGGACTACATCACCCATAGAGCTGGCAAAGCATCAGGAGATATGTAGTCCGCAACATCTGGAGTGCTGAAGGTTGCCCAACTCTGCTGTAGTGGCATCTGTCAGACCCACTAAAATCGACATATATAAATATTTGTGTCTGAAAAACAGCAATTTTCTATATTGTCTGCAAAAAAGGGACCACATCTAGGCACCAAAACTACATTAATGTGCAGTTGTTTTGGTGCTTAGAGTGTCCCTTTAATAGCCATTAAGTGTATTTGTGCGTATACCGAGCCCCCTTGCGTCTTGAGGCCATCGCTCCTGAGGTCAACATCTGTATCTGATTAAATGTGCTGTTTGTATTAAAAGCAGAGATAACAGGCACAAAGAATTCCTTCTGCTTTCATTTAATTCCCATGTCACCCACCATGACTTGAGGATTGGCCGCTGTCCGGGATGTTTTCCTTTTCGCTTGCAAGTAAAAAAAAAAAAAAAGAGTTTTGCTATTGTGTATAGTTATCTACACTGTTAGAACGTCAGCAAGAGGCCTTATCTGTTCATAATTCCGTTTATTATAAAACATATTATAGCGTACAGCTGGGGGTTTTATAGGACACTGGGGACAGTCTCACTGTGCTTGGAGACATGGGAATTAAAGGCCAACTATGAACGCCACCACCATTCAATATAGTAATCCTTTCAGCAAATATTGAAAGAAAATAGACTATTTAATCTTTTAAGTATATGTTAAAAAAAGAGAGAGAAAATCCCTACCATTAGTATATGACAGGATCCTGTAGCTGTATTCATGGACATGTGGTCGGACAGTGTTTGAAAACAAACAGTTAGTCTCTATGGTCTTCCCCACCTCACTCCCGGCACGCAAGCAGGGAAGACCACAGAGTTTAGCAGGAATATTTATGGAGGTGAGAATTCATGGTAAATTTCAGATTTAAGGCCAATATAGCCACATTGGAGAATCCTCTCTCAGTCAGTTTTGCTGTCAGTTTGGCTGCTCTGGCCTCAAATTCTATCTGAATTCTCACCTTAGTACATAACCCAGTAAGTGTCTGTTTTCTAACACTGTCTGACCCAAGAGGCATGTATTTCATGGCTGAAGGATTCTGTCACATAATGAAGGGAGGGATCAGTTTATCTCATCTTTTTTTAACATATACTTCATTTAAAAAAACAAAAAACAAATCTATTTCCTTTCAGTACTTGATGAAAGGATTATTATCTTTTAAAGCAGAACTTTTACCATCTGGCGACTTTGCCTAATTTGTAAAGACCCCGGATGGTGACATCGCACCTTGGGGCCTAGTGGCCAAGGCTGGGAGGGCTTTTCATATGGACAAAGAGGGACACTTTCATTTTAGGGGTGTGGGCAGGAGCAGGGCTGTTCTGAGATGTTTAAGTGACTTACTAATAACAATTTATACAGTTAAAATGTAATTTATAACAAGAACAATGTATCTTATTTACACAGGCTGATTTCTAAACACATTTATTTTAGTTTAAAGACACATTACTGGGAGTATTATTGCTGTGGAGCTCTGTTATACACTCAGACACATTCCTGGAGGTATTATTGCTGTGTAGCTCTGTTATACACTCAGACACATTACTGGGAGTATTATTGCTGTGGAGCTCTGTTATACACTCAGACACATTACTGGGAATATTATTACTGTGGGGCTCTGTTATACACTCAGACACATTACTGGGAGTATTATTGCTGTGGAGCTCTGTTATACACTCAGACACATTACTGGGAGTATTATTGCTGTGGAGCTCTGTTATACACTCGGACACATTACTGGGAGTATTATTGCTGTGGAGCTCTGTTATACACTCAGACACATTACTGGGAGTATTATTACCGTGGAGCTCTGTTATACACTCAGACACATTACTGGGAGTATTATTGCTGTAGAGCTCTGTTATACACTCAGACACATTACTGGGAGTTTTATTGCTGTGGAGCTCTGTTATACACTCAGACACATTACTGGGAGTATTATTGCTGTGGAGCTCTGTTATACACTCAGACACATTACTGGGAGTATTATTACTGTAGAGCTCTGTTATACACTCAGACACATTACTGGGAGTATTATTGCTGTGGAGGTCTGTTATACACTCAGACACATTACTGGGAGTATTATTGCTGTGGAGCTCTGTTATACACTCAGATACATTACTGGGAGTATTATTGCTGTAGAGATCTGTTATACACTCAGACACATTACTGGGAGTATTATTGCTGTGGAGCTCTGTTATACACTCAGACACATTACTGGGAGTATTATTGCTGTGGAGCTCTGTTATACACTCAGACACATTACTGGGAGTATTATTGCTGTGGAGCTCTGTTATACACTCAGACATATTACTGGGAGTATTATTGCTGTGGAGCTCTGTTATACAGACACATTACTGGGAGTATTATTGCTGTGGAGCTCTGTTATACACTCAGACACATTATTGGGAGTATTATTGCTGTGGGGCTCTGTTATACACTCAGACACATTACTGGGAGTATTATTGCTGTGGAGCTCTGTTATACACTCAGACACATTACTGGGAGTATTATTGCTGTGGGCTCTGTTATACACTCAGACACATTACTGGGAGTATTATTGCTGTGGAGCTCTGTTATACACTCAGACATTACTGGGAGTATTATTGCTGTGGAGCTCTGTTATACACTCAGACACATTACTGGGAGTATTATTACTGTGGAGCTCTGTTATACTCTCAGACACATTACTGGGATTATTATTGCTGTGGAGCTCTGTTATACACTCAGACACATTACTGGGATTATTATTGCTGTGGAGCTCTGTTATACACTCAGACACATTACTGGGAGTATTATTGCTGTGGAGCTCTGTTATACACTCAGATACATTACTGGGATTATTATTGCTGTGGAGCTCTGTTATACACTCAGACACATTACTGGGAGTATTATAGCTGTGGAGCTCTGTTATACACTCAGACACATTACTGGGAGTATTAGTGCTGTGGAGCTCTGTTATACACTCAGACACATTACTGGGAGTATTATTGCTGTGGAGCTCTGTTATACACTCAGACACATTACTGGGAGTATTATCGCTGTGGAGCTCTGTTATACACTCAGACACATTACTGGGAGTATTATTGCTGTGTGGCTCTGTTATACACTAAGACACATTACTGGGAGTATTATTGCTGTGTGGCTCTGTTATACACTAAGACACATTACTGGGAGTATTATTGCTGTGGAACTCTGTTATACACTCAGACACATTACTGGGAGTATTATTGCTGTGGAGCTCTGTTATACACTCAGACACATTACTGGGAGTATTATTGCTGTGGAGCTCTGTTATACACTCAGACACATTACTGGGAATATTATTGCTGTGGAGCTCTGTTATACACTCAGACACATTACTGGGTGTATTATCACTGTGGAGCTCTGTTATACACTCAGATACATTACTGGGCGTATTATTGCTGTGAAGCTCTGTTATACACTCAGACACATTACTGGGAGTATTATTGCTGTGGGGCTCTGTTATACACTCAGACACATTACTGGGAGTATTATTGCTGTGGAGCTCTGTTATACACTCAGACACATTACTGGGAGTATTATTGCTGTGGATCTCTGTTATACACTCAGGCACATTGCTGGGGGTATTATTGCTGTGGAGCTCCGTTATACACTCAGACACATTACTGGGAGTATTATTGCTGTGGAGCTCTGTTATTCACTCAGACACATTACTGGGAGTATTATTGCTGTGGAGCTCTGTTATACACTCAGACACATTACTGGGAGTATTATTGCTGTGGAGCTCTGTTATACACTCAGACACATTACTGGGAGTATTATCGCTGTGGAGCTCTGTTATACACTCAGACACATTACTGGGAGTATTATCGCTGTGGAGCTCTGTTATACACTCAGACACATTACTGGGAGTATTATTGCTGTGGAGTTCTGTTATACACTCAGATACATTACTGGGAGTATTATCGCTGTGGAGCTCTGTTATACACTCAGATACATTACTGGGAGTATTATTGCTGTAAAGATCTGTTATACACTCAGACACACAAACAATATGGAGCTCCTAGAAAAGAGGGACATTAGGGTAGAAAAGAGGGACAGAGGGATTTGGGTCCAATGTAGGGACTGTCCCTCCTAAATAGGGACACTTGGGAGATGTGCTATGAATAATTCACAGTTTGGGGATTAACCCGGTTCCCTGGTCAGTCCTCCTCGATTCCTATTGTCAGGGTTTTTCACTTAAATACGTATTGTTGGGAATTCAAAGAAAATTACAGACCCAAATATCCCCAACTGAAAGCATTGCTAAGTTGGCGATTGTTTCCAGTTCGGTCACGTTGGCGTCAAACTGTGCAATTCACTTTGCATTCCTGACAATTCACACTTACTAGTTAATAACGCTCTAAGTGTATAAACTCCCAATTTAGTAAATAAACATATGCCGTTTGCGTATTGGCTACACATTGAAGACATTGATTTAACTCCCATGGTAGAAAGAGGCAAATTCTCGGCCGCTGAGTCGTACACACACTGTCATGCAGAGTACTCTTTGACTTTGATATGGACTGTGCTTTTTGGCTTTTTTCCCTACAACATCCAGTTGGACTTGGCAGTGCTCCATAGTATTAAATCTGAACATAGCGAGGACCCAGCTGGGATAACTACAGAATGGAAATGGAGATGCAGGCACTATAGTGATTCCCTGACTTAATAATCAGTGTATTTTTTATGTTGTTGGTGCAGAGACAGATTACATGCAATGTTGGCTGGAGTGACTTGGACCTCTGGATTCCTGCTGGATATTATAAAGTTTGTCCAGCGGGCCTGTAACAAACAATGTAAACCCATCAGCAGGGACGGATAAACTGTCCCACAGAGACTGAGGGCAAAAGTACACTTCCTTATAATCTGTTTACACGAACAATGATTTAAAGGGACAAGGCAGGCACCTGAACTGCGTCGACAGATTTCATCATGACAAAAATATTGCAGATTTTATTGTTTCCAAAAAAACAGGCATATTGGTACTGGAAATTGGAGAATAAAGCACAAGAATTTCCATCAGGTTAAAGGGTTACTCAAACCACCATGACCACTTATGTTTTTAGAAGATGTCATGGTGTGGGTCTGTATCGGCAGTGTTTCTGCACATAAATAGTTTCAGTTTTGTGCCAGGGGCATGTCGCACACATGTGACTTAGGAAGCGGCTGTCTAATGTTAATCCTGTGCAAAATGTATGTATTTTATCAGCACGACCAGTGCACTGGCAACAGGTTTATCGAGATTCTCCTCTGCAGAGCCTGCAAGCAGATACATTTGTCTTCCCTCTCTCTTCCTCCTACAGTAAGTTCTGCCCCCCACCATCCTATACACTCGCACACAGGATAAGAGAGAAGCCCCATTGGACCCCTGGGAAAGATCCACTCAGCTCTCCCAAAGGTAGGGAGGCTGGGTGGATTAAAATGAAAAATGTAAATTTGTGAGTGTGTGAGAAAATGTGTGTATGTGTGTGTGTGTGTATGTCTCTGTCAATGTGTGTGCATACCTCTGTCAGTGTGTGTGTGTGTGTGTCTATCAGAGTGTGTATGTGTGTCTGTTTATGGCCCCCTACGATCACATTATAGGCTTGTCCTGACTCCATAGCTGTGATTATCAATCATTATGATCCTAGCTAAGCCAATGCTTTCCCATAGGAAAGCATTGGGAGGATATTGCGCATGATCTCTATGCGTAACATTCAGCGCTTGCATGCAGAGAATGGAGATGCCAAACATAGATGCTTATTTTAATAAATAAATAAACCGGGAGGGGGGAAAGGTAAGTATTTGTAGACTTTGAAAGGTAGGGCGGGTGGAAAGTAGCAGTGCCCTCGTCCGTGCTGTCTCTCTGCTCCGTCCCGCCTGTTAGTGTCGATGGCATAATAAGGCTTTTGTCGTTTAGGCGTTGTTCTTGCCCTCCGATCTGTTATTTAAGTCCTTGGATAGCCAGTTTGTCCAGTGGTACCATATTCCATGATGTGTTTGGGCTCTCCCTGCGGATGTGAGAATGAGCTCCTCAATCCCTCTCAATCTCCTCCACTCTATCTATCCATTCTCTAGTGGAGGTGCCGTCTTATGTTTCCAGTGGCATGGTATGAGGCTGCGCGCCGCATTGATGAAGTTGGGTATCACAGTCTATTTCGTGATTGGCATAGGGGTGATGTGCAGTAGATAGGACTCCAGAATGAGGTCTATGCCTGCGTCCGTTATCGTTGAAGTGATCTTGTGTATCCCAAAGGTGCTGGATCTTTCGGCAACTCCACCAAATGTGGAATAGCTTGCCCAGTTCTTGCTCACACCTCCAGCATTCTGGGTCGCAATTGAGACCCATGTTGGATAGCCGATCTGGGATTTTATACCAATGGGACACAATCTTGTAACCTGATTCCTGATATTTAGTGCTAATGGAGGACTTGTGTGTGAATACAAATACATTGGTCCATTGTTCGTCTGTCAGAGGGTGTCCTTCTCCCAGTATTTAGTGAAGTGCGGGAACTGGTTCCCCTTTGGGTGTATTGTAGCATTTGGTTAAGTGGTGAGATGGCGCGTGTCGGTAGGACCTCCTCATTGCATAATGTTTCTATGTGGTTAATTGTCTGTTCGCCACGTCCAGGTGTGGGATGGACTTGACGTGCCTCAATAGTTGGTGGTATCGAAATTGAGTTAAAAAGCCTGAGGGGCTAGGTGCCAGTAAGTCTGCTAGAGGTGTAACTCTCCCTCCCGAATATACGTCCTTAAGTCTGCATTGCAGAGGTAAGTCCAGGGGGGTCAGGTATCGCAGGACACCAATGACGATAGTGCTGTCTGCGATGCTAGTTTTCTCCTTGACTGTATGGAGAAAACTAGCATCGCAGACAGCACTATCGTCATTGGTGTCCTGCGATTGATTGGCCCTTTGGTCCTCCAAGGATCTGCGGTAACGCCGTCAAGGGAGCTGCATTCTATTGCAATTCAGAGTTTCTCGGGGGGAAGAGTCTTTGGCTCGTGTTAGGGTGGCATAGCTCAGTCTCGCCTGTTGTCCATGCCAAACGTTTTGAATGAAAGATTTGCGGATCGAGGAAAAGAACCCCCTGAGTGTATCTATTGGTATGGTCTGAAGGAGGTACAAAATCTAGGTAAGGCATTTTAAGGACGCTTATCCTTCCTAGCCATGTGATGTGAGGTAGTGTCCACATTTGTACATCTCTTTGCACTCTCTCTAGAAGTGGAGTGAAGTTGAGATGGAACAGATCCGATAGTTTTGCTGACATCCATATTCCCAGTCGCACCAGCGGAAGGGGAACGTGGTGTGTATTGCTCGTGTCAAGGTTTGGTTATATGCTATGTTTAGGATTTCCAGTTTTCTGTCGTTTATCTTTAGGTTGGACAGTAGGTAGTACGTTTCAAATTCTTGCATAATCTCAGTGATGTTTGTGGGTTCATGACCGAAAAAAGGAGGTCGTCCGCGTAAGCTGTTATTTAACTTTCTCCCCATGTTCCTTTTATGCCCTCCACCCGAGTGTTGCTTCTTATTACGTTGATGAATGGTTCCAGGCTGATGACAAATAGTAGTGGTGACAAGGGGCATCCTTGGCAGGTTCCGTTTCATATTTCGAACGGTTGGGAGAGGATTCCATTGATACCCTTGCTGCCGGTTTAGAGTAGAGGGCCTGTATCCATTATAGCATGTGGGGTGCGAATTCCACCTCTCGGAGCATCGTCATGAGGAAGGACCAATCCACCCTGTCGAAGGCCTTCTCAACATCCGTGGATATTAATAGTAAGGGAGTTGAGTGTGTCTTGGCTGAGGGTACTTGGTTGATCACTTTCACCATGTTGTCACGAGCCTCCCGTCCTCTGCCAAATCCCACCTGATCCGGGTGTATGATTTTCGTTGGAAGGGTTGGATGCGGAGAGACAGTATGTTCGTGAAGAGTTTGAGGTTGGCGTTGAACAGGGAGATCGGTCTATAGCTGGCACATGCCGTGGGGTCCTTTCCTTCCTTCGGCAGCACTACTATGTGGGCCATCAGCATGTCAGGTTCCAATGATCCCCCATTGCTGATTGAGTTTGAGATCTCTTGAGTGTGTAGTTTCTTCTGGTGTGACCCGTTTTTGATCAGGTAGCTTGCTTTTTTTTTATTCATTATCTGACATATTGAATAGAAAAACTATGGAAAAAATGGTTGGAGTAACCTTGTAAATCGATAACAGTGGGCAATAGCCTAGTTTTGCTTTGAAAAGCATTTGCAGCCTTTACTCATAGCCTGAACAGCGTCACTCACTCCACCTTGCAACTTACAGTCAACTGTGCTTTTTTTTTTTTTTTTACTCAAGGCTATTTTCTAGATTAATATTGCTTTTATTTCCAAAGAATCCACACCTGAGCGACTCGATCCATCCACGATTTACCTGTAGAGTTTTATTCATTGAGTAAGAGTCCCTAAGTAAATCCCAGATGGATCAAGAGAAAGTTCGCTTGTAAAAACATAGGTTTGTAATGGCAGGAGTTTCACAGAATATGTAGCCAATAATAAAAAAAATTTTTTAAAAACCTTGAGTGCTACTAATGTAAATTGTATTTAAACGTATTCAGAGCCCGACAACCCTTTGTTCATGTTGATTAAGTATCAGAATACATAAACCATGTTACAAAAAATGTCTCTGTAACAGCTGACTCGCCTTAGCTTTACTAGAAACAATGGCATTTCCTGTGGGCCCTAATTTTGGAAGGTTTTAAATCAAAGCAAAATATTCCAGCAGCTCACATCAAAAAGAATGGTTTGTGAAACATTAAATGTCACACATTTTACATATAGTTAATCATAACCCCACAGTATACCATTCGTATAACCTCTAAGGACAGAGACGGACAGATGACTTCCTGTTTGTACAATTTAACATTCGAGAAGAAACTGCTGTAAAATATTTTCTTCTATTAAAATCCTAAAAGAAGAGCACATATTGAATGCAAAGTTTAGTTTTTTTTTCTTTTTCTAGTTTACAAAACATGAACCAAAATGACGAAGTAAAATGCCAATGTCTGCCTGTACCCTGGATCTGCTGCGATAACATATATAACAAGCTAATTGAGTTGAATGTCCTAGGAGTGGGTTCCGTTTGAGCCAAAAGCCCCTCTGAAGTCCATGGGAAACAATTAGTGACTTGCCCATTAGACAACTCCTACGCTTTGTTGTATAATTAGTGCTGGTATTCCGACCTCAATTTCTCAAAAGACCAAGGGGGCCAACGTCCAAGTGAAAAGCGTAATTGTTCAACAGTCAAGGACGTAAATTTAAGGCACATAGAAAAAGCACAGTCAGCAGTGATTCGAGGGCCCCAGCTACAAAGATTTACAAAGTAATAGAACAGAACACTGAATCACTTCTTCACAGACACACTGGCAAGGCCTTGTTTATGGCAACAGTGATGAAGCATTGCACACTGTTAGATTCACCATGTTTTCTGGACACTTAGCATGTCTCCATGTTGTTAGGCAGTGTTTGAAAAGTTTCCCTCTGCATTGTGGATTATTGATACGGTACAGAGAGTAAATGAAAACATGAATCAAGCTAAAATGCCAAGGAAACAGACTTGAGTAGTTTAGTTGTGTCCTGCAGCATATGATTCCTACATACAGTATTTTCATGCATGGGTACATTAGCTGTATCATAAGGGAGGACTGTGATCAATTAGTACCATGTAGCAATGTTGTTTTATCAATTTACTCAATGCTTTCCTATGGACGTTCAGTGTGCTCCTCTAGCGGCTGTCAGTGAGACAGCCACTAGAGGCTGGATTAACCCTCAGTGAAACACAGCAGTTTCTCTGAAACTGCTATGTTTTCAGCTGCAGGGTTAAAACTAGAGGGACCCTGACACCCAGACAACTTCATTGAGCTGATGTGATCTGGTTGTCTGTAGTGGTCCTTTAAAGGACCACTATAGTGCCAGGAAAACATACTCGTTTTCCTGGCACTATAGTGCCCTGAGGGTGCCCCCACCCTCAGGGACCCCCTCCCGCCCGGCTCTGGAAAGGGGAAAAGGGGTAAAACTTACCTTTTTCCAGCGCTGGGCGGAGAGCTCTCCTCCTCCGATCCTCCTCTTCTCCTCCCCGTCGGCTGTATGCGCACGCGCGGCAAGAGCTGCGCGCGCATTCAGCCGGTCACATAGGAAAGCATTCATAATGCTTTCCTATGGACGCTGGCGTGCTCTCACTGTGAAAATCACAGTGAGAAGCACGCAAGCGCCTCTAGCGGCTGTCAATGAGACAGCCGCTAGAGGAAATAGGGGAAGGCTTAACCCATTCAGAAACATAGCAGTTTCTCTGAAACTGCTATGTTTATGAAAAAATGGGTTAACCCTAGCTGGACCTGGCACCCAGACCACTTCATTAAGCTGAAGTGGTCTGGGTGCCTAGAGTGGTCCTTTAAGTGTGTGTGCACTGGCGTACATACAGGGGTCACAGCCCTGTAACCTCTGCGACCAGGTGCCCACCTTCATGTGTTGCGGGGGGGGGCCACGGATCAATTTTCGCACCGGGGCCCCATGGGTCATGTGTACGCCACTGGATGTACCCCAAGGTCTTGGGGTAAAGACATAATAGCTGTTCTCTGGGGGACCAACATATAAAAAACTCGGTTCATTCAGTTCAGCCGTTCGGGAGATATGGGACTTAGAAGTTTTGACTGACTGCACGGGCAAAGTAGCCGAAAACAGTTCCATGAATTCTGGCCCTGCAGTCAGTCTTAGGTCACATGAAAAACCTCCCGAACGGCCGGCCATCCAGCTACCATCCTTGGTTCGCTTGATTCCCCATACGTTAGTAAGTCTTTCTACCGAACGCCCGGTCGTTCGGTAGTTTGGAAGGGGGTTTACCGAAGGTCTGGAGGTTTCAGCGGTGTTCGCCTGTTTGAGTGTCCATTTTCAGTTCCAGACACTCAACGGCAAACACCGCTGTTCGGGAGCTAAAATGGCCGTGAACACGTGTAAGTCCCGAAATGGCGGCGAGACATGCCGTTCGTGCAGAACTTCTGTCGAACGTAATCCAGCCAGCACGGGGTACAGTCTGTATAATGGGCAAAAGGGTGGTCTGCATTCGGTAGTTTTACTTACCGAATGCCATAGGGAACATTACTATTAAACAAATGAATACAAAGAGTCAATTTACATTATAAGAGGGGCATTTCTTCACACTGCTCCCCTATAAGTCCATAGGTCAGCATACCCGCCAAGACCCTGATGGGTTAGCTTGGGGATGTCCGAGGAAAAACAAAGAAACAGTCCAGGTCAATTCCGTTTGGCGGGACAAACTGTCTGCATATACCATTTTGTTTGCCCGGACGATACTGCATGGTGAAGTTGTACGGTTGAAGGGCTAGGCTCCACCGTAAAAGTCTAGGGTTGTCGCCAGCCACCCGGTTTAACCATACCAACGGGTTGTGGTCGGTCATCAGAGTAAACGGCCGGCCGTACAAATAAGGTTGGAGTTTCTTAAGGGCCCACACCAGGGCTAGGCACTCCTTCTCCACGGTGGCATAGCTGACCTCCCGGGGCAAAAGTTTATGGCTTAGATAGGCCACCGGGTGTTCCATGCCGTCGTCTTCCACCTGGCTTAACACGGCTCCCAGCCCAAACATGGAGGCATCTGTGTGGACAAGAAATTGTTTAGAGTAGTCGGGTGCTGCCAACACAGGAGCCTCACTCAATGCTGCTTTCAGTTTCTGGAAGGCTGCCGCGCACTCTGGGGTCCAGGTAACCTGTTTGGAAAGGGCCTTTTTGGTGAGGTCAGTGAGGGGTTTGGCTATAGTCGGGGACAAATTTCCGGTAATAACGGCTGTTCCTAAGAAGGCTAAGACCTGGGTCTTAGTCCGAGGTTGGGGTCAATTAGCTATGGCCTCTATTTTGGCAGGCTCAGGCCGCTGTTTACCTGACCCTACCCTGTGGCCGAGGTACTGTACCTCCGCCATACCAACGTGACATTTGTCCGGTTTTAACGTAAGCCCTGCTTGGTGAATTCTCTCGAGCACCCTCAACACGTGGCCTAGGTGGTCTCCCCGTGTGTGGCTGTAGACAGCAATATCGTCTAAATATGCACATGCGAAGTCCTGGAATCCCTCCAGGAGCCTGTCAGCCATCCGCTGAAACGTAGCCGGGGCATTCTTCATCCCAAAGGGCATAACCTTGAATTGGTAAAGCACGAAAGGAGTGACGAATGCTGACTTGGGGATAGCTGTAGACTCCAAGGGGATCTGCCAGTACCCTTTGCACAAATCCAGAGTGGTCAAGTAATTACCTCCAGCCATACGGTCCAGTAACTCATCTATTCTGGGTATGGGGTATGCATCCGTTATGGTGCGGTCGTTGAGCCTCCGGTAG
The DNA here is from genome assembly GCA_933207985.1 of Pelobates cultripes. NCBI lineage: Eukaryota > Metazoa > Chordata > Amphibia > Anura > Pelobatidae > Pelobates > Pelobates cultripes. The sequence goes on along the minus strand of OW240914.1, from coordinate 240,874,611 downwards.
TCTACACAGAAACGTGTGGTTCCGTCACGCTTCGGTACTAGTACTACCAGAGAGGCCCAAGGGCTTTGAGAGGGTTCTATTACCCCTAACTTGAGCATGTCGGTAATCTCTGCCAGCATGCTCTCACGCACGGCCTCGGGAATACGGTATGGTTGCTGCCGTAGTGGCGTCTCTCCCTGGGTATCTACCCGTTGTACTGCAGCGGAGGTATAGCCTGGGATGGCAGAAAACATGACCTGGTATTCCCGGAGCAGGCCGGACGCTTCCTGTCGCTCTAGAGGTTGTAGGTTCTGACCAAGGCTGACCTGGTCAATACTGCAGGGTGAGGGGTCTAACAGATCGGGGAGTGAAAGTCCCTCGCTATCTTCGGAAGAGGGGGCGCATACGGCGCCGACATCTTCCGTCCGTTCGTAGTAAGGCTTCAGCATGTTTACATGGAAGACTTTGGTCAGTCTCTCATCTGAACATTTGCTTACAATGTAGGTGGTATCGCTTATTCGCTCCACCACCTTAAAGGGTCCCTGCCAGGCCGCCTGGAGCTTATCCTTCTTGGCGGGTCTCAAAGCTAGCACTTTTTGGCCCAAGTCTAAGACTCTGTCTTGGGCACCCCTGTCGTAGCACTTCTTTTAGCAGTCCTGGGCCGCCTGCAGTTTCTCCCGAACTGATTCGGTGAGAATCCGCAGCCGGTCGCGGAATTCCAGTACGTACTGGACTATAGGGATCCCCCCCATCATCCGTGTTGCCCTCCCAGTGCTCCCGTACGAGATCCAGGGGGCCCCGAACTTTTCTCCCGAATAGGAGTTCGAAGGGGGAAAACCCCATGGATGCCTGGGGCACCTCACGATAGGCAAACAGAAGATGGGGAAGATACCTGCAGGACTCTGCAAACGTTTTTAGCATTTGCTTGAGCGTGCCATTAAAACGTTCATAGAGACCGTTGGTCTGAGGGTGAAATGGGGCGCTAAAGAGGGCTTTCACTCCACAGCTCTGCCACAGCTGTTGTGTCAGGAGAGCTGTGAACTGAGTCCCTCTGTCGGATAGGATCTCCTGGGGGAAACCTACCCGGGAGAATATTTTGACCAGGGCCTCGGCTACGGTTTCAGCCTCTATATTGGGGAGGGCCACGGCTTCGGGGTACCGAGTGGCATAGTCCACTATGGTGAGTATGAACTTTTTACCAGACTGACTGGGCCGAGTGAGGGGTCCTATTAAATCTACCGCTACCCGGTGGAACGGCTCCTCTATGATGGGTAATAGGTGAAGCTTCGCTTTTTGGTGGTCACCCCGTTTCCCTATTTTCTGGCAAACGTCACAGGTCCTGCAATAGTATTTGAGGTCTTGAGTGACCCTGGGCCAGAAGAAGGTTTGGGTCAGGCGGTCTCTAGTTTTCTTAACCCCTAAATGTCCGGCTAGGGGGATATCATGACTGAGTCTTAGTAACTCAGCCCGAAACTTGCGGGGCACTACTAGCTGCTTTTTAGTAACCTGGGCGGTTCCGTGTCCTGCCCCATCCGTCACCCTATACAACAGTACCTTGTGCCACTCAAACTTTTCGTGGGGGTTGTCGCCCCTATTGTTTCCTACCGCTTTTCTATACCCGTCTAGAGTGGGGTCAGTCCTTTGTTCCTGCTCAAACCCCTGGGGAGTATCCCAGAACGAGGAAGGGGGGTCGGGTAAAGGGGGGATTTCAACTCCTACCTGGGTTTCATCAGAGTGCAGCGGTGCTTCCAGTCTGGCTTGAGCTCGGGTGGTAACCGGATAGGCTTCGGATGCGGTGTCTCGGTTAGCTGGGAAGTTAAACAGCCCACATCATTCCCCAACAATACTTTTGCTGGTAGCTCCTGCATAATGCCAACCTCTAGTTGTTTAGATCCCGAGCCCTAATCCACAAGAACTTTAGCCGTAGGTAGTTTGTGAATGGCACCCCCGGCTACCCTTACTGCCACCGTGCAGCCCGTGTGAGTTTGGGCCTTGACAGTGTGAGGTTGAACCACAGTTAACGTGGCCCCAGAGTCTCTTAAGGCGTGGGCCCCCATCCCGTCTACCGTAATCCATTGACGTGGTGGTGCCGGTTGTCACCCCCGGCTTGCACAGGGTTGACTTCGTGCAACACACTCCATTGTTCCTCATGGGTAGGTACCCATGATGTACTCTCCTGCTGTACACAATGAGCAGCGGCCCTGGGTTGTGACTGTGGAGGTTGCCTTTCCCAGCTTCCCCGGTTTAAACGTGGGCACTGGTTTTTAAAGTGATCTGGTTGTTTGCAGTAGTGACACACTGCAGGTTGTCGGGGTGCTGCTGCTGGGTTGTGGGGCGGATTACTCAGGGGGGCTCTAGGTGGTGCAGCCGTGGTTGGGGCTGAATAAGGCTGTTTAAATGCCGGTCAACTCACCCCTTGTTCTCGCCTCCGGTTATCCTGGTATTCATCTGCCAGTCTTGCTTCCTCCTCCACAGTTTTAGGCTTCCTGTCTTTAACCCAGTCCTTGATATCCTCTGCGGTATGGTTAAAAAATTGTTCTAATAGGAGGAGTTGTAAAGCATCCTCCAGAGTGGTTGCTTGGCAGCCCTTCATCCAATTTCGGGCTGCCCTGTGTAGCCGGAATGCCCATTCAGTATGGGTATTCCTCCCTGTTTTCCTAAGTTCCCTGAATTTCTTCCTGTATGCCTCAGGGGTAACTGCATATCTAGCCAACAAAATGTCTTTTATTTTCCCATAATTATGAATATCCTCATCAGGTACTGCTCGTGCCGCTTCTGATGCTCTGCCTGACAACTTGCTGCCCATTTGGTGGAGTTTAATCCCTCCAGTGCAGATTGCCTTTCAAAGTCCTGCAGATAACTATCAATCTCCATCTCATTGTCATTAAAGCTTTTAAATGCAGCATAATTTACCTTTTTCGGCATGTCATTTGTACTTCCCGGGGAGTGCAGCAAATCCCCCTGTAGCAGTCTGTCACGGTCATCTCGCTCCTTCTGTGATTGTCTGGCTTGTGCCATGACCTGCAGAACCGCCTCTGTTGCTGGGTTAGGTCCCAATAAACTGAGCATCCACCTGATGTCTTTCTGCATCTCAGTTTCTTCCTCACGCTCCATTTCTGTCGTACTGGTTCTGTCGCCCTGTAACAGCTCTGCAATTAACGTGGCTTTTATTTTGTTGCTTGCTATTATGCCTCGAGCTTCCAGTAAATCCTTGAGCGTGGTTCTCTTAAGCTGTTGGTACTGCTGAGCCATTCATTCCTTTGCTTGCTTTAAAACGTCTGTTCGGGATTCGAATCCCACCGCTTGCCACCAGTTGTAAGGAAACCAAGTGCATTTAAACCTTAATCGGTAGTTTCCTCCCGAACCGCCAGAGCCCAGTGAACATAGCCCTCCATTCGGTAGCTATGGTAGACGAATCCCAATTGTAATTCCAATAGAGTCCCTGGATAATTCCCACAGCAAAACACATGAATTCCCAAACAGCATACGTAGTCAGAAGAAGGGTACAAAGATGAACTGAAGGTTTATTGACAGGAATGCTCTTTTTATGGAATTCTGCCCATGCAAGGGAGCCTCCCATATAATTAGCCATACATCCAATCCTAACAACATACATACTGTACATCTCCTCCCCTCAGATAACCATTAAACACAATTAAAACGTAACAGAAATTCCCCAACGTTTGAATGTACCCCAAGGACGTGGTTCAGCCGTTCGGGAGATAAGGGACTTAGATGTTTTGACCGACTGCACGGGCAAAGTAGCCGAAAACAGTTCCATGAATTCTGGCCCTGCAGTCGGTCTTAGGTCGCATGAAAAACCTCCCGAACGGCCGGCCATCCAGCTACCATTCTTGGTTCTCTTGATTCCCCATCCGTTAGTAAGTCTTTCTACCGAACGCCCGGTCGTTCGGTAGTTTGGAAGGGGGTTTACCGAAGGTCTGGAGGCTTCAGCGGTGTTCGCCTGTTTGAGTGTCCATTTTCAGTTCCAGACACTCAACGGCAAACACCGCTGTTCGGGAGCTAAAATGGCCGCGAGCACGTGTAAGTCCCGAAAGGGCGGCGAGACATGCCGTTCGTGCAGAACTTCTGTCGAACGTAATCCAGCCAGCACAGGGTACAGTCTGTATAATGGGCAACAGGGTGGTCTGCATTCGGTAGTTTTACCTACCAAATGCCATAGGGAACATTACTACAGGGAGTGCAGAATTATTAGGCAAATGAGTATTTTGACCACATCATCCTCTTTATGCATGTTGTCTTACTCCAAGCTGTATAGGCTCGAAAGCCTACTACCAATTAAGCATATTAGGTGATGTGCATCTCTGTAATGAGAAGGGGTGTGGTCTAATGACATCAACACCCTATATCAGGTGTGCATAATTATTAGGCAACTTCCTTTCCTTTGGCAAAATGGGTCAAAAGAAGGACTTGACAGGCTCAGAAAAGTCAAAAATAGTGAGATATCTTGCAGAGGGATGCAGCACTCTTAAAATTGCAAAGCTTCTGAAGCGTGATCATCGAACAATCAAGCGTTTCATTCAAAATAGTCAACAGGGTCGCAAGAAGCGTGTGGAAAAACCAAGGCGCAAAATAACTGCCCATGAACTGAGAAAAGTCAAGCGTGCAGCTGCCACGATGCCACTTGCCACCAGTTTGGCCATATTTCAGAGCTGCAACATCACTGGAGTGCCCAAAAGCACAAGGTGTGCAATACTCAGAGACATGGCCAAGGTAAGAAAGGCTGAAAGACGACCACCACTGAACAAGACACACAAGCTGAAACGTCAAGACTGGGCCAAGAAATATCTCAAGACTGATTTTTCTAAGGTTTTATGGACTGATGAAATGAGAGTGAGTCTTGATGGGCCAGATGGATGGGCCTGTGGCTGGATTGGTAAAGGGCAGAGAGCTCCAGTCCGACTCAGACGCCAGCAAGGTGGAGGTGGAGTACTGGTTTGGGCTGGTATCATCAAAGATGAGCTTGTGGGGCCTTTTCGGGTTGAGGATGGAGTCAAGCTCAACTCCCAGTCCTACTGCCAGTTCCTGGAAGACACCTTCTTCAAGCAGTGGTACAGGAAGAAGTCTGCATCCTTCAAGAAAAACATGATTTTCATGCAGGACAATGCTCCATCACACGCGTCCAAGTACTCCACAGCGTGGCTGGCAAGAAAGGGTATAAAAGAAGAAAATCTAATGACATGGCCTCCTTGTTCACCTGATCTGAACCCCATTGAGAACCTGTGGTCCATCATCAAATGTGAGATTTACAAGGAGGGAAAACAGTACACCTCTCTGAACAGTGTCTGGGAGACTGTGGTTGCTGCTGCACGCAATGTTGATGGTGAACAGATCAAAACACTGACAGAATCCATGGATGGCAGGCTTTTGAGTGTCCTTGCAAAGAAAGGTGGCTATATTGGTCACTGATTTGTTTTTGTTTTGTTTTTGAATGTCAGAAATGTATATTTGTGAATGTTGAGATGTTATATTGGTTTCACTGGTAATAATAAATAATTGAAATGGGTATATATTTGTTTTTGTTAAGTTGCCTAATAATTATGCACAGTAATAGTCACCTGCACACACAGATATCCCCCTAACATAGCTAAAACTAAAAACAAACTAAAAACTACTTCCAAAAATATTCAGCTTTGATATTAATGAGTTTTTTGGGTCCATTGAGAACATGGTTGTTGTTCAATAATAAAATTAATCCTCAAAAATACAACTTGCCTAATAATTCTGCACTCCCTGTATTAAACAAACGAATACAAAGAGTCAGTTTACAGTATAAGAGGGGCATTTCTTCACATACAGTACTGCTTTCTTATATATATGTATATATATTGGTCACTCAGGACCTGAACTCACATTTCCCATACTGCTAACTCAGGGTGGACACACTACTAACTTACCAAAGTGTGTACCCAAAATAGACAATCACCCAATTGATGGAGAATCATTGTTAGCAATAAAGACACGGACACTACAAATGTGCTTTAACATGATTCTCAGTAAGTATATTTCCAGGGCTAGCAAATAAAGCAAAAAGAGTTTAACTATGTCATATCCTTACAGTCAGCACTAATGATTATAATAAACCTTATATAAGCATAAAATACATATGAACAAGAAAAGTTAACTACTTCATATTCTTACATGGTTATTTCCCATTCCTAGGACAAATCTTTCAAACACTTATTCACACTCACAACCACCACCAGACTTAACTAATGACAATTAGAGGGTGGACAAGGTGAACCTGAAACTCTGTGCACACTATCATAGTATATTCACTTATATACTAAATTCTCTGTCTATATCACTTTATAGACTTCCTTTTTATCTGTCTAAATCTCTTATTAGACCTTATCTAGTTCACTTACTAGAAATACATATTTCTCTGTCTAGTTCTCTTACTAGACTAAATTCACGGGATATTATAGAGACGGAGTCATATAAAATACACATATAACTATAACCTTTCCTAAAATGATCTAGACTTACAAAACCATGGGGGTCATAGATTCAAGGCGTCTAAAAAGACACAGAGAATTACTACTTACCGCCAATGGTCAGCTAGATCCCTAGATCCCACTTTCTGACACCAAGCTGGAAGGCTAAACTGATGACTCGATCCCTTGTGGTCACGGTTCTCCAACCCTCGATTGTCGCCTGAGCTCAGGGAAGAATTATGGAAGCAGAATAACGAGACAGACACAAGATTGTTTTCCAAAAGTCTTCTGACAATGTATTCAAAATGCTTTGTATTTATACAATATTTGTCATGAACATTGGTTACAGAAAGTTACACAAGATACATAAAAGAGGAAGTAGTTTCTGCTGTTATGTTCAATAATCTAATCTTACAAAATATCACATTGTGGTTAAGCACATCCTTATACATAGAAACTGTCATAGCTTGTGACTTCCTTTCAGTTATGTTTTGTAAGCGGTTCTGAAAAAGAGCTTGCTACTACATTTACAAAATAATTCAACTTATAGAATACTAACAGATTAACTGTTTCAATTCCTTCATCCAGCACCCTCATTAATATATCTAAACTAGTTGTTGCTCAGTGGGCAGACCCCTGGGTGGGGTGGGGGGGTTCAGAGAGGGTTGGTCTGGCAGTTTATTGCCCACTCTATGCAATTCCTTGTGTCCAGCTCTGGTGATGGCTATCTAGATGTTTTATGGTCTAGGCCAGATCAAAGACCACAATAAATGTCATCCCAAGGTTTAGAAAAAACAACTCTTAACATATATCAATACATTAAACACCAACTCATGCTTTTGG
>OW240914.1:240789982-240867000 GCA_933207985.1 Pelobates cultripes | reverse complement strand
CTGGGCAGTGAAATGATACTGTTGGAAGATAAGGCTCCAATGGAGCAGTTTATCATTGTTACCTGACACCTGCAGCAGGTTGTGATCAGTCCATACCACAGCTACATCAACAAACATGCCTGATTTGCCTGTTTCAATTTCCCATCGATCTCTGGTAACATCCCTTAAACCACACCCACTGCGCTCATGTAGTAGTTGTAAGGGGAAGAAACCAATAGATTTCTGCAGCACTCCCCGGTAAGCACACAAAAAAGCAGACAGAGAACACTCCCAGGATAGATGTGCTGTATCAACACCCATCATCTCTTTCATTTTGGGGTCTGTCTGCTGGGCTTGTTGCACTATCAGACTCTGAACCTTTGGTTCACAATCAGAAAGTTGCTTGTTCCTCTAACAGTATGTTTCCCTGCAGCCATCCTTCCTGGACCCACAGGCTGAGTCTGTCCGTTCCCCTCACTTTCACTCCAGGTCATCACACATACCGAACTTTGGAAACTGGCTAAGCCTGGTGAAGAGTAAAGCTCACACACCCTCTGCCCTCCCTCATAGCCTTGCTGTCCCTTCACATTTTCACCCAGCGCATCACATACATCTGCTTCAGGCATATATTGGCACATATATTCATTCAGCCCCCTCTCGCTGGAAAGCTTTTCCCATACATTTTCACAGGATACATTTGACCCCCCTTGATCAGATACAGAATTTTACACACACTCATATTTCTTCTCCAAGGCAGGCCATCCTCTTACAATCTCACATAGCCCCTCAGACTCTCCTGCTGCAGCCCTGACCCACTGCTGACTTGTTACCACTGCGACTAGTGATACATATCCCTGGCTCTCACCTTCCTCCTCCCCCTTACTCTCTGACATCCCAGCCTCACAGTATTTTGATACAGGCACATCACTACTCATTTGGTAGACATCACTGGTTCAGTTACAGGTAGATATTTATTCACACCCTGCTCTCCCTCCCAGCAATCACAGTTCACAATGTCTCCCAAAGTTTCACACAATACCTCACGTGGAGCAGTCAGCCCATCTGGCTTACAAACAGTGTCCTCTGGAGCATAGTGACAGAGCATCCTGCCCAAATCATTCCCCAACAGAACATTAACAGGGATATCCTCCGAAACCCCCACATCCCGCAAACCTTTGCCCGCACCCCAATCAAGGCGCACACACCCAATTCCTTTGATGGACCTGGTTCTTCTAGGGATTATGTCCTCCGTATTCACCACCTCAGGGCGCATCAGGGTGAATGAAGCTCCAGAATCTCTGTTTCATGGTCACTCGGTCACCCACAATTACACTCTGCAGGTTATCCTCTCGTTTCCCCACGGACCCACCCACAGCAAAACTGATGGTGCCCCTCCACGGGCTGGTGAGGGTATATTCCTAGTGGGGCAAATCCTGCTCAGATGACCAATCTGGTTGCATCGAAAACAACGGCAGGCATCTGACTCACTTGACATAGCCCCGGCTACGCTGGCAGTCGGGGGTGAAGTTCTCACTGCAGATCTTACAGGTGGTGATTGAACTGTAGCTTCTCTCCAGGTCGAAGTAGCAGCTGACACAAGTCCACACCTGGATGTGGGTGCATGGATGTCAACATCAAACTCCAACTCATGCTTTTGGCATGACACCGCATCCGGCCCTTTCTTACACAAGATGCTACCAAGCAGCTTGTCCATGCTCTAGTAATTTCCCGCATGGATTATTGTAACCCTCTCCTGATTGGTCTTCCCAAAAGCTGTACTGCACTACTACAGTCCATAATGAATGCTGCTGTCAGACTGATTTTCCTCTCTAGTCGGTTCTCTCACACCTCACCCCTCTGCCAGTCCTTACATTGGCTTCCTGTACGCTATAGGAGTCAATTCAAGGTACTAATTCACACCGATAAAGCACTGAACAACTCTAGCCCCTCTTATATCTCCTCACAGATCCATAGGTATGTCCCTTCTCGGTCTCTCCGCTCTGCCCGTGACCACTTCTTGTCCGTTGTCCACACCCGTACGGCCAACTCACGCTTGCAGGACTTCTCGCGGGTGGCTCCCTTCCTATGGAATAGCCTGCCTACCGCCATCAGACTCTCCCCTAATCTTGCATCTCTTAAGAAGTGCATTTAAAAACATCTCTTTAGGAAAGCTTATCGCCTCCAAGACTAACCTCTACCTCACATACCTGTCTCTTGCTCTCTCTTATAGGGCACCCCACCTTATTTGACTGCAAATTCCTGTTCTCATGTGTTTTACACCCCACCTCCTATAGAATGTAAGCTCGATTGAGCAGGGTCCTCTTCAACCTATTGTTCCTGTAAGTTTTTTGTAATTGTCCTATTTATAGTTAAATCCCCCTCTCATAATATTGTAAAGCACTACGGAATCTGTTGGCGCTATATAAATGGCAATAATAATAATAATAATAGCTGATATGTTCCATTCCTTTTATTCATTTTGTAGCCTGCCTCTGCACTTTTTCTAGTGCCATAATATCCTTCTTTAGAACAGGTGCCCAAAATTGCACGCATATTCAATATGTGGTCTTACCAGTGATTTATAAAGAGGCAAAATTATATTCTCGCCCCGAGAATGAATGCCCTTTTTCATGCATGACAATACCTTACTGGCCTTGGCCACTGCTGATTGACATTGCACATTGTTGCATAGTTTGTTGTCTATAACAATTCCCAAGTTCTTTTCGCGTGTTGTTATCCCTAATTCGCTTCCATTAAGGGTATAGGTTGCTTGTGTATTCTTTACGCCGAAGTGCATAACTTTGCAGTTTTCAACATTAAATTTCATACTGTAACCATGTTCTGTAATAATAAACATTACAATGATGTTTGGTGGCATGTGAATTTTAGTTCGGAAGAAACACATTAATGAAAGAAACCTTGATGCAATTAATAAATAATAACAAGACCGGCCTACTAAGAGCAAATGCACTGTCAAGAGAATGGAATATAAATGGCAACTGATAGTATAGATTTAGTCGCTATTACTGAGACATGGTACAATGAGAAAAATGACTGGGACATAGCAATAACAGGGTACTCTTTATATAGGAAAGATAGGGAAGGCAAGAAAGGGGGAGGAGTGGCCTTGTATGTGAAGGATAGCATAAAACCTAGCCTAATAAAAGTTAGTGAGGCAAACATAGAGTCCGTTTGGGCTACGTTAGAATTTGGTAATCACACAGTAACTCGTGTAGGTGTGATTTATAGGCCCCCAGGACAAATTGAAGAGTTGGATAATCTACTAGTTGAGGAAATAGCTAAAATGACAATGAAGGGGGAAGTTATCATCATGGGTGACTTTAATCTTCCTGATGTAAATTGGAAAACAAAATTCTAAACTCCCTACTGGGATTGTCTCTAAAACAAGTTGTTGAGGAGCCAACTCGTAAAGAGGCCATTCTATATTTAGTGTTAACAAATGGAGATTTGGTATCAGATATTACTGTAGGTGAAAGTTTAGGATCCAGTGATCATCAGTCAGTGTGGTTTAATATAAGAACAGTAACTGAGTCACACCACACAAAAACAAAAGTTTTAGACTTTAGAAAAACAGACTTTTCTAAAATTAGAATATGGGTAGAGGAGTCATTATCAGACTGGAGCAATTTAAATGGAGTCCAAGAAAAATGGGATTATTTAAAAGTTGCACTATTGAAGGCAACAGAAAATTGCATTAGGCTTGTCAGTAAAAGCAAAAAATTCAAGAAACCACTGTGGTACTCCCCAGATGTGGCCAAAATAGTTAAAAACAAAAAGTTAGCATTTAGGAATTATAAAAAAACCCAGAGTGAGGAAGACAAAATGATCTATAAGATTAGGCAGAAAGAGGCTAAGCAAGTTATAAGAGCTTCCAAATCACACACAGAAGAGAAAATAGCACAGTCAGTAAAAAAGGGGGATAAAACATTTTTTAGATACATAAATGAGAAAAGAAAAGTAAAACAATGATTAGTTAGATTAAAAACAAAAGAAGGAAGGTATGTAGAAGAGGATAAAGGTCTAGCTGACTGCCTCAATGAATATTTTTGTTCTGTATTTACAGATGAAAATGAAGGAAAAGGACCTCAGTTGAGAAAAAGGATAAATGAGTCATTTATTACACGTGAGTTTACAGAGGAAGAGGTTCTATTTCAACTGTCAAAAGTAAAGACAAATAAGTCAATGGGACCTGATGGAATACACCCAAAGCTATTAAACACATGGATTTCAAGATCAGAGACAACATGGGTTTACTTCAGGGAGATCATGCCAAACTAATCTTATTGATTTTTTTGATTGGGTAACTAATATTATAGATCAGGGTGGTGCAGTAGACATTGCTTACCTAGATTTCAGTAAGGCTTTTGACACTGTTGCACATAGAAGGCTTATCAATAAACTGCAATTTTTAAGTTTGGATTCCAATATTGTTGAATGGGTAAGGCAGTGGCTGGGTGACAGGCAACAGAGGGTTGTAGTTAATGGAATATATTCGAAGCTTGGACTTGTCACCAGTGGGGTACCTCAGGGATCTGTACTTGGACTCATTCTCTTTAATATTTTTATTAGTGATATTGCAGAAGGTCTTGATGGTAAGGTATGTCTTTTGCTGATGATACTAAGATATGTAACAGGGTTGATGTTCCAGGAGGGATAAGCCAAATGGCAAATGATTTAGGTAAACTAGAAAAATGGTCAGAATTGTGGCAACTGACATTTAATGTGGATAAGTGCAAGATAATGCATCTTGGACGTAAAAACCCAAGGGCAGAGTACAGAATATTTGATAGAGTCCTAACCTCAACATATGAGGAAAGGGATTTAGGGGTGATTATTTCTGATGACTTAAAGGTAGGCAGACAATGTAATAGAGCAGCAGGAAATGCTAGCAGAATGCTTGGTTGTATAGGGAGAGGTATTAGCAGTAGAAAGAGGGAAGTGCTCATGCCATTGTACAGAACACTGGTGAGACCTCACTTGGAGTATTGTACACAGTACTGGAGACCGTATCTTCAGAAGGATATTGATACCTTAGAGAGGGTTCAGAGAAGGGCTACTAAACTGGTTCATGGATTGCGGGATAAAACTTACCAGGAAAGGTTAAAGGATCTTAACATGTATAGCTTGGAGGAAAGACGAGACAGGGGGGATATGATAGAAACATTTAAATATATAAAGGGAATCAACACAGTAAAGGAGGAGACTATATTTAAAAGAAGAAAAACTACCACAACAAGAGGACATAGAGGGACAAAGGTTTAAAAATAATATCAGGAAGTATTACTTTACTGAGAGGGTAATGGATGCATGGAATAGCCTTCCAGATGAAGTGGTAAAGGTTAACACAGTAAAGGAGTTTAAGCATGCGTGGGATAGGCATAAGGCCATCCTAACTATAAGATAAGACTAGGGACTAATGAAAGTATTTAGAAAATTGGGCAGACTAGATGGGCCGAATGGTTCTTATCTGCCGTCCCATTCTATGTTTCTAAAAGGCCAGCAAAACCTTTCAGAAACTGACCTTATAGGACACTTTTACTAAAGCACGATTTGCAGCTTTTCTTAAACTCTACATATAATGCACATACCTGCAAAGCAAGGAACTCCTTTAAACATAAACACAGAGACATTAATACAACGAGGAATCTGTAATGGTTCTATTGCAGATGTGATCTAATGATGTACTCCTTGCTCTTTTGGTACAACTATACCAATCAAATGTTAAATTGCTCCATAGAACCATAGACAAAGGATTCTTGCTATATTCTGGACTTCCAGGAATGTGGTGCATGGACTGAAAAATTATAATTATTAAAACAATCATGTTATTTTTTTTCCCTGTATCAGAAATGTGTCAGTGACAATATGTAATATAATACAGATACTATAATTAATGGCATAAAATAAACACGTAATGTGTTAATTGCAAAGGTGGATAGACGTTGTGAATATATGAAATGTAATTGAAAAATATTGCTAAAATGCCATATGCAACTGTGGTCTGGCCTACAAACAAATATATTAGACATAAACTATAAGAGCATAACAGCTGATTATCCAGATGCATATACATTTATGCCTGTGTCTTGCAGCGAAAGGAAATAGCTAAACAATGCAGATTCCTTTATATCTACTGGACATTTACTTGTAGATTCAATCCAAGCAGTGGCCAGATTATTTGATTTTAACAATGTATGTTTACATAATTGAATCATGATAGTTAACCCCTTAAGGACTGAGCCAAATGTACACGTTGTGATCAAAACAAAACGTAAACAAAAACTTTAATTTGCGCTATATGTCTGTTCAGGCGTAATTCACCTCTTTCATTTTATGTGCACCCACACTTATTATATATAATTTTATTCAGGGGAAACAGGGCTTTCATTTAACATCAAATATTTAGGTATAAAACATAATTTAATATGAATAAAATATAAAAAAATGGGAGAAATAAGAATTTTTAAATAAATGTTTAGTAACATTCTAACTGTGAATGTCATAATACTGTTTGATTTTACTGCAATAAAATACACATATTTGTATTCAGCGATGTCTCACGTGTAAAACAGTACCCCCTATGTACAGGTTTTATGGTGTTTGGGAAGTTACAGGGTCAAACATAGCATGTTACATGTGACAGATTCATCTGCATTGTTGGTTCGTCTGTTTCCCTTTGTTCGCGGAATTGTCTGTTCATATACCCCCGTTCGTGTATTTGCAAAATGCCGATTGAAACTACCGAACGAACGACCACCCAGGAGAGGAGTGTGCTGCTGGTTAACCTCTTGGCCCCAATTAGAACGTTGTGGTTAACCGCAGACACCTCTCCATTCCATTCGTACGGGTGGTCGTCGTTCGCATGTCGACCACGAGGCAGCGGCCATTTTGGGACATACGAACACAGAGCGGTGTTCGGTACAAACTGTATGGAACTAAAAACGGACACTTAAACTACCGAACACCGCTGAAAAGCTGCTGCCTACCTTCCTTTTCGACAAGGCATGCGAACGTCGGTCGTTCGGGAGTTTTATTCAGTCGTATGGACTTTTACCCCGACAGCCATCCCATGGAGTCATTCGTATACCGAAGGACTGGTGAAAGACTTTGACTCCATGGCGATTCGACTAGATACATCGGATCTGAGCGCTATTCGGTGAAAACATGCCCTCAGATCCAGGCTGTCTGGGGATACGTTACACGAACCATATGCATTCGGTATTTCTGTAGTTATGTATTTTAATGTCTTTTTGTTACTGTAATTTAAGATGGCGATGGTCTCTACCTTGGGAGATAATTAGGTTTCTTCCCCAATTATCTCCAAGGTAAAGAAGACGGAATTATGGGCAAGATGGGAAGGGCTATTATTGAAGCCACTGCGATTGGCTACTGTCCAATATGTGTTACAGTCTTCCACAAGGTCCCCTCGGGGAGTGTCCACCTTGTGGAGACCTGCATAAATACCGGGCAGGTAGCCCCCATTAAACAGATCTTCATTTGACCCTCAAGACGGAGCTTGGTCTCGTTTGTGGGGGGAATTATTATTGGGACAGCGTTTTCGTTATTTTCTAGCTGTGGAAGGCGTTCGACTGTTTGGCTGATCCTTGAAGCGCCTGTTCGCGGACTTCGTTCGCGGACTTCGTTCGCGGACTTCGTTCGGGAGTTTGGCGATCGGCTGGATTTAAACTGCATTTCTGGAGAAGGGGATTATTGCCTAAACGGCGGCTTCATCGACCCGACGGTACGTGGCGTAACAATTGGTGGCAAGCGACAGGATGAATCCTACAGCCCAGAAGGCCAGCTACACATCCCAGGTTGGAAATGCAGTATGAGGAGTTAAGGCGTGCTACCCTTAAAGATATATTGGAGCGCAGAGGACGATCAGCGAGTAATCTCAAGAAAAGAGAGATTATTTCGATACTATTGGAAATGGATGCAGCACAGGGAGCGGGGGGAGCGAATGTGCCTGGCATACTGGAGTTAACACCCGAGGAGATACAGTTTAACCGGGCAGTTCAGATCAGGCTGGCACATTTTGGCCCCAACCCCGCAGCAGATATTGTGGTGCAAGTGCAAGCAGCAGTAGCAGCACAACAGGCGCTTCAAGGAAGAGGCGCTGCAGCAGCTGAGGTACCTTATAATAATAATAATGGAAGGAGAAAAGTACCTTTTGCTGCATTTCGGAACTTTGTAGAAGCCGAAGGAGAAATCGATGGGTTCCTGGCGGATTTTGAAAGGCAATGTGCCTTACACCAGGTACCCGCAGGAGAATGGGTCCCCATCCTCTCTGGGAAGTTATCCGGCCGGGCCAGTGAGGCGTTTCGGGCCATCCCAGAGGAGGAACTTACCAGCTACAGGGCAGTGAAAGATGCCCTTTTGGCCAGATATGCTGTGACCCCGGAGGCATACCGGCGGCGATTCCGGGACACTAACAAGCAGGCTGGTGATTCTTATGTTGAGTGGGCATGCCGAGTACACCGCACCGCAGCCCACTGGATGGCAGGGTGCCAAGCGGTAACTGGGGAAGAGGTGCTGCAAGTGTTTTGTTGGAGCACTGTTTTGACCGCTTACCTGTAGGAGTCAGAGAGTGGGTTAGGGACCGCAAACCCGCTACCTTACCCGAAGCTGCTCGTCTGGCTGATGAGTACACTGACGCCAGGAAACTGGACCAGACAGCAGCCAAGGTCCCTACCCGAGTGGAGTACAAACCAGCAGCCCCTCCAACCTCTGCAGTGTATCAACACCCAGCACAACGCACCCCCACCATGCCAACAGCGAACAATTACGTTCAGCCAGCCCGGTTCAACGCCCGGGATTACTCACAGCCGATCCGTTGCTATGGGTGTAAGCAGTTGGGGCACAAGCGACCCGAGTGCCCATTAAACAATTCAAGCCAAGCCCAGTCGTGGAGAAGACCAGCCGGCGGAAATCAGCAGCCACCTCCACCTTCCGCTCACTGTCTTGAGCAGGAGGAATTTTGGGGTATACTACATGAGGCGGATCCAGTACAAGCAGCGCAGCAGGATAACCGTCAACAGCACAGACAGACCGTTAAACTGAATGGCAAAGCAGTAATTGGTCTGAGAGACACCGGAGCCACTATGACGTTGCTCCAAAAGAACCTTGTTTCCGAACACCAGCACACTGGAGATACTGTGGCAGTGAGGGTGGCGGGAGGTGCAGTGTTCCGTTTACCGGTTGCCCGGGTTCACCTGGATTGGGGGGTGGGCTCTGGACACGTGAATGTGGGGGTCATGAAAGACTTACCGGCCGATGTTTTGCTTGGGAATGACCCTTTGGTGTCCGCTTATGCTCCAATGGGACCTGCCGCTATCAACCCAGTGACTACCCGTGCCCAGACCCGTGCTGCGGGAACCAGCCCACCTGCTGCTGAGACCCAGGTAAGGACCGAGTCCCCGACTGGTACCATAGCACAGACCTTTGTTAACTGGGATTCCCCAGAGGAGTTTGGGAGGGAAACTCAGACAGATTCGACCCTCCAGAAGTATAGGGACAGAGCAGATACTGGAGAGGAAGGATTAGATGGGGAACGGTATGAGTGGGTGGGGGACAGGTTGTATAGGATCCCCAAGCTTTCCCCGAAGAGTGTTGCCCCTCCGCCGAATCGACAGCTGGTAGTGCCCGCGAAATACCGGCAGGAGATTCTGCGGATAGGGCATGATGTTCCGTTAGCTGGACATCTAGGTTCCCGCCGCACAGCTTATAGGATCATGCAGAACTTTTTTTGGCCAAACTTCAATCAGGCTGTGCGGACATACTGCAGTACGTGTGACACATGTCAACGGATAGGAAAGCGGGGGGACCACCCAAGAGCTAGGCTTATGTCTATGCCTATCATTGGGGAGCCCTTTGCCCGCATAGCCGTTGACATTGTGGGTCCACTGGCCAGGGCTAGTCCATCCGGTAAGAAATATATTCTCACCGTGGTGGATTATGCCACTCGCTATCCGGAGGCAGTAGCGCTGTCCAATATAGAGGCAGAGACAGTTGCTGATGCCCTGGTTAGGATTTTTACCAGAGTCGGGTTCCCTAAAGAGATTCTCTCTGACCAGGGAACCCAATTCACCGCTGTGCTCACCCAGCAACTGTGGAAGGTGTGCGGCATTAAACCGCTGCTTAGCTCACCTTACCATCCACAGACTAACGGTCTCTGCGAGCGATTTAATGGCACCCTCAAACAGATGCTGAGGACCTTTTCTGACACTTGCAGAGACTGGGAGCGATTCCTGCCTCATCTGTTGTTTGCCTACAGAGAGGTGCCCCAGGAATCCACTGGGTTCTCCCCCTTTGAGTTGCTATATGGGAGAAGGGTCCGCGGACCCTAGATCTCATTAGAGGCCACTGGGAGGGGGAGACAGAGCAGGAAGGGACCCCCATAGTACCATATGTTCTGGAACTCCGGGACCGCATGGAGAAACTGTCCCTAATGGTAAGGGAGAATCTCCAGGTGGCTCAGGGGAGACAGAAGAGGTGGTACGATCGGGGTGCCCGACAGCGAGTCTTCCAGGTTGGGCAGTAAGTGTTAGTACTCAAACCTGTGAAGGCGAACAAGATGCAGGCATCTTGGCAGGGCCCATATAAGGTGTTAGCACAGATATGTGATACTACCTACCTTATAGCCAGCTGTTCAGATGAAAGGATCCAGCGATCCTTCCATGTGAACATGCTAAAGGAGTATCAGGAGAGACCGGAGAATGTCGCTGCAGTATGTGCCCCTGCTGCAGATGATACAGAAAGTTTACCCTTGCCAGACCTATTAGAGAGGGACCCCCAGACGGATCTTACTAGCCTAGTACAGCTAGGGGACAGATTGAGCGCTACCGAGAAGGGCCAGGCAAGACAGCTTTTGTGGGAAAAGCAGGCGACCTTCTCCCAAGAACCTGGTTACACTACCCTAGCTGTACACAAGGTAGAAACCCCTGGACAGAACCCTCTGCGACAACCCCCTTACCGTATCCCTGAAGCAGTCCGGGAAGGAATGCGGAAGGAGATACAGGAGATGACCCAGTTGGGGGTCATCGAACACTCCGATAGCCCTTGGGCTTGCCTGTAGTCCTGGTGCCCAAGAAGGATGGGACCGCCCGGTTCTGTGTGGACTACAGGCGCCTCAATGAGCGGACCACCACTGACGCCTACCCGATGCCCCGGGTAGACGAATTGTTAGATCGCATTGCCAGGGGATGCTATCTGACCACCATAGACCTGTGCAAAGGCTACTGGCAGATTCCCCTGGCCGAGGATTGCTTGTGCGTACCTGGATGACATTGCGATCTACAGTGAGTCCTGGGAAGAACACCTAGTACATGTAGGGGTAGTACTGGACAAAATTTGGACCGCTGGCCTGACATTGAAGCCAGAGAAGTGCCATTTAGGCATGGCTGAAGTGCAGTACCTGGGTCACAGAGTAGGGTGTGGGAGCCAGAGGCCAGAGCCAGTCAAGATAGAGGCAGTTGCCAACTGGCCCACACCTATCACCAAGACCCAGGTGTTAGCCTTCCTAGGGACAGCAGGGTACTATAGACGCTTCGTCCCCGACTACAGCTCTATTGCTAAACCCCTGACTGACTTGACCAAGAAAAATCTTCCTAAGCAGGCTTGTGAAGCTGCGTTCCAAGCACTCAAACATGCTCTTGTGAATGCCCCTGTCCTGGCTGCCCCAGTCCCTAACAAACGTTTTCTCGTCCATACAGATGCTTCCATGTATGGACTGGGGGCTGTGCTGAGCCAGGTCGGGGAAGATGAAGGAGAGCACCCTGTCGCATATCTCAGCAGGAAGCTGTTACCCAGGGAAGTGAGTTATGCGGCAGTGGAGAAGGAATGTTTGGCTCTGGTGTGGGCATTGAAGAAGCTAAGCCCGTATTTATATGGACAGGAATTTTCCCTTGTGACGGACCACAATCCCCTTGTCTGACTTAACCGGGTCTCTGGAGACAATGGCAGACTGCTGAGGTGGAGTTTAGCACTACAGCCATATAACTTCACCATCACTTATCGACCCGGTAAGCAGAATGGGAACGCAGATGGATTGTCCAGGCAAACCGACATCCTCACCCCATCTTAGTCCGGTCATCCCCATGTTGACCCGCTGAAGGGTCAAGCCGGGTCTGCCGGAGTGTCCCACAAGGGGGGAGCCGTGTGACAGATTCATCTGCATTGTTGGTTCGTCTGTTTCCCTTTGTTCGCGGAATTGCCTGTTCCTATACCCCCGTTCGTGTATTTGCAAAATGCCGATTGAAACTACCGAGCGAACGGCCACCCAGGAGAGGAGTGTGCTGCTGGTTAACCTCTTGGCCCCAATTAGAACGTTGTGGTTAACCGCAGACACCTCTCCATTCCATTCGTACGGGTGGTCGTCGTTCGCATGTCGACCACGAGGCAGCGGCCATTTTGGGACATACGAACACCGAGCGGTGTTCGGTACAAACTGTATGGAACTAAAAGCGGACACTTAAACTACCGAACACCGCTGAAAAGCTGCTGCCTACCTTCCTTTTCGACAAGGCATGCGAACGTCGGTCGTTCGGGAGTTTTATTCAGTCGTATGGACTTTCACCCCGACAGCCATCCCATCCCCTATGTGTTACAGTCTTCCACAAGGTCCCCTCGGGGAGTGTCCACCTTGTGGAGACCTGAATAAATACCGGGCAGGTAGCCCCCATTAAACAGATCTTCATTTGACCCTCAAGAAGGAGCTTGGTCTCGTTTGTGGGGGGAATTATTATTGGGACAGCGTTTTCGTTATTTCTAGCTGTGGAAGGCGTTCGACTGTTTGGCTGATCGGGAGTTGCCGTGTTCGCGGACTTCGTTCGGGAGTTTGGCGATCGGCTGGATTTAAACTGCATTTCTGGAGAAGGGGATTATTGCCTAAACGGCGGCTTCATCGACCCGACGGTACGTGTCGTAACATTACATTTTTCAATTTTTTTCACATTGAAGTTCGCCAGATTGGTTGCCTTTGAGGCCGTATGGTAGCCCAGGAATGAGAATTACCCCATGATGGCATGCCATTTGCAAAAGTAGAAAACCCAAGGTATTGAAAATGGGGTATGCCCAGTCTATTTTAGTTGCCACATGCTTACAAACACTGGTCAAAATCAGTGTTAATATTTGAAAATGCAAAAAACGAATTTAAATGTCAATTTTGGACAGTTTTTGTGACTAAGTGGCTACTAAAAAAGACTGGACATACCCCATTTGCAATACCTTGGGTTGTCTACTTTTGCAAATGGTATGCCATTATGGGGGTAATTCTCATTCCTGGCTACCGTACGGTCTCAAAGGCAATGTAACCAATCTGGCGAATTTCAATGTGAAAAAACTGAAAAGCAAGCCTTATATTTGACTCTCTACCTTTTGAAAACACCATAAAACCTGGACATGAGGGCTACTGTTATACTCGGGAGACTTCGCTGAACACAAATATTAGTGTTTCAAAACGGTAAAACGTATTGCAACAATTATATTATCCATGTAAGTACTATTTGGGTGTGAAAAATGCAAACAATGTCACTTTCACTGACAATATCGTTGTTGTAATACAAGTTACTGCTTTGAAACACTAATATTTGTGTTCAGCGAAGTCTTCTGAGTAAAACAGTACCCCTCATGTACAGGTTTTATGGTGTCTTGGAAAGTAACAGGGTTAAATATAGTGCTAGCAAATTAAATTCCCTGGACTTTTGGCCTGGGTTGTCAGGCTGGTCCTGCTAATTGTAATGAATAAAATTACCTAATTATGTAAAATGATTACATAAATATATAAGTAGAATTTTATATATATATATATATATATATATATATAGTGGAAAATGTATTCATACTTACCGTAATTTTCTTTTCCTGGCTATTATTCATGGCAGCATATACACATGGGTTAGCTCCTCCCCTTACAGCCAATAGGACAGGTTTAAACAAATTCTTATAAAAGGAGGATCCAGAGAAGAGACCCTCAGTCAGTAACAAGCACTTACAGAAGAATTAGATCCATAAGGGCGGGTTGTATATGCTGCCATGAATAATAGCCAGGAAAAGAAAATTACAGTAAGTATGAATACATTTTCCACTTTCCTGGCTAATCATGGCAGCATATACACATGGGATTACCCAAGCTCATAGGGAGGGAAACAAGAGACATAATGAATGCAAAAATTATTTTATTAATGCAGATAAATCTAAATATACATATTATGAGCGTCGAGAGGAGCGGACTGAATTAAGGACTTGGTGACCAAAATGAGAGTCCACTGTAGCTCTAACATCCAGCTTATAATGGCGGATGAAAGTGTTCACTGAAGACCAAGTGCCAGCCTTACAAATCTCATCAGGAGAAGCATTTGCCACAGAAGCCCAAGATGCAGCGATAGCCCGAGTAGAGTGAGCTGTAAGAGTATTTGTAAGAACATGAGATGGCCGAAACCACCCATTGTCTCAATGTAGAGGTAGAGGCTGCTTCACCCCGCCTGTGGCCAAAAGGCAATACAAATAGTCTTGGTGATCTGTGGAAGAGGTAGATAGATAATGCTTGCACCACATCCAGAGTGTGCCAAACTTCTTCTTCAGGAGAAGAGGGATTTGGATAGAAGGATGGTAGAACCATTTCCTGGTTCAAGTGGAACTTAGATATTACTTTAGGTAAAAATTCCGGGACTGGTCTGAGGACTAAACGGTCCTGAAGTATCCTCATATATGGTGCTTCGCAGGATAATGCCTGGAGCTCACATATCCGTCGTGCGGAAGCAACTGCCACCAATAGGCGTACCTTTTTAGTGAGTACCAGCAAAGGAGCTTGGTCAAGTGGTTCAAAGGGAGACCTAGTCATGGCCTTTAAGACCAGAGGTAGGTCCCATGCCGGCAGAAATACCTTCAGAGGAGGCCAGATCTTTATTGCCGCTTTAAAAAAATGGATGACCAATGGTTCCAGTGCCCATCGGGTACCTGACAAAGCGGATAGAGTTATTACCTGGAGTTTCAGAGTGTTGTAGCTAAAGCCTTTGTCCAGGCCAGCCTGAAGGAAACAGAGCACTGAAGATAATGCCAGAGGTTTAATCACCACCTGGTGTTCTTGTGCCCAGCAAACAAAGGTATGCCAAATCC
Organism: Pelobates cultripes; assembly: GCA_933207985.1. NCBI lineage: Eukaryota > Metazoa > Chordata > Amphibia > Anura > Pelobatidae > Pelobates > Pelobates cultripes. The sequence goes on along the minus strand of OW240914.1, from coordinate 240,851,886 downwards.
TATAATATGTGGAGGAAGTGGATATCTTACGAGACCTCAGGAGAGTTCTAATGACTGTGTCAGGCATGCCAGCGTTCATCAGAGCTTCCCGCTCAATCTCCAAGCCCTCAATGTGGTGAACCCAACCTCGCCACTGTACACTGGAGACGCCTGGTTGCTCGCCTGCTCCCTTTAGACTATGGTCCTGCATTTTAAACTTTTATTTTACCGGCAGAAAGGTTTATTCGTGCCTTTCTGTGGACTGTTAAAGCCATGCTACCCCAGATAGCTATGCCATGGAGCCCAGCCGTATACTGAAAGACTGTATGAAAGATTTTGGCTCCATGGCGATTGAACTGTATGTATGTGATCTGAGCGTCATTCGGTAGTAATGTGCGCTCAGATCTAAGCTATCTGGGGATAGGTAGAATGTCTATGTTTTATGGAATAAATGTAACTGTATGTAATTTTATGTCTTTCATTGTATTGTTACTGCCATGTGGTTAATGGAGTCTTGCCTCTGTCCTGGGAGATAATTGAATTACTTCACAATTATCTCCAGGACAGAGAGGAGGGATTGTGATGTAATTGTGGGTGTGTTTTACGGTTCTCCTGTAAACGATTGGTTGTACTGTGTCCCACCCTGTGGGATGTCCCCTTGCATGGGGACTTGCATAAAAGCCAGTGTGTGGCCATTACAGTGCAGTTCCTGTTTAACCCTCAAAGTGAAGTGTTGTCTCATTATTGGGGGGAGGATTTACTGTATGCTGTTAGAGACTGATTGCCAGGAGTGTAAGCCGCTTGGGGGCTTTTCCTGTTCGTCTGCTAGCAGCTATTCGTGTGTCTCCAGTTCGGGAGTTTGGAGTGCTACTTGGTATGCAGTTCGGGAGTTTCGAGTATTCCCTTGGTATGCATTTCGGGAGTTTCGAGTATTCCCTTGGTTGCAGTTCGGGAGTTGGTGAATTCGTGGGTTTGCAGTTCGGGAGATTGGTGCTTGCTGTAGCTGTCTGTGAAGCTGAAAAAGGGGAATATTGCCTAAACGGTTTTTAACCTCTTGTGGGCAAAACGGTACGTTACACTCAACTTTAGGGTTAGTGGGTTTGGGTGTAGCAGTGGTCCCTGTGATAATAAATCTGCCTGGAACTGGAGTACCCTCGGAGGTTCCCGACTCATCTGTCTCGCCATAGGGAACCAGGTTCGCCGGGGCCAGAACGGGAGGGTGGCGATGACCTCTACCTTCTCCTTCTGAATCTTCTTCAGAGTTGGTATATGAGAGGTATAGGAGGGAACACACAGACCAGAGTGAACTTCCAAGGTTGGGATAGAGCATCCTGTCCCCTGGCTCTGTGATCGACCAGTCTCGAGAAGAAGGCTTTGACCTGGGTATTCTCAGCCATTGCCATGAGGTCTATCTCTGGGGTTCCCCAAATCAAAGACAGCTCCTGAAGTACTTCGGGGCTTAGATGCCACTCGCTCCTGTCTATGGTCACGCAGCTCAGGTAGTCCGCCATGGTATTCTGAATTCCCGGAAGGTATACTGCAGAGATACCCTGAACATTTTTCTGGCACCAACTCATGATGGGCCGCAGTTCCTTCATCAACAGTTGGCTGCGAGTACCGCCTTGATGAGAATTATAGGCCACAGCCACCTGGTTGTCGGACTGGACTCGTATCATTCTGTTCTTCAGGATCCTCCTGAAGTGTATGAGAGCTCTGTGGATGGCCCGTAATTCCAAAACTTTCCCCCGGAAGAACCGACTCCTGTTTGTTCCATCGACCTTGAGTCATCCGGTCCTGACAGTGGGCACCCCAACCATGAGCGCTGGAATCTGTTGTTAATAGGACCCATTCGGGTTCTATCAAAGGAAAACCTCTTTCCAAATTCACCCTTCTTAGCCACCAGACTAGGTCCACTTTGACTACATGAGAGATCCTCAAGGGTTGATTCCAATCCATAACCCGCCGGTTGAACTGGTTCAGGAATGACCTCTGAGGAACTCTGAGATGCCACTGGGCCCACCTGACTAGTCCTATAGAAGAGGTCAGATTGCCCAGCAGTTGCGAGTATGTTCTTGCTGTTATCACACGAAGGTGCAGAATCTTGTAGATGAAGCTTAAAATCCTCTGTATCCTTTCCTGTGAAAGGGAGATAGAGTTCCGGAGTGTGTCGAAGTTCGCCTCCAGAAACGTAATCTTCTGGGATGGAATGAGGCTGCTTTTTTGTAAATTCACTAACCAGCCGAATTGATGAAGTTCTGATAGCACAAATTCTCTGTGAGGCACCGCCGTCTAGACGTTTGGTGCTACCAGCAGAAGGTCGTCCAGGTAATGTAACAAAGAGATTCCCTGAATCCTCAGCCTTTCTATAAGAACGACCAATACCTTTGAAAAGGTTCTGGGTGCTGTGCTCAGACCAAATGGAAGTGCTCTGAATTGGAAGTGGTCTTCTCCTATAGCAAATCGGAGAAAACGATGATGTTCCTTGGCTATCGGGATGTGATAATAGGCGTCCCGTAGGTCGATGGATATGAGCCAATCTGCCTTCCGGACAGCTGGGGAGATGGATCTTATAGACTCCATCTTGAAGGATCTGATTAGAAGTCTCCTGTTGATCCTCCGCAGGTCCAGGATAGGTCTCCACTTGCCCTTGTCTTTCTGGACTAAGAACAGAGGTGAATAGTGCCACTGGAATCGTTCCTCTTCTGGCACTGAAACGATAACCCTATGGGACCTGAGGTTCTGAACATAATCTCCTAGAGCCGAGCTTCTGCCCTTGTCCATCGGCAGACCTGTGGGAATGAAGAAGTTGCTTCTGGGTCTTCTGAGGAATTCCAATCTGTACCCTCTTTGAATTATAGCTTTGACCCAGGCATCTTGTTTGTCCTGTGCCCAAACCTTCCAGAAGAGGGAAAGTCGAGCACCGACCTCTGACGGATAGTCAGAAGTTCTTGCCTCCACGAAAGGAAGGGTTTCTACCTTGGGAAGAACGTGAAGCATATGATTGGCCCCCACGCCAATTATTACTCCTGTTGAACTCTCTACCTGGTCGGTAGCTATGAGCATCCCGAAAATATTGATCCCTCGGAGGTCGCTTATCTGACCAAGAGGAGCCTGGTCTTCTGGTTCTTTTCTCCTGGGCTAGAAAGCAGCTTTGTTAATGGATTCCTCCAGGGTCTTTCCAAATAGAAGCTCACCCTTAAAAGGTATGGAACATAAATTGGCCTTCGAAAAGGAATCCGCACCCCAATAACGCAACCATAATGCTCTCCTAGCTGCTACCGAGAGGGCCATGGTGCGGGAGAAGATCCTGGTGATATCCAGGGCAGCTTGAGCGACAAATTCCATAGCTATCCGAAGGTCGTAAATAGAATCCCTGAGGTTTTTTTTTTAAGTTTTCTCCTCCAAAGGGTAAAGCCTGGATAGCCTGCCCTGAAATAGAACCTTTTTATCAGGTTTTTCCCATTCTGCGGTAACCACCTCCTTAATGGCTCTGTGAAGAGGGAAGGAAGGTTTCTGCTTCCTAAGATCTGCAAAACGTTTATCAGAAACTTCAGGTTTAGGAAGATCTTCTGGTAATTCTAGGGTCTTTCTTACCTTCAGGATGAGTTTATCCACCGTCTTGGCGTCTAGATATTCCGACAAGACCTCTTCTTCATTCTCACTAGAATAAATCTGATCGAGAACCTGAAACTCTTCAGCTGAACCCTGGTATTCTGAGGATACCAGTCTCTGTCTTGGTCTTTTCACAGACCGATTATTTGCCTCCATGGCCTCTGAGATGCCCTGAGCCACCTCCTGTCGGATCCAAGTCAGGATATCTGGTGACTGAGTGGGTGTTACACCTGCTTGAGTGGCCACCTTCTGCAAACAGTTTAAGCACAGCTGTTTGCCTTCCAATGCCTTCCCATCACATCCTGCACAGGGGTCTGACTTCTGTCTCCTTTTATGAGGGGGGATGATATAGACTGTTCTCCATTACTAAAAGTAGTATAAGTAACTGTTAGTAGATGGAGAGTAAAAACATCATTAACGTTATATATAAAATATATATGGAGTCCTACTCACCTGGATTCTGCTGAACAGGGTAAAGGGTTCCTACTAGTAGAGCTCATAATGTGCTTACTACAATAAAGAATTTCATATAATTCTCTTAGAATACACAAAACAAATTATAAAAATAAAGGGATACATGTATATCAGAAATACACAAACCTGTGGCAAAGAATAGAAATGATTCCAGAGTCCTAGCTTCTGTTTTAGATAATCCAATTCAAATTGTAAAATTTGAATCCACAACAACATGTTCGAGTTCCAGTTTCTTTTAAATAGTATCAGCCATTTACTAACCTGTTTCTGACGTTTTCTGCAAATTACCTGTAATTTTCGGATTTTGCCCATAGTAAAGATGGCCGCCGCGACCTCACGACCTTACCCAGACTGCATTCTGGCGCCAAAACGAACAGAGCGCATTGTGCATGTGCAGGCGTCCTATCCGAGCTCCCGACCTGGGAGAACCGAGGACGGAAAGCCAGGGACCCTAATTGCAGTTAGGAAGACTCCTAAAGGTCTCAGGCAGCCCAGGACTGACCTGGTAAGAATAAAACCGGGTAAAAAGGGGAATCACCTAGAAAGAGGATTGTAGGGATTAATTAAATCATACAGTGTGCACTTTACAGCACACTGCAAAAGAAATGGTGAAAGTAGTAGAGTATTTAAAATTATAGAGGGAGCTTTAAAAAAAAAAAAAAAAGCTACCTTCCTAAGGGCTGTAAGGACTGGAAAAAGACTAAGGGTCTCTTCTCTGGATCCTCCTTTTATAAGAATTTGTTTAAACCTGTCCTATTGGCTGTAAGGGGAGGAGCTAACCCATGTGTATATGCTGCCATGATTAGCCAGGAAATATGTATATCTTTTTTTTATTATTTTTATTATATATACATATATATACATATATATATATAGTGATATATATGTATATACTTATGTATATAGATATATATATATATATATATATTATTTTGTTCTACATGTATTTTGTAAATAAAGCTTTCATTAGAAGTTCAGATAATAACAGGAAACAATATGAATGTTATCAGTGAGACTCGCAGGTCTCTATTTGCATCTTACATGAGCACCACAAGTTTCAGGTGCATCTTTATATATAGCGCTGCTGTAGGCGATGGATTGCTAGCCTATAACATTAAGGACAGACAGGTTCTGCATTTGTTCCCCAACCAGATGGTTAATAGTGCGATAGGTCCCAGGTCACGTCCACTTACGTGGGGGGTGAGGTTGGGGTTTGTCTTACGGGACAGTGTCCAGTAGTCTTACACCAGGTCTGGTTCTCCCTCTTCTGTCTGCCCTTTCCCTAGCTTCTGCCGTGCCTAGGTATGTAGTGAGTTCTCTCCCGCGTCATCTTCCCTCTTGTTCAGAGTCCGTACCCATCCCTCATTTATGAGGCGGTGCCGTTATAGATGGGGGGGCTCAGTGGTGTGTTTAGTCATCACTGTCGTCCTGCTTCCTTGTAGTCGGCGTTTGATGTCGCTCTCCAGTCGCTATCTACTTTTGGTATCTGTGATGAGTCTGGAGTATTTTCCCCCTTTGGGTGGGGGTGATGTGGTGTCTTGATGTTCGGTTGTTTCAACCGTCATGTGTTGTCTTATGTTTGCTGTTTTGTGTAGGAGTTTCCCTTGTCGTGGATTCCTCCCGACTTTATCATGCGATGTCTCGCGGGTCCCACATCCCATGGGAAACCGTGGTGCCTTCTCAGGCTCCAATATTATTGTGGCCTTTTTGCGTCAGGTGGTCCCCGGCCCCGCCCGAAAAAAGGGAGAAGGGAAGAGGTAGGTTGGGTGGTGTGGTTGGGTGGTGTTGTTGGGTGGGTGGGGGGTGGAGGGGGAGCTGAAAGGTATGGGGTTGAGCTATGATGTGGTATGGGTCTATCCTGACTCCCGAGTTAGCCTATCGGGACAGTTCTGGGGGAGGGGGGAGAGAGGCTATGTTGAAATGCGCGTGTTGTTCTTGCTGGCTAGAGTCCCTGTTGTGTCCCACCCCCTGTCCTCGCTTGTGATGTGAACATGTACCATGGCGTCCACATTTCGAGATGTTTGTGAGTATTTCAGCGTATCTCGCCTCAGCTGTGTGGATCTCTTCTATTCTCTGGAGCCATTCCATTTTAGTGGGTGGCTGGGTTTGCTTCCATCTCGCTGGGATCAGTACTTTGGCTGCATTAAGCAGATGTCGTAGGATTGAGCGTTTGTATTGTGCCAGCTGTCCTGTAAAGAAGTGTAGGAGCATGGCCTCTATGCTAAAGTCTGGTGGGTCTCCCAGAATTGTAGTGATTTCACGGTTTATCTCTTCCCAGAATGGCTTGATCCCACAGCAGTCCCACCAAATGTGGCGGAGCGTGCCTGGTTGTGTTTCACATCTCCAGCATGTGTCCGGGACCCCTGGGAAAATCCTGTGCAGTCTTGCTGGTGTTTTGTACCACTGGGAGATCAGCTTGTAGTTCACTTCTTGGTACCTGGTGCTTATCGAGCTTTTGTGTTGTAGTATGAGAATTTGTGGCCATTGGGCGTCTGTGAAGGTTCTGCCCGTCAGTTCCTCCCACTGCTTCTGGAAGGCGTTATTTCTGGTGAGTTCCCCTGTGAGCAGTTGTTGGTATATGCCTGACACTCTGCCATCTGCCTCTGGAGAGTTCTCGCAGAAGTGTTCAAACCAGGTCCATTCTCTATGTACTGCTCTCCTATAGGGAAGATTGTGGTAGAAGTGCCTCAGCTGTGCGTAGTGAAATTGGTGCATTATCGTCAGGTGATCCGTGTTAGCCCACTCTTGGAGGCTGTGCAGGCTGGCGTTTGTCAGGGCCGAGCTCAGGGGTACATAGTCCTCTTCTCTGTGTATTGGCCACGCGTTTGCGTGCAGTCCCCCTCCTATGGTCTCGTTATATGTTAGGGGGATCAGGGGGCTTGGCTGTGGTGAGATGTGTGCGTTCCCTTGCAGGGTGGTCCAGGTTTTCAGCATCTGCGTCACTGGGGATTACGCGCCCAGAGCTTGTACGGCCCCTGTTGAGCGGTGCCAGATGTATATGTGGAGTGCTCTGTTTGTGCTTTCCCTGTACAATATCGTCCACAGTTTGTTGGTGGGGGCTATGTGCCATTCTCGAATCCTCTGGAGCACTGTCGCTTGGAAGTACTTCTGAAAGTCCAGTAGAGCCAGGCCTCCCCATGGTTTGGGCAGGCATAATCTGTCGTGTTTGAGCCGTGGCCTCCCCTCCTTCTAGACATATTTAATTACCGCTGTTTTGAGCTTGGTAAAAAAGTCTTGGGGTAGGTGCCAAGGGATGGTGCTAAAGCAGTAAAGAAGGCGGGGGAGAATGTTCATTTTAACCACAACTATATGGCCTTGCCAAGAAGACGTCGTCGTACGACCATATCGTCAGGTCTGTCAGTACGTTGCGAAGGAGGGGTGTGTAGTTCCTATCGTATGTCTCGCCCGGGTCACGGGAGAGCCATATACACAGGTAGCGAATCTGCTCCTTGCACCAGTGGGAAGGGTACTTGCGTTGGAGTCTCTCCTGTGTGTTCCTTGCATTGCGTATTGCCAGTATTTCGCATTTTGCTTGGTTTAGGTTAAGCCCTGATATCCGTCCGTATTGCTCAAACTCACACAGGAGAGCCGGCAATGTGTTCTGAGGGTCTGCGACGAAAAAGAGCATGTCGTCCGCGTATGCGGCCACCTTATGTGTCTGATCTTTCTGTTTGAGTCCCTGGATCTCTGGTGTCCGTCTGATCTTGTCTAGGAACGACTCTAATGTGAGGGTGAAGAGGAGGGGGGACATCGGGCATCCCTGTCTGGTGCCATTGTTGATGTCAAAGTTGGCTGTGAGCGCTACATTTACCCATACTCTGGCAGTTGGGTCGGTGTAGAGTGCAGTTATCAGGCGAGTATGCCGTTCCCCAGACCCATCGCCATCAGCGTTGCCGTCATGAAGCTCCACCTCACCCGGTTGAATGCTTTTTCTGCGTCTGTGGAGAACATAAGGAAGTCCGAGTTTCCTTTACGTGTCAGATTTTGTATAGTGAACGCCCGCAGGGTGCTGTCCCTGGCCTCTCTTCCCGGGATAAAACCCGTCTGGTCCGGGTGGACTAGTCTCAGTAGGAATTGTTGCAGTCGTGTAGCTAGCACCTTGGAGAGGATCTTCACATCCACGTTCAATAGTGAGATGGGGCGGTAATTGCCGAAGATTTCCAGGTTCTTGCCGGGTTTGGGAATCACTGTGATTATGGCTGCTAGGGATTCTCGGTGGAATCTACCTCCGTCGCGAAGGTGGTTGCAGGCGTTGGCGATGCGTGGGGCAAGGATGTCTCTGAATTTTTTATAGTAGCCCGCCGAGAATCCGTCTGGGCCCGGCGCCTTCCCGTTCTTCGTCGTATTAATCACTGCCAGTATCTCTTCTGTGGATATCGGGGCGTCTAGGGCATCTGCTTCCTGCGAGGACAGGGCTTCCGGGTTAAAGTCTCCGAGGTAGCGTGCGATGTCTCCTGCGGTTCTGGTCCCATCTGCGTCCGGTGCTTCGGGCAGTATGTTGTACAAGTCTTAATAGTACGTGCGGAATTTGTTCGCGATCTCCTTGGGGAATTGCGTAGTGGAGCCCCGAGCTGTTCGCAGTGCGCTCACCTGTGCACTCGCTTGTTGATTCCGCAGCATACGGGCTAGTAGCCTTCCTCCCTTGTTGGCATGGATGTAAAAGAAGGCTTTTGATCTCTGGATTGTCCTGTGGTGTTTGCGGGCTATCAGGTCTGTCAGTTGCCGTCTGAGGGTCAGGAGGGTGCGGTAGTGCGCCTCCTGTTGAGTCCACTTGTGCAGCATTGCTATCGGTTCTACGAGTGTCGTCATTTATTTGTGCTTCTCTCTTTTTCTGCGCTGATATCCGGATGAGACGCCCCCTGAGGACGCTTTTGTGCGCCTCCCACAGGGTAAGTGGGGAGTTATCTTCGGTGTCGTTTTCAGTGAAGTAGTTGTTCAGTTGTTCCACCAATGCGCCTGCGTCGTTACGTCGGAGAGGAGTAATTAGTTTAAACGCCAGATGGTCCGGGTTGGTCTGTATAGGGGTGATTCCATACGCATGTATACTGCGCTATGATCTGACCATGGGGTAGGGCGGATGTCTGCCTCCAGTAGCCTTTGCAGTTCTTCTTGCTGGATAAAGAGGTAATCTATTCTAGCGTGCCTATTGTGCATGGCCGAGTAATGCGTGTAGTCTCGGTCCTCCGGATGTAAGATTCTCCATGTGTCCACCAATCGCATGTCGCGCAGAATCCTCCGGATCGTCCGAATGGCTGTTTGCGGGATGCTGCTATGTCCTATTGACGAGTCCAAGATCGGGTCTAGGGGAGTGTTAAAGTTCCCTCCCACCATGAGGGCATCTTCCGTGAAGTTGGCGAGTTTGAGGAGTGTGTTGCGGAAGAATTTAGCTTGTTTGGTATTTGGGGCGTAAATTGAAGCAAACGTGTATGTCTTCTGGGCTACCGTCCCCTTTACGAACAGGTATCTGCCGTTCGGGTCGGCCATCGTGTCACTCCGGTGGAAGTGAAGGTCGGAGGCCAGGAGAATCGCCACTCCTGCTTTGCGTGCTGTCGGGTGAGTGCTGTGGAAGCTGTCCGGGAAGCGTCTATCCATCAGTCGATGTGTTTTGGCCGCTCTTAGATGAGTTTCTTGCCGCATTGCTATGGATACATGTTGTTGTTTTTTCAGTTCCCGTAGGAGGTGCATGCGTTTCTCTGGGGCGTTCAGTCCCCTACAGTTCTGTGTGATGATTCGGAAGGGAGCGTCTGTGAACGCCATGGCGCAAGGCGTTCTACATGTATTTTGATATCAATATATATATATATATATATATATATATTAATTTTAAAATACAGTAAGAACGAATTTACACATATATATTTTTTATTTATTTTTTATTATTTTTTTAATTTAATTTTTTAACGTATTTACAGATTTATTTATTTTATATTATATATAAATATATATATTTAATCAATATCACTGTACGTGTATTTTGATGTTAATATATATTTATAATTCTATATATAAATATTAAAATACACACATACCCTGTCTATGTGTATAAGTATACTGTCACGACACTCCTTAGTTAATATGCCCTCGTGCCGTACTCACACTCACCACTGTTTCTGTTTGGCACTGTTTCTCATTTCTTTTCATTAAGCACTTCACCTGGTCCTTGTTTAACACCTATTTAGTTTGTTTAGCACCTGCCTGTATTTATGCAGGTCTCCCACTTGGTGGACACTCCCCTAGGGGACCAAATGGGAGACTGTGACAATAGACAGACATATGGCCATTCAGGACCCACAGACACAAAATATTCCCATCATGCAGTAGTAATTCCTCCCCTCTGCCCTGGAGATAATTGAGAAGTAATTCAATTATCCCCAGGACAGAGACAAATCGCCATTTTAAATTCAACACAGAAAACACATAAAAATATATAACTTTACATTTGTCGAATGCTACCCATTCGTGTCACATATCCCAAGATAGCCTGGATCTGAGTGCATATTATTGGCGAATAGCGCTCAGATCCCATACGCATAGTTCAATCGCCACAGTAAAGCCAGTTCTTGTTTTACCCACAATGCGGAGCTTGGTCTTGTTATTTGGGGGATTTATTACCGACGCCTAGAGACTGCTGAATGGGATTATTAGCCGCTTGGGAGATACCTGCGTTCGGCTACTATTAGCGGTTCGTGAGTTTGGAGCTCGTGGAGTGAAGTGCCCGTACCGATCCCGTTCGTGAGTTTGCAGCGTTCCCTTGCTTGCGGTTCGCATGATTATACTGGATATGCATGCAGCTTCTGTTATTGCGAAAGGGGAGCATTCACTAAACGGCGGTTTGTACATTTCATGCTGAGGGTACCGTAACAACTGGTGGCAAGCGACGGGATGACCCTCATCGCCCAGAGAGACCACTACAACCAGGATTAAATGGAATTACAATACCAAAGGCTGAAAAGAGCTACCCTGAAAGATTTATTGGAGCAAAGAGGCGGACAAGCCAGTAATCTCAGAAAGAGGGAGATTATTGCACTACTGACGGAAATGGATGGAGTACCAGAGGCAGAAGGAACCAATGGGCCCAGCGCAGCTGACAGAACCCCCGAGGAGGCACGCTTTGACCGGGCGGTAAGAATCAGGCTGGCCCATTATGGTCCCAACCCATCTGCAGAGATCATCAGCCAGGTCATAGCCGCTGTGGAGGCCAACCTGCTACAGCAAAGCGGTGCTGCAGCAGCCCCAGTTCCAGCAAACCCGGTGGAAAGAAAGAAGGTACAGATTTAAATCCTTCAACGAGACAGAAGGAGAAATTGATGGGTACCTTGCTGATTTTGAGCGGCAATGTGCCCTGCACAAGGTACCCCTGGAAGACTGGGTTACTATATTGTCATGCAAGTTATCCTGCCGGGCCAGTGATGCTTTTCGGGCCATTCCTGATGAGGAGATAGGGGATTATGGGGCCGTCAAGGAAGCTTTGCTCTCCAGGTATGCCGTTACACCGGAGGCATACAGGAGGCGATTCAGAGACACTGTTAAATCAGCTGGGGACTCTTTTATGTTGAATGGGCATGTAAAGTGCACCGCACAGCTGCCCACTGTATGGCAGGGTGCCAAGCTGTATCCGGGGAAGAGGTGCTGCAAATGTTCCTGTTGGAGCACTGCTTTGAAAAATTATCCCCAAATTATCCCCGACAGCACCACCGCAATTTGTCAAAGTCAACGGGAAGGAGGTCAGTGGTCAGAGGGACACCGGTGCAACCATGACATTACTTCAGAAGCAATTGGTGTCCGAGACACAACATACTGGAGACACGGTAGCAGTGCGAGTAGCCGGAGGCGCTGTGTTTCGCCTACCCGTTGCCCAAATACATTTGGATTGGGGAGTGGGCGCTAGACATGTGAATGTGGGGGTCATGAAGGACTTACTTGGCTCCCCTTGTTTCAGCCTACGCTCCCATGGGTCCCGCTGAAGTGGACGCTGTCACGACCTGTGCCGCCGAGACCGGCCCACCTGCTGCTGAGACCCAGGTAAGACTCTCTACCCCGACCTGTACCTTAGACCAGGCCCCTTTAGGCTGGGATACCCCAGAGATGTACGGGAGGGAAACCTAGGAAGACCCGACTTTAGAGAAGTATAGGGCCAGGGCAGATACTGGGGGAGAGGGAATGGATGGGGAGCGTTACGAGTGGGTCGGGGATAGGCTGTACAGGATCCCTAAACCGTCCCAGAGATCGAGTACCCCTCCGCAGAATCAGCAGCTAGTGGTGCCTGCGAAATACCGGCAAGAGATTCTGCGGAATCTAGGCTCCCGCCGCACAGCTCATAGGATCACCCAAAACTTCTTCTGGCCTAATTTTAACCGAGATGTGCGGGTTTATTGTAGCATGTGTGACACATGTCAACGGGTAGGTAAACGGGGGGATCACCCAAAGGCTAGGCTCATGGAAGGTGTGCAGCATTAAACCGCTGCTCAGTTCACCTTATCACCCACAGACTAACGGTCTCTGCGAGCGATTTGATGGCACCCTCAAACAGATGTTGAGGACCTTTACTGACACTTGCAGAGACGGGGAGCGATTCCTGCCTCATCTGCTATTTGCATACAGAGAGGTGTCCCAGGAATCTACTGGGTTCTCTCCCTTTGAGCTACTCTATGGGAGAAGGGTCTGCGGACCCCTAGATCTCATTAGAGGACACTAGGAGGGAGAGACAGAGCAAGAGGGAACCCCCATTGTGCCATACGTTCTGGAACTCCGGGACCGCATGGAGAAACTATCCCTGATGGTAAGGGAGAATCTCCAGGCGGCCCAGGGGAGACAGAAGAGGTGGTACGATCGGGGTGCCCGACAGCGGGTCTTCCAGGTTGGGCAAAAGGTTCTAGTGCTCAAGCCTGTGAAGACGAACAAGATGCAAGCATCTTGGCAGGGCTCGTATAAAGTGTTAGCTCAGGTATGTGCAGCTGTGCAGATGAAAGAATTCAGCGATCCTTTCATGTGAACATTCTGAAGGAGTATCAGGAGAGACCAGAGGATGTTGCGGCAGTATGTGCCCCGGCTGCCGACGACCCCAAGAATTTACCCTTGCCCGACCTATTAGAGAAGGATCCCCAGACTGACCTCACTAGTCTTGTACAGCTAGGGGACCGGTTAAGCCCCACAGAGAAGGTACAGGCAAGGGGGAGAAGCAGGTGAAGCAGGTGACGTTCTCCCAAGAACCTGGCTACACTACCCTAGCTGTACACAAGGTAGAGACACCCGGACTGAGTCCTCTACGACAGCCCCCCTATCGTATCCCTGAAGCAGTCCGGGAAGGAATGCGGAAGGAGATACAGGAGATGACCAGGCTTGGCGTCATCGAGCACTCAGACAGCCCTTGGGCCTCGCCTGTAGTCCTGGTGCCTAAGAAAGATGGGACCACCCGGTTCTGTGTGGACTACAGGCGGCTCAACGAGCGGACCACCACTGACGCCTACCCGATGCCCCGGGTAGACGAGTTATTAGACCGCATTGCCAGGGGGCGCTATCTGACCACCATAGACCTGTGTAAGGGTTATTGGCAGATCCCCCTGGCCGAGGATGCTATCCCTAAGTCTGCATTCGTCACCCCATTTGGTCTGTACCAGTTTAAGGTCATGCCATTTGGGATGAAGAATGCTACCTTCCAGCGTATGGTGGATAGGCTTCCAGGAATTTGCGTGTGCATACCTGGATGACATTGCGGTCTACAGTGAGTCCTGGGAAGAACACCTGGTACACGTAGGGGTGGTGCTGGACAAGATTCGGGCCGCTGGCCTGACCTTGAAGCCAGACAAGTGCCATCTAGGCATGGCAGAAGTACAGTACTTGGGTCACAGGGTAGGATGTGGGAGCCAGAGACCAGAGCCAGCCAAGGTAGAAGCTGTAGCTAACTGGCCCACACCTATCACCAAGACCCAAGTGCTGGCCTTCCTGGGGACAGCAGGGTATTACCGACGCTTTGTTCCTGACTACAGCACTGTTGCTAAACCCCTGACTGACCTGACCAAGAAGAATTTACCTAAGCAGGTCATGTGGTCTCCAGCTTGTGAAGCCGCGTTTCAGGGACTGAAGCAAGCTCTTGTGAATGCCCCTGTCCTGGCTGCCCCAGTCCCTAACAAACATTTTCTTGTTCATACAGATGCTTCCATGTATGGACTGGGGGCTGTGCTGTAATCCCCAAGTTGACCCGCCACAGGGTCAAGCCGGGTCTGCCGGAGTGTTCCACAAGGGGGGAGCCGTGTGACAGATCCATCTGTATGAACTTAGATTGCTGGATTCGTCTGGTTTGCCTTTTTCACGGAAATTACCCGTTCGTATGCCCCTGTTATGTGAATTGACTTTTCTGCCGAACAAAACTGCCGAACGGACGGCCACCCAGAAGAGAAGTGTACTGCTGATTAACCTATTGATCCCAATTATAACGTTGCGGTTAACCACAGACACTTCTCAATTAAAACCGAATACAGGGTGGCCGTCGTTCGTATGTCGACCACGAGGCGGCGGCCATTTTAAACCATGGGAAAGTCCAGCGGTGTTCGGCATTGATTTCATGGAACTGAAAATGGACACTTTTTCAGCCGAACACCACCGAAGCCGCCGACCTCCCTTCTCAATCGACAGAAGTGGGCGAACACCGGCCGTTCGGGAGGTTTAAATGCACGAATGGACTTACCCCAGATAGCCGTCCCATGGAGTCAATCGCATACCAAAGAACTGTAATAGACTTTGACTCCATGGCGATTGAACTATGCGTATGGGATCTGAGCGTTATTCGCCAATAATATGCACTCAGATTCAGGCTATCTGGGGATATGTGACACAAATGGGTAGCATTCAACAAATGTAAAGTTATATATTTTTATGTGTTTTCTGTGTTGAATTTAAAATGGCAATTTGCCTCTGTCCTGGGGATAATTGAATTACTTCTCAATTATCTCCAGGGCAGAGGGGAGGAATTACTACTGCGTGATGGGAATATTTTGTGTCTGTGGGTCCTGAACGGCCATATGTCTGTCTATTGTCACAGTCTCCCATTTGGTCCCCTAGGGGAGTGTACACCAAGTGGGAGACCTGCATAAATATGGGCAGGTAGCCCACAGTAAAGCCAGTTCTTGTTTTACCCACAATGCGGAGCTTGGTCTCGTTATTGGGGGGATTTATTACCGACGCCTAGAGACTGCTGAATGGGATTATTAGCCGCTTGGGAGATACCTGCGTTCGGCTACTATTAGCGGTTCGTGAGTTTGGAGCTCGTGGAGTGAAGTGCCCGTACCGATCCCGTTCGTGTGTTTGCAGCGTTCCCTTGCTTGCGGTTTGCATGATTATACTGGATACGCATGCAGCCTCTGTTATTGCGAAAGGGGAGCATTCACTAAATGGCGGTTTGTACATTTCATGCTGAGGGTACTGTAACATACATATTTTGTTTTTGTATATTATATCCTTTTGGTTTTCTTTAATACATATTTTCTTTATTGCTCCATTCATCGTGTCCTTTCATTATTATTCTGCTAAGTTGGTTCCCACATTTAAAGGGACAGTGCTGTCGCAGGGCAGCACCCCTTCATGTCATTACTGAATGATCTGGCCACTTGGAACTAGCAGAGAATAATGTCCAGGATCACGATGGATAAAATTGTTGGTATTAACGCTGATTCACAGCAAGAGTATGCTCTCATTAAGACTTGTTATGATCAGTTAAAACATATCCAGCGGCAGATAGAAAAGGCCTCTACCTTATGCTTGTCTACTATAAATGTTTCTTTCCAAGTTCAGAAATCTGTATTATGTGCACTTATCACTGAACTGCAAAGTTATCACAAACAAATATGTGACCCTTTGCTTTCTCAGTTATCTAATTGTGAAAGATGGTTGAGAAAGCTCCCTGTGATAAATAGGGTGAATGAACTTCTTTGTGTGTCTCTTAAAGAAACATCACGTAACAAATCTTTATCATTTATGCAGAAACAGTTAAGAGTTATGCACAATAATTACATTGCCTTGTTGCCTGAAATGCATTTTCTAATTGATCTGATACAGGAAAGGATGAGTGTCTTTATGCCTGATGATGTTTATATACCCTTTCCTGATTTACACAGCATCCCTAATCCTCCTGACTCTGACTTGGACAAATGGCTTGTTGATCCTCCCGACTGCAAAACCGAAGTTCCTTGTGAATTTTTTTTTGGTAAATTTCTTTTATTCAGTATTTTCAAATTTATAAGAGGCTGTCGGTGTGGACACGCAGGTCCAGCAGTAATTCGTTGCAGTTACTTCTCAATCAAATAATAGGTACATGGAGCGGCAGTGGTGACGTGCAAGTCATCCAGTAACAATAAGTGACAATGTTAAACACAAAACGTTGCGATGTAAAAGCATGAAGATGCCTGCGCAGAGGCTGATTTCGCAAGGTAAGTGTACGCTAATGGGCAGTCGGTATGTAGGTGCTTTGCCAGAGTATGTATGTCCAGGGCAGTACAGGGTGCAAGGTGCAATTATGCGTGAAGAGGCTATATCGCCCAGTTATATCGTATACTGTGTTATTGCCAGTGCTGACTTGTCCTGCTGATGGTAAGACTTCTGTGCGGGCTCTCTGGCCCCTAGTTCGTCCATTTATCTGTTGTGCGTGACCCTCGGGTCTCTAGCGGTCAGTATGTCTCGTGTCATCTGGGGCCATCAGGTCCCGTTGTGCCTGTCTATACGGCTCTATGCATGACCGTGCATTTCCGCATTTTTGTCAGTTTTGGTGCGTTCGGTGTGAGAATGAGCGAAGGTTCCCGTGTGGCTTCGCCTATCAGTCAGTCCGTTGTCCGTCGTTGACGGGTGGGGTAGGTGGGAAAAAGTAAGGGGGGGGGGGGGTTTTCCCCCCGGAGGCCCTCTGACGGGGTCCAGTTGGCAGGTAAGGCTTCCATATGTGAGTCTCGCAGGTGTTAGTAATCTGTTCTCCCAGTGGTCTGGGGTCTCAGGTTCCGTCAGTCTTCCCCCAGTGTGTCCAGGAAGTTATCTCCTGATGTTGTCAGAATCCAGTGCGTCCAAATGTCTAAGTATCGCTGTGCCCTATCTGTAGCCGTCAAGTGTAAGTCTTCCGTCACCCTGAGGTCCTCCATTTTCGCGAACCATTCCCTAAGGGTAGGGGGCTCAGTGTCCCTCCAGTGTAGGGGAATGAGTTGTTTGGCAATATTTAGTATTCTTATTGTCATGGATCTTTTGTAGATATTGCTAGGCCCCTTAGTATGGTGTAGTAGCATTGCTGCCGGTTCAAAGGGTGGAGGGTGCTCTGAGAATTTCTGTATGAGTTTGTGTATCCCCCGCCAGAAGGGTTGCATCTTCTCGCAGGACCACCAGATGTGTATATGTGTCCCTGTTCCCGTCCCGCATCGCCAGCAGTGTGCGGGGTGGTCTGGGTGTATGCTGTGTAGGACATCCGGGGTGCGGTACCAGTGCGTGAGCAGTTTATATGCAGTCTCCTGGTGTCTGCTGTAGGCCGCGCAGTGGTGTGTCAGTGTGCAGATTTTGTCCCATTCCCCATCGCTAAATTTTTGATTTAGGGCCGTTTCCCATTTTCCCTTAAACCTAGGCGTTTCCACTGGGATCTGTATTTGGAGTAGGCTGTATAATTTGGATATCCCGTGTGGGAGTGGTTCTGGGTCGAGGCATAGTTGCTCGAATTCCGTGGGGGTGCGCCGTAAGGCCTCACCCTGGGGTAGGGTCTGGAGGTAGCTTGTCAGTTGCGCGTATGTGAACGTCTGTATGAAGGTCGGGGGCCGGTCTCCCGTGAGGTCTGAGAGGGGCTTCCGGCCTGCTGTCGTGTAGATGTGGTGGAGCCTGGGTAACTGTTCTGGGAGAATGCTCCTAAGGGCTAGTGGGTCGAGTCCCGGTGGGAACTCTGCATTATGCGTCAAGGGGAGCAGGGGTGATGGGTATGGGGTCAGGCCAGCTCTGTCTGCTATACTATGCCACACTTGCAGGGTATTCCTCACGTATGTAGGTATCTTGTCCCGCCTCCCTCTAGGTAGCCATGGTGTTAATGTTATGGGAATCTGCAGGTCTGCCTCCTCTACTGACTTCCATTGTTTGTGGACGTTAAGTTTTGACCATTCTACTATTCTAAGAAGATGGCATGCTACGTAGTATAAGTGGAAGTCTGGCAGTGCCATGCCTCCCTTCTCCCTTGGTTGTGTGAGTTGTGGGAATTTTAGCCTAGGTTTCTTCCCTTTCCATACGTATTCTCTCATGGTCCTGTGTAAGGTTGCAAAGTATGTCCTAGGGATCCGCAAGGGTATCGTCTGCATCAGATATAGTAGTCGTGGTAGGAAGTTCATTTTAATAACTTGGACCCGGCCGAACCAGGAGATGTGGGGCTACGACCATTCCCCAGCATCTCTCTTGAGTGTGGTCAGCATTTGGGCAAAGTTTTCCTTAAAAAGGTCCACGTTGGTTCGCGTGAGCCAGATGCCCAGATACCTAATTTTAGAGTCTGCCCATTGGAATGAGAAGCTCTGGCGGAGGGGTGTTTCCCGTTGGTGAGGTATGGATATGTTAAGGATGTATGATTTGGCAAAGTTGATTTTCATATTTGATATTTCCCCATAGTCACGGAAGGCTTTAATAATGTTGGGGAGTGAGAGTTCAGGTCTGGAGACAAAGAAGAGAAGGTCGTCGGCGTAAGCCGCAACCTTGTGGTGTATGGTGCCCTTAGTTATCCCCATGATGTCCCGGTTCGTTCTGATCGCTTGTAGGAATGGCTCTAAGGCTAGGACGAAGAGGATTGGTGACAGGGGGCAACCCTGCCTGGTGCCATTTTGTATCGTGAAGTCTTCTGTAGGAAGTCCATTCACTAGTATCTGGGCTTTGGGTTGCCTATACAGTGCCTCTATCCAGCCTCGCATGTATGCCCCCATGCCGAGGTGCGTGAGGGTCTGGAATAGGTATGTCCACCCAATCCTGTCGAAGGCCTTCTCCGCGTCCGTGGATAGCAGGAGAAGGCCCCCGACCCCCCCTGCCCCCCCGTGGGCTATTGACAGAGCTCGAATCGTGTTGTCCCTGGCTTCCCGACCAATCACGAATCCCACCTGGTCCGAGTGCACCAGGGTGGGCACGTGTGGTTGCAGGCGGGTCGCCAGGATTTTTGCTAAGAGCTTCGTGTCACTGTTTATGAGGGAAATAGGTCTATAGTTATTGCAATAATCGCCATCCTTCCCCTCTTTTGGGATGAGCGTGATGTGCGCCCGTAGGGACTGCGGGGGCAGGTGGTGCCCCTCCCGGATCGCATTAAAGGAGGATAGCATTGGTGTGTATAGGGTCCCCGCGAAGCTTTTATAGTAGCGTAGTGGAAGGCCGTCGGGACCCGGACTTTTGCCCAGTTTGGAGGCCTTGACTGCCATCGCAATTTCTTCTATAGCGATGGGTTCGTCCAACGCGTCTGCTATTTCTTGTTCCATTTTCGTGTGTGTGTTAGTGTGTAGGAAGTCTGTTATTCGGGCCGCAAGGCTGGCTCGAGCGTGTGCTTCTTGTGGGTTCGGTAGGGAGTAGAGGTCCATGTAGTAGGAGCGTATGATCCTGTGTATATCAGTGGGGAGGCGGTGCGTTGTTCCCTTCCTGTCCTTAATTCTGTCTATGTATGTCAGTTGTCTACGCTTGGTCAGCATTCGTGCCAACAGCGTACCACTCTTGTTGCCCTGTGCCTCAAAAAATGCTTTTTGTCTAGCGGCTTCTCTATGGTGGCTGGCGTTCAGGAGTGTGGACAGTTCCCTTCTCAGCTCGAGGAGCCTAGCCTGGTGTGCGGGGCGGTTGTCCCTTTTGTTACTGTCATCTGTTGTCTGTATGTCGTGTATTAGCGACGTGATACGGGCTTCTCTTTGTCTCTTGAGCCTCGACCCCTTGCGTATAAAGTGGTCCCTAATCACGCATTTATGTGCCTCCCATATGTATGTGGGCGATGTTTGGTCCGGAGTGTTAGTCGTGAAGTAATCCATCAGGATCTCATCCGTCTCTGTCCGGACGTCTGGTAGGGACAGCAGGTAGTCGTTCAGTCTCCATTTAGTCGCCCTTGGCCTGTATATTGGAGAGGAGAGAGTGAGCGTCACCGGTGCGTGGTCAGACCAGGTCGCCGTTCCCACCTCCGTTGTCTGCACCAGTGCTAGGTGATGGTGTGTCATAAAGAAATAGTCAAGTCGTGAGTATGTGTTATGTGGTTGGGACAGGAACGTATAGTCCCTTTCGTCTGGGTGGTGTGCTCTCCAGCAGTCTATGAGCTGCAAGCGTTTTAGTAGGGCTTTTATGTGGGTTAGGTGTTGCGTCGGGACCCTGGATGACCTGGAGGATGAATCCCATTTAGGGTCCATTGTCAGGTTGAAGTCCCCTCCCAAAATCAGTATGCCCTCTGTGAAAGTTTGCAATATACGCATGGTGCGGTGGAGGAACCTGTAGTGTCTTTGATTGGGGGCGTATATGTTGGCAAATGTATATGTGGTTTCGGCTATGGAGCCCTTCAGGAACAAGTATCTACCATCTGGGTCTGACTTAGTCTCTGTTTCATGGAATGGTACCCGTTTATGTATCAGTATGGCGACCCCTCTTGATTTGTTTTCCTTGTAGTCGCTATAGTACCCCTTGGTGTATCTGTGATTGGTCAGCTTGGGTCGGAGCCCGTCTTTGAAGTGTGTTTCCTGAATAAAGACCACGTCTGTTCTGGATTTGTGGAAGTCTCTCAGTGCGCTCGTGCGTTTCTCAGGTCTGTTGAGCCCCCTGGCATTTATTGTGGTGATGTTGAGGTCTGTGTGGCAGGGTGCCATGTTGAGGCCCTTAGAGGACCCCAGGGTGTCGGTCTAGGGGAGGTAGTCTAGGAAAGGAGGGGCGGAAAGGTAGGAGTGAGTGGTCTGTCCGTAGTGAACCAGCGTCCGCCTGGGCGCTGTCTAGGATGTGGGTTGCCCGGGCAGGGCTAGTAGCCCACCCGCCAGGGGTGTGAGGCGACCCACTGCCCGGGGTCGGTAGCCCCCTCCTGTTGGGGGTCGAGGGAGGTCGCGAGTCTCGTGACAGCACCTGTGAGTGTGCGGGCTATTGTGAAACCGGTCTCTCAAGTCCTGGGGTTCACGTCCCATGTCATCCCCCGTCGGCTCTTTACGTGTAAAAGTAGCTTGTGTGTTCCTCGCTGCCTAAAGCGTGGCCCTAGGCCATGGAGCTTCAATGCGTGTCAGGTTTCTAGTGGATTAGAGTGTGGTTCGTATGGGTGTGTGTGCATTAAACAGTTAACATTTAAACTTTGAAACATTGGCAGAGGCATAAACAATAGGTTATGAAAACTGTGTCTCAGCTTGTTGCCCCCCGTGGTCCCTCCCCCCCCCGTCCAGCACATCCCCCCGGACTCTGATGTTCTGTCTTCTGCCTCTGTTATCGAGGTCTTCGATATGGTGAGCCATCTGTCTGAGCTGAGTTGCTTGGGAGGTTATGGCGTCTGCGTTTGCCGTTTGTACTGACTGCACGTGGTCAGAGTCTGCCTCCAATTGCGAGACTCTGTGATTGAGGCCCTGCAGATCCTCCCTCATGGCATGCAGTTCCTCCGTGATGGAGCGTTGCAGGGCCTGGTTCGCCGCTTTCAGATCCGCTTTCGTCGGGATGTTGCCGATCATCCGCATCCACTCCGGGGGCATCGCCGGCTCCCCATGTGGGGCCGACTCCCCCCCCCAGTTAGGCGTCTGGGTGATGTCTGCGGCCTCGGAGTCATTTGAGGCCTGTGAGGTGAGGTCCGCCGGCGTGGTGAGGTAGTGCCTTATGGACGGGGCCGGGGACCCCCTCGGGGTGTCGGCAGATTTGGCCGTTTGTGTTACCCTGTGGGATTTCCCCATTTTACCGTTTGACACGTTGCACAGCGAGGATGGGAGTTCCTTGTGAATTTAAAGCTGAATGCTTTCCAGCCCAAATGGAGGATGACGATGTTGAGGGGTTATATAGCACTGGCGATCCCCTCATGGAGCAGGTCTTTGATGAACTGGGTGCTCATTGCATAGCAGCTTTGGAGGACAAGCAGTCTGAATGTGAAGTTAGTACCCGTACGCAGTTTCCTAATGTTGTCTCGGTACCAGAAACCCATAGTACCCTTATACCACCGTCTCTTTTCTGCAAGCTCCACTCGCCTATTCCCAGACTGAGAATACTGACTACCCAGGCCGGACTGGCCATGGGCATACGAACGAAGTACGCCGAGCGCCGGGGCCTGCTATTGATACGCATCTTGGGCGGTGGGGACGTCGAAAAGATCTCCACTCACGGCCAGGCACTGTGACGCAGGCTGGGGAGGGAGGAAGGGTTTCAGCGGACGGGCGGGGCTGGGTTTGCGGTTCGCGGGGCACGAACTTTGGACGTTCGCGGGGTAGGCGGGCGGGGCAGGGCGGCGGGAACGGGATACGCACGGCCTCCCGGACACAGCGCCCCAGTTTTTACACACACGGCACCCCAGACACAGCACCCAGACACACACACAGCACCCCCAGACACACACAGCACCCCCAGACAGACAGCACCCTCCCTCCCACACATATACAGCACATATATATTATATAAAATAACCCTCCGTGAGTTAACAGACAAACAAAATTAGAAACCCAGAATGTGATGGCAGATAAAAACACCCTCACACAAGGCACTCCTCTTACACAAACACGCTGCGCACCTCACACATACAATACGTCCAAATATATTATATATATATATATATATATATATATATATATATATATATATACACACACACACACACACACACTACAGCACCCCTCACACTGCACCACTTCACTAATTACACTCCAGATACACGCTAGATCCCTTACCCTATATGCACTCTTAATCCTCTACACACACACACACAATCTTCTAAACACACTCTGGGTCCTTTACACACTAGATCTCTTACACACACACTGCACCACCTACACACACACTACATTCCTTGTAAACAAACACATACAACATTCTCTAAACACACCCTCTCTACACACAGTAGTGTGTGTGTATAAGTGACACACACTACGTCACCTATACACACACTACTGCCCGTATGCACACACTCGCTACATCCCCTATAAAACTATGCCCCTATACACGCACTCTCTACAGCCCCTAGCCACACATATTACACCACAAAATTGACCTATTTACACAATACCACACCACACTCTACACACAGGCAATCCCACAAGCATGCGCCAAACACATGCACCATACACTTTCCTGGCCCTTTGGTCCTCTGGGATCCCACTTGTGGAGACACCAGAGACAATTTAAAAGCAAACACAGCGCAAGCATGTTATTACAATATATATATATATATATATATATATATATATATATAAATAATTGTATTTTACACTGATTTAACTTTATTTCTTTATTTCAGGCACTCCTCCTGCTGGCACTGCTATGCCGTCTATGTGATCGCGAGGTCCTCGCAAGGACCTCGCGATCACATGGCCCAGGGGGGCCAAAGAGGATGGAGGGGGACTCCCTGTGCTCCCAGGTGAATTCCCAATACCGCGATCGCCGGCGACCAGGTAAGTACAAAGGACGGTTTGGGCCTTCTATGCCGCCCTGTGGCGTTTAGAGCCGCTTCCTTAAGGACGGCATAGAACGCCCACCGTCCTTAAGGGGTTAAAGTTCATATGATTACAATAACAACTGCAATAATGAATAATGTTTTAACCTTTAACCCCTTAAGGACAAATGACATGTGACATGTCGTGATTCCCTTTTATTCCAGAACTTTGGTCCTTAAGGGGTTAAAGAAAATGTAAAATGTTTTTATTAAATCAGAAACTACTCGATATTCATTTAAGTTTGCCGAGTGGTATGATTAAATAAGAAAGATGAATAGTGTTGTATTCCCAATTTTACCACATGACAGGAGGCTTCCTAGTTGCATAACTCTCTTTACTGAAAATCTCCAGCAGCACAGAAACAGTAACAACCAATCAGAAAAAAGTCAGATGACACATAAAAGGCCCTGACAGTGACATAATTTCCTCTTTCTTTGCTGCTCCAGCCTGCACAGGTCAGAGTATTTTGCCTCTCCTGATTGCTTGTAATTGTTTTCCTATTCTACCATCTACTACTATAGTCCCTGGCTCTCCTATACCTGTTCCTCTTTGGATTTATGTTGTCTTATAGTTTGGCTCACCTCTTCTGCTGTGCATTTGTCCTATGCACAGCAGAAGAGGTGAGGGCATAGTAAGGGCGGAAGTGACGTTACTTTAGGAGTAGACGTGATTGTATATAGTGGTATTTGGGTGAAGGTCACGGGGGCTAGGCCAACCTCCTTCCCTTCATGCCAGGTGCCATTTTAGGGTGGTGGCTGGAACATACTTTCAACATTACATTATACTATAACTAATAAAATGAATTAAATAAGCATTATCCTTTGCAAAATGAAATACTAAACTGTAAAGAAATTACCATACTAAAAATCCAAATTAAATTCTGTAACTCAACATTATCAGTGTCTATACTACACTTAAGTAAACAACTCTGGAAAACAAAACTGGCAAATTAAATAAGACAATTGAGAACATTATGTATTTAACAGCCCATAAGCTGTTCATAGCAATACAATCCTTTTTACACCTAAGCTTGTGAAACCCATATAAACAATATTCCATATGCCCCATTATTACTTCCAATGCTCCCAAAAACCATACAAGCATGTCTCACAAAATTCAACCAACTTCCCCTACTATTCAACATCCATATTCCACATTGCTTAATATTCCAACAAATCTCACTTGCCATCGACTTAACTTGTCCAAATATTCCTCTAATATTGTATCAGCTTCACTTCCTAAACACCGTATGTGGCGAAACCAACCTCACCACTGGGCATTGGAGAAGCCTGTTTGCCCGCCTCCTGCCTGCTGACTATGGCCCCTGGGAGATTTGGCTCTTTAAATACAGTATTTGGGCATATTGTATTTTATTATGCTGCTGCTGGCCTTTTAAGAACCATCTGGGGACATACTGTGGAGTTACTGGGTGGCCACCATTTCATGTATCAGAGGCACATGGTGAGAACAATGGATGAAGCACATGGTGAGAACAATAGATGGCGTCCATTTTAACTCACAGACACTGTTTGGCATTTTCTACATGGTGCCATCTTGCCAGTATTTGGTGCCCGAAGACATCGTTCAGTAGTTTTAAACTATACAACAGGGGACACATTATACAGTTATTATTTTTCATATAGCCTGTATATGTTCTGCGGAATCTGCATTAAACTGCATCTTCCAAACTACTGAACGGATCTGGGTGAATTTTGGATATGTGGTTCACCCAGATCCCCCGGTTACGAGGATATACTTGGGGGTAATTGCATGTTTTGGGGTCCCTGTGATATGTTTTATAATACTGTATTTCTCTGCCTGTGATAATTAGATTAACCATTGTGTTCAGTAATCATATCACAGGCAGAGGGGAGGATTTTGTGTGGGTGTGTCTGTGTGTATTGTACGGATTGATTGGTTGTATTTCAAAACCCTGTGGGCAGTACTAGGTTTGTGGATTGTGAATAAAAGAGGCTGTATGTGCCAGTACAATCAGTTCTGCTTGACCTCAAAACGAAGTGTCATCTCGTTATTGAGGGAATTGGATTGTATGCTGATTGCCAGGAGTGTAAGCTGATTGTATGCTTTTCCTGTTCAGCTGTTTACAGCATTCATATGCTTGAGAGCATTCGTATGCTTCCCCGGTTCGGTGGTTGTGGTGTCTGCTAGAGTGCTTGGAGTCCTCAGGAAGCGCTAGGAGCATCCTTCAACGGAGGTACCCAGTCGGGATGCCCGTCGATCCGTTACACCGTACACATTCATTGGTATTCCACCTACGGCCGCCATCAGGGGGTGACAACCACACACACTGCATACACTAATACAACACACACACTGCATACACTAACACAAGACACACTGCATACACTAATACAACACATACACTTACACAACACACATACTGCATACACTAACAACACACACTCTGCATACACTAACACAACACACAAAGCATACACTAACACAACACACACTCTGCATACACTAACACACACACTGCATACACTAATACAACACACTCTGCATACACTAACACACAGACTGCATTCACTAAACCCAACACACACTCTGCATACACTAACACAACACATACTGCGTACACTAATACAACATACACTCTGCATACATGAACACAACACACACACTGCATACACTAATACAACACACACTCTGCATACACTAACACAACACACACACACTGCATACACTAACACACTCTGCATACACTAACACAACAGACACACTGCATACACTACCACAACACACACTTTGCATACACTAACACAACACACACTCTGCATACACTAATACAACGCACACTCTGCATACACTAACACAACACACACACTGCATACACTAACACACTCTGCATACACTAATACAACACACACTCTGCATACACTAACACAACACACTGCATACACTAGCAACACACACTCTGCATACACTAATACAACACACACTCTGCATACAATAACACAAGACACACACTACATACATTAACACAACAAACTGCATACAATAACACAACACACACACTGCATACACTAATACAACACACTGCATAAACTAATACAACACACACACTGCCTACACTAACACAACACACACTCTGCATACACGAACACAACACACACACTACATACACTAACAACACACTCTGCATACACTAATACAACACACATACTGCAAACACTAATACAACACACACACTGCATACACTAACAACACACACTCTGCATACACTAATACAACACACGCTCTGCATACACTAACACAACACACACTGCATACACTAAAACAACACACACTCCGCATACACTAACACAACACACACTCTGCATACACTAACACAACACACACTGCATACACTAACACAACACACACACTGCATACACTAACACAACACACACATTGCATACACTAACACAACACACACTCTGCATACACTAACACAACACACACACACTGCGTACACTGTGACAGAACCATCCGTCTGACTTTTGTGGTGGATTCGTCTATTTCTGCCCCCTTTCGTGTAAATGGCTGTTTCTATAGCCCAGCCATACGAATGACTGTTTTCCCCGAACAAATTCACAGAACGGATGGCCACCCAGAAGAAGAAATGTGGGGCTGGTTAACCTCTTGATCCCAATTAGAACATTGTGGTCAACCGCAGACACTTCTCTATTAAACCGAATTCAGGGTGTCCGTCATTCGTATGTTGACCACGAGGCAGTGGCCATTTTAAAACGCATGAAAGCCCAGCGGTGTTTGGCACTGATTCCATGGAACTAAAAACGGACACTTTTTCTGCCGAACACCGCTGAAACAACGGGTCGCCTGGCTGCCTCGACTAAAGCGTACGCACACCGGCCATTCGGGAGTTTTGAAACACACGAAAGGACTTAACCCAGATAGCCTTCCCATGGAGTCAATCACATACCGAAAGACTGTAAGGACTTTGACTCCATGGCGATTGAACTATGTGTGTGGGATCTGAGCACTATTCGCTAATAATATGCACTCAATTCCAGGCTATCTGGGGATGGGTGAGACGAATGGGTAATGTTCGGTTATTTTAAAGTTATATATTTTTATGTATTTTGTGGTATTGCATTTAAGATGGCGATTTGTCTTTGTCCTGGAGATAATTGAATTACTTCTTAATTATCTCCAGGGCAGAGGGGAGGAAACCATATTGCATTGTGGGAAAAGCTTGTGATTGTATGTCTGAAATGTCCCCATGTCCATCTGTAATTCCAGTCTCCCATTTGGTCCCGTAGGGGAGTGTCCACCAAGTGGGAGACCTGCATAAATACAGGCAGGTAGCCCACAGTAAAGCCAGATCCTGTTTGACCCTCAATGCAGAGCTTCTGTCTCGTTATTGGGGGGATTTCTTGCTTACAGACTGTTTACTGGAACCGAAAGCTGCTTGGTGGATATCGTTGTTCGGCGGCTAGCAGCAGTTCATGGATTTCCGTTCGAGAGTTTGGAGCCTTTCACAGGTCCCGGTCGGGAGATTACCGCTTCCCCTGATGTTGGTTCGTATACCGCAGTCTATGCGAACGGAGTTATTGGTATTGTGAAAGACACTGTGTGACATGTCATGATTCCCTTTTATTCCAGAAGTTTGGTCCTTAAGGGGTTAAATGATTTTATTAGCTATGTGATGCAGATCGATAATGGACTCAGGACCAGGGAGATTACTAGAAACAGAACTAGACGTTTGTCACTAGCACCTCCATCCTCCAAATCTGTTGTCCCTGACCTCTCGATGCGGTCTGAACCCGAACCTATACAGTTAGGGGTTACAGGACTGTCTGAGGCAGAGAAACTGTATAGGAGAAGAGAGGGTATGTGCTTATATTGTGGCAAGAAAGGGCATATGAGAGATGCTTGTCCTATACGTCCGGAAAACTTAAGGGGACAGGTCTTAGGTGTAATGGATATGTCCTCTAGTAATTTCTGAAGCAGATTGCTCCTTGACATTTCCGCCTTTTGCAACTTTTCATGCAAAGCCCTGTTTGAGGTGTGGCTGGTAAATTTATTGATTTGTATTTTGTTAAAAAACACACTATACCAGTAAAGGAGAGATCATCACCTTTAGCGGTTGAGGCTATTGATGGGAGACCCCTATCTCAACCTCTTATTACCCATGAGACCTTGTCTATTTGCATTATGATAGGAGCTTTGCATAAGGAAGAGATTACTTTCCAGATAATCGCTTCCCCTTCTTGTCCCATCGTATTAGGGTTCCCTTGGCTCATCAAGCATAACCCTCATATTGACTGGACTAGAGGGGAAATACTGGAATGGGGTAGAGACTGTCAGGAAAACTGCATGTTACCCATTTCTAAAAACGTGGGCATCGTTGCTTTCCCCGCCGCTACCGAAATTCCCATACAGTATTGGGAGGTGAGAGAGGCGTTTAGTAAAAGACAGACTAATGCTCTTCCTCCACACAGATCTTATGATTGTTCCATTGATCTGTTGCCCAGGGCTATGCCTCCTAAAGGAGCAGTATATGCCCTATACAAGAAAGTAAAATCATGGATGATTACATCAAATAATCTTTAAGTAAAGGCCATATACATAAATCATCCTCGCTTGCTGGTGCAGGGTTCTTTTTTGTCGCTAAGAAAGATGGAGAATTACGACCTTGCATAGACTACAGAGCATTAAACAAGATTACTATCAAAAATGCCTATCCCATTCCCATTATATCTGAATTGTTTGATAGACTCCAGAGTGCTCGGATCTTCACTAAGCTTGACCTTAAGAGTTCGTACAATTTGGTGAGAATTAGGGAGGATCATGAATGGAAGACGGCGTTTAACACTAGGAGTGGGCACTACTAATATCCTGTTATGTCCTTCGGGTTATGTAATGCTCCAGGCGTATTTCAAGACTTCATTAATGATGTACTCAGAGACTATATTTACTCTTTTGTGCTTGCATACCTGGATGATATCCTTATTTATTCCCCCGACATCCAAAATCATCATGGTCATGTCAAACAAGTTTTACAAACTTTGCTTTAAAATGGTCTTTATTGTAAACTTGAGAAATTCATATCTGATCAACATGAGGTTCAGGTTTTGGGGTATAACATTTCTGCCTCTAGTTTCCAAATGGATCCTCGAAAACTAGAGGCTGTTCTACAAAGGCTATTACCCAGTGGGCTAAAAGCCATACGGAGTTTTATTGGTTTCTCTAACTATTACAGGAGATTCATCAAAGGTTTCTCTTCGGTAATAGCCCCCATCACCAATATGACACGCAAGTGGGTTAATTGTACTATATGACCTAAAGAAGCTTGAAAGGCAAAGGGCTATTCTGATCTCCCCTCAGTTCTTGATCCTCCGGTCACCTAATCAATATTGATTGGAGAAGCATTGTTAGCAATAAAGACACAGACATCACAAATGTGCTTTAACAAGATTCTCAAATGAGTGTTGTTACGGTACCCTCAGCATGAAATGCACAAACCGCCATTTAGTGAATCCTCCCCTCTCGCAATAACATAGGCTGCATGCGTATCAAGTACAATCATACGAACTGCAAGCAGGGGAACGCTGTAAACTCACGAACGGGATCCGTACGGGCACTTCACTTCACAAGCTCCAAACTCACAAATCGCCAATAGTAGCCGAACGCATATATCTCCCAAGCGGCTAATAATCCCATCCAGCAGTCTCTAGTCGTCGGTAATAAATCCCCCCAATAACGAGACCAAGCTCCGCATTGGGGGTAAAACATGAACTGGCTTTACTGTGGGCTACCTGCCTGTATTTATGCAGGTCTCCCCTGGGGGACCAAATGGGAGACTGTAACAATAGACAGACATATGGCAGGTTAGGACCCACAGACACAAAATATTCCCAGCATGCATTAGTATTTCCTCCCCTCTGCCCTGGAGATAATTGAGAAGTAATTCAATGATCTCCAGGACAGAGGCAAATCGCCATTTTAAATTCAACACAGAAAAACACATAAAAATATATAACTTTACATTTGTCGAATGTTACCCATTCGTATCACATATCCCTAGATAGCCTGTATCTGAGTGCATATTATTGGCGAATAGTGCTCAGATCCCATACACATAGTTCAATAGCCATGGAGTCAAAGTCTATTACAGTCTTTCGGTATGCGATTGACTCCATGGGAAGGCTATCTGTGGTAAGTCCATTCGTGCGTTTAAAACTCCCGAACGGCCGGTGTTCGTATACTTCTGTCGATTGAGAAGGGAGGTCGGCAGCTTCAGCGGTGTTCGGCAGAAAAAGTGTCCGTTTTCAGTTCCATGAAATCTATACCGAACACTGCTGGTCTTTCGCATGGTTTAAAATGGCCGCCGCCTCGTGGTCGACATACGAACGACGACCACCCTGTATTCGGTTTTAATTGAGAAGTGTCTGCGGTTAACCACAACGTTCTAATTGGGATCAAGAGGTTAACCAGCAGCACACTTCTCTTCTGGGTGGCCGTCCGTTCGGTAGTTTTGTTCGGCGGAAAAGTCAATTCACTGAACAGGGGCATACGGTTGTGGTCCGTGATTAGCGAGAATTCCTGCCCGTACAAATAAGGGCTCAATTTCACACCAGGGCTAAACACTCCTTCTCCACTGCCGCATAACTCACTTCCCGGGGTAGTAGCTTTCTGCTGAGATATACGACAGGGTGCTCTACTCCATCTTCCCCGACCCGGCTCAGCACAGCCCCTAGAATAGCTGCTAGCAGACGAACAGGAAAAGCATCCAAGCGCCTTACACTCCTGGCAATCAGTCTCTAACAGCATACAGCAAATCCCCCCAAAGACGAGACAGAGCTCTGTGTTGAGGGTCAAGCAGTGGTCTGTTTAATGAGGGCTACCTGCCCAGTATTTATGCAGGTCTCCCACCTGGTGGACACTCCCCTAGGGGACCAAATGGGAGACTGTAACAAAGGACAAACAAGTTGACAAATAGGACACACAGTCACATTGTATTCCCACAATGCATCTTGGCTTCCTCCCCTCTGCCTTGGAGATAATTGAGAAGATTATCTCCCAAGACAAAGGCAAATCGCCATTAACCACATGGCAGTAAAAGACAGTAAAAGACATAAAAATTTATAAAGTTACAACTGTTGCACAAAACATATACATTCTACCTATCCCCAGATAGCTTAGATCTAAGCGCACAAAAGTACCGAGTAGCGCTCAGATCCTATGCACACAGTCCAATCGCCGTGGAGTTAAAGTGTTCACAAAGTCTGTTCTCCATCCGAATAGACTATACGGGATGGCTATCTGGGGTAATGCAGTTCATATGGTTTAAACTACCGAATGAACAGGCATCCGGTTAAATAAGCCTTTTCTGCAGGGGAAAATAGTCCAACGGCAACAGGCGAGCAACCAGGCTTCTCCAATGCAATGTGGCGAGATTGCTCTCGTCACACCCCTCTTCCCCAGTATCTGCCCTGGCCCTATACTTCTCTAGGGTCTGGTCCTCCCGGGTCTCCCTCCCGTACATCTCTGGGGTGTCCCAGCCTAAACGGGCCTGGTCTAATGTACAAGTCGGGGTAGAGAGATTTACCTGGGTCTCAGCAGCAGGTGGGCCGGTCTCGGCGGAACAGGTCGTGACAGCGTTCACTTCAGCGGGACCCATGGGAGCGTAGGCAGAAACAAGTGGGGCCAAATCATTTCCAAGGAGGATATCAGCTAGTAAGTCCCTCATGAACCCTACATTCACATGTCTGGCGCCCACTCCCCAATCCAAATGTACCCAGGCAACGGGTAGGCGAAACACAGCGCCTCCGGCTACTCTCACAGCCACAGTGTTCCCAGTGTGCTGATTCTCTGGCACAAGTGTTTTTGGAGCAATGTCATGGTCGCCACGGTATCCCGCAGACCACTGACTTCATTCCCGTTTACTTTAACTAGTTGCCGGTGCTGTTGGCGGTTATCGCGGTGGGCAGCTTTAACAGGGTCGGCCTGATGTAGGACGCCCCAACATTCCTCCTCCTCCACGCAGTGGGCAGCAGGCTGAGGGGTCGTTGGTTCCCGCTGGTCGGTCTCCTCCAGGACTGGTTCTGATTAGCGTTATTCAGCGGGCACTCCGGTCGTTTGTGCCCCAGCTGCTTGCAACCAAAACAACGGATAGGTTGAGAGTAGTCCCGGGATTTGAACCGGGGTGGCTGGTAATAGTTATTAGCTGGAGGGGGTGCGGATTGTCGGTGCATCGGTGGTTGGTAGATGGTAGCTGGAGCGGGTGCTGCTGGGCGTTACTCTACTCTGGCAGGAGGTTTACCCATGGTACCGTCCAGTTTACGGGCATCCGTGTACTCGTCTGCCAGGCGAGCTGCTTCATGTAGAGTGGAGGGTTTACGGTCCCTTACCCACTCTCTGACGCCTGGGGATAATTTCTCAAAACAGTGCTCCAGTAAGAACATCTGCAGCACTTCTTCCCCGGATACGGCTTGGCACCCTGCCATCCAGTGGGCAGCTGTGCGGTGCACCTTACATGCCCATTCAACATACGAATCCCCAGATAATTTGGCAGTGTCTCTGAACCGCCTCCTGTATGCCTCCGGTGTAACGACATATCTGGAGAGCAAAGCTTCCTTCACTGCTACATAATCCCCGATCTCCTCATCTGGAATGGCCCGAAAAGCATCACTGGCCTGGCCGGATAACTTGCCTGATAATATAGTGACCCAGTCCTCTGGGGGTACCTTGTGTAGGGCACATTGCCGCTCAAAATCAGCAAGGTACCCATCAGTCTCTCCTTCTGTCTCCACAAACGGTTTAAATGCTGTAAATGGTACTTTCCTTTTCTCCACCAGGTTTGCTGGGGCTGCTGCAGCACCGCTTTGGTGAAGCAGGTTGGCCTCCACAGCGGCTATGACCTGGTCAATGGTCTCTATAGTCGGGTTGGGCCAGCCTGATTCTTACCGCCCGGTCAAAGCTTGCCTCCTCGGGGGTTCTGTCAGCTGTGCTGGGCCCATTGGTTCCTTCAGCCCCTGGTACTCCATTTTGTTTAATATTGTAATAATCTCCCTTTTCCTGAGATTACTGGCTTGTCCGCCTCTCTGCTCCAATAAATCTTTTAGGGTAGCTCTTTTCAGCCTTTCGTATTGTATTTCCATTAATCCTGGCTGTAGTGGTCTCTCTGGGTGATGAGGGTCATCCCACCGCTGCCACCAGTTGTTACGGTACCCTAAGCATGAAATGCACAAACTGCCATTTAGTGAATCCTCCCCTCTCGCAATTACATAGGCTGCATGCGTATCAAGTACAATCATACGAACTGCAAGCAGGGGAACGCTGTAAACTCATGAACGGGATCCGTACGGGCACTTCACTTCACAAGCTCCAAACTCACGAATCGCCAATAGTAGCCGAATGCATATATCTCCCGAGCGGCTAATAATCCCATCCAGCAGTCTCTAGTCGTCGGTAATAAATCCCCCCAATAACGAGACCAAGCTCCGCATTGAGGGTAAAACATGAACTGGCTTTACTGTGGGCTACCTGCCTGTATTTATGCAGGTCTCCCACTTGGTGGACACTCACCTAGGGGACCAAATGGGAGACTGTAACAATAGACAGACATATGGCAGGTTAGGACCCACAGACACAAAATATTCCCAACATGCATTAGTATTTCCTCCCCTCTGCCCTGGAGATAATTGAGAAGTAATTCAATTATCTCCAGGACAGAGGCAAATCGCCATTTTAAATTCAAAACAGAAAAACACATACAAATATATATAACTTTACATTTGTCGAATGTTACCCATTCGTATCACATATCCCCAGATAGCCTGGATCTGAGTGCATATTATTGGTAAATAGCGCTCAGATCCCATACGCATAGTTCAATCGCCATGGAATCAAAGTCTATTACAGTCTTTCGGTATGTGATTGACTCCATGGGAAGGCTATCTTGGGTAAGTCCATTTGTGCGTTTAAAACTCCCGAACGGCCGGTGTTCGTATATACTTCTGTCGATTGAGAAGGGAGGTCGGCGGCTTTAGTGGTGTTCAGCAGAAAAAGTGTCCGTTTTCAGTTCCATGAAATCAATGCCGAACACCACTGGTCTTTCGCATGGTTTAAAATGGCCAACGCCTCGTGGTCGACATACGAACGACGACCACCCTGTATTCGGGTTTAATTGAGAAGTGTCTGCGGTTAACCACAATGTTCTAATTGGGATCAAGAGGTTAACCAGCAGCACACTTCTCTTCTGGGTAGCCATCCGTTCGGTAGTTTTGTTCGTCGGAAAAGTCAATTCACTGAACAGGGGCATACGAACGGGTAATTCCACGAAAAGGCAAAACAGACGAACCAGCAATCCCAGTCTATACAGATGGATCTGTCACAAGTGTATTTTCAGGGCTAGCATTTATACACAGTTTGTCACGCAAGCAGCGAGATTTATCGCTTCCTTATAGTTAACAGTACATACTTCTGTAGCAGTAAAAGATAAGCATTTGAATAA
The DNA here is from genome assembly GCA_933207985.1 of Pelobates cultripes. Taxonomy (NCBI): domain Eukaryota; kingdom Metazoa; phylum Chordata; class Amphibia; order Anura; family Pelobatidae; genus Pelobates; species Pelobates cultripes. Next base: position 240,816,738 of record OW240914.1, on the reverse strand, counting down.
AGAAAGAACAGGAACATCCTGAGGTCGAGCGAGTTAACTACTTCATATCCTTTCAAAGCTAAAGAGGCTTTTGAGCTTTTTAAACAAATGTTCACATCTGCTGACATATTAAGACATCCTGACACTAGTAAATCTTTCCTACTTGTGGTTGACGCCTCCGAGACAGGGGTCGTGGCTGTTCTTTTTCAGAGAGAGAGTCAGGATGTCCCTTTGCATTCTTGTGGTTACTTCTCCAGAAAGATGTCACCTGCCGAGGGTAACTATGACATTATGAACTACTAGCCATCATACTAGCGCATAAGGAATGGCGACATCTTTTGGAGGGTTCCAAGGATCCCATTCTGATTATTACTGATCACAAGAACCTGGCATATATTGGAGATGCCAAACGACTGTCTTCCAGACAAGCTAGACGGTCATTATTTTTGTCTCGCTTTAACTTCATTATCACCTACAGACACCTTGTCTAGGCAATTTGACGTTGTATCGGATCTAGAACAAGAGGCATCCCCTATTATTTCTCCTGAGTGTATTATTGCATCCACTGTCCTTTCTTTATCGTCCCCTTTACTCCGTGCTATCAAGGCGGCTCAGCCCCAGGCACCTTGCAACAAACCTCCAGTTTATCAGGTGGGTGATCAAATTTGGATATCATCACACAACATTAGGTTGAAGGTTCCCAGCGTGATGTTTGCTCCGAGGTCCTTTTCGTGTGGTTAGGAGAATCAACCCTGTTTCTTATTCTCTGGCCCTTCCACCGTCCTTACGTATACCTAATATTTGTCATGTGTCCTTCCTGAAACCGCTTGTTTGCAATCGCTTGAAAAGTTGTGCCGAGCAACATCACTGTCCTGACAGGAAAAGTTGTGCCGAGCAGCAATCATGCTCATGGAAACCTGGTAATTACTTTTGGGGTCAAAGGCCGGCCATGGCCAATCAAATCCACAGGAGGGTTTTGTGCTGAGCAGCAATCAAGCACATGTAAATCTGTAATTGCCTTTGGGGTCAAAGGCCGCTTACAGCCAATCGGATCCACAGGAGGGGTATTTAAAGCCAGGTCTCCTCTTGCTCATTGCCCTGTTGGTACCTTTCATGTGTTTAGCTCCATAACTTCATAGACAAAGGCTTTGTTAAGTATCATACACTACCCTTAAGAGAGAAGGAGGCACCCATGGTCGTTGAGGCTATAGATAGTAGACCCTTATTAGAACACATGAGACCAAGTTTTTTAATATACGTTTTGGTTTATTGCATGCAGAGAGGTTGAGAGAGGTTATTTTATCTCCTTCTCCAATAGTTTAGAGTTTTCCATGTGTAATGGATCACCTGGCACCCCGACTGGGCACCTCTACCAACAGATGCTTCCTAGCTGACGCTGAGGACCGTAAGCACCGCACCGGACACCTTAAGCACCGCAGACTCCACAACCGCTGTAGCTTAGCTGGGATCTCGTCATCTTCCTCCCACCCTGGACCAACCTCGGATATCCAGGACCGTGTGGGAAAGACCTCTCATACTTCAAAGAGCGTGGCTGGAACAGCTCTTACAAGAGCTAGTGATTAGAACCCAGGGGAGTATAAGGAGTATAGCAATTCCCAGTGTGAATATAGCAGTTCCCCTCCAATCACAAGACCAAGCTACGTGTTGAGGGTTAAGCAGAAACTCAATTTTAATGGAGGCACACTGGCCTTTTTTGCAAGTTTTCCAACAAGGATGGCCCCCAGGTGAACCTTGTTGGGCACAGGGACACAAAGGGAATAAACCAATAAGAACAGTAATTAACTGTACGATACTCCCATAACACACATACAATCCCTCCCCTCTGCCTGTGAGATAATTGAATGAAGTACTGTATGTAACTCAATTATCTCCAGGCAGAAAAACACACATTTATTATAAAGTCCCATAAGTACCTCAAAACACAAAATATATGTGTCCCCATAAATGATAGCCCTGATCTGGGTGAACAACATATCCAAAAATCACCCAGATCAGATCAGTGGATCAGAAATTTTATGGAAGTTATAGTTTTGCCCAGGCACAGGCATGGACCCATGCCCAAAACAGTTCCATAGAATCACGGCTAAGTGCCGCTGGAGGACCACAAAGTTTTCATGCCGAAAATAGTTCCAGGGCATTCAGGGATAAGTCCCTCTGACGTCTATTTTCGGTTTTGGTCCATGCGAACAAGATGGCCGCCACCACGTGTTCAAATGTCAAATGGCGGTCACTTCGACTGTTCAGTAGTTTGAAGTGCCACTTTGAAAGTTCGAACTGTGGACATAAAAATCCAAAAAGGCACGAACAGTGATTTAAGAGGCTGGCAAGTGGTTCCCTCCAAACCCCAGTGGCAAAGTGGCTTTCACCATTCCATGGTTATGGTTACATAATCCCATTATTGATTGGAAACAGGGACAAATTATCTTATGGAGTACTCTATAATAGGATAACTTTTGTGTTCTATCAATGTTCCCAATGCTTCATCATTGTGTACAGAAATATTGCCTCCTTACTTACACCTCAGTTATGTTTTTGATTTAAAAAATGAGGCAGACAAGTTACCACCTCATAAACCCTATAGTTCTCGTACCCTTGGCCCTTATTGACTATATTAGACTAAACAAGATCACAATAAGAAAATGCTTACCCTATTCATTTAATTACTGAGTTGTTCGATAAATTAACCCCTTAAGGACCGGTGACGGTTCAGGACCGTCATCGGCATTTTTGCGTTGCCGACCACTGACGGTCCTGAACCGTCACAACGATCAGATGTACTTACCCGATCACCATAGTTCCCCCGGCGGCGATCAGCATTGCTCCCGGTGTGGGGAGACTGCCTGCAGCCCAGGTAGTCTTCCCATGGCTGATTAGGACTCCTGGGGCCATGTGATCGCTAAACAGAGCGATCACATGGTCACAATAGGTGTCCTAGTGTCTGCCTGCAGGGGGACTGCCTGTGCTGACAGGCAGTCTCCCTGCTAGTGTAAAATAAAAAAATAAAGGTTTATGTTAATAAAAAAAATTACTATATGTATGTGTGTATATGTGTATATATATATATATATATATATATATATATATGTGTATATATATATATATATATATATATATATATATATATATATATATATATGTGATATACAACGAAAATCAATCGACGTTTCGACCCTGCCGGGTCTTGACCCGGCAGGGTCGAAACGTCGTTTGATTTTCGTTGTATATCACATATGGATTAATAAAGCACCAGTTTTTTCCTTATATTTGAAGACCTGTGAGTGCATCTTGAATCTTTTTCTTATATTATTGATGCTTAAGATTTGCACCCAGGCAAGTAGTATATTGGTTTTCTTTTTTAAGGAGAGTGCCAAGCCATCATCTTTTTATATATATATATCATATCATACTAGGTGTATTTTCATATTAATATATATATTAATATAAAAATACACTTATAATTAAATTACACACATATATATATATATATATATATATATATATAATAACTATATATATTGTATTTGTATTCGGGGCCATTTCAGTATAGTATGAAATAGCTAGTGAGTATACTTATCATAATAATTAAAAGTCAGTAGAGGTGTGCCGAAACTGAAGTGTGTGGTTGCCCTGTAAATAAGAGGGCCCACCTTAAATAGTATTTGAATAGAGGGAGAGGAGGGTGGGCCAAACGAGCATCTGGACCAGAAGGTGAGTGAGGTAGGAGGGGGAGTCCCTTTTAAAGGGATATATCCCCTCCCACAACTTTAGGCCCTGCCTTCCAATATGTATTCGGGGCCATTTCAGTATAGTATGAAATAGCTAGTGAGTATCCTTATCATAATAATTAAAAGTCAGTAGAGGTGTGCCGAAACCGACGTGTGTGGTAGGCCTGTAAATAAGAGGGCAAAAAAGGAATACCCATATAGTGTTATCAAAGATATTTATTAACGAAAACACAAGACATAGAGTTAGCATATTTACGATGACATTTTCACGAACGCATGCCTTAATTCTTGTGTTGGCTGTGGTATGTAAACAGCGTAAGCAAATGACTTCCAGAGGCCCAAGGTTTTTATGATGTGAACCGGGATGTCTAGGCCTGAGGCCATGGAGGCTGCTTCTACCCAGAATGAATGCCCAGAATAGTTTGTAGCATTTAAGCCAAGTCTGGTCAATAGTAAGCAGTAATTTGGCGGTAGTAAGTGCTGTGCCGTGCAGTGAAAGGAGAGGGAGTGATGTTCGTGTAGGTGATGACTGTAGATAGTTGTTAAAAACTTTCACCGGGTACCATGCGTTGTTGGTGGGGTAGTATTGAATAAGAACCTCGTGCCCCATCTTGCTGGTCTTAGTTGAAGGTAAACTTAATATGTAGTGGTCCTGCTTTTTGTACAAGTTAGAATACCGGACGCAATGCTTGGACTCGTGTTGCAAAGTAATGGTAAATTCTCTGGGTCGTAAGAAACTGTAAAAAGCCAAGTATAAGGTAGGTTTTAGAGTGGTGTTAGTAAGGGGTTCGAACGGTATGGTATCTAGTAGGTTTGACAAATGTTTAAACAGTTGTATGTCTATAGGCCACCTACGTTGCGGTGTAGGTCCTTGCGATTTTAGCATACCCCTAACGAGGGTTTTAATGGGGTAGGAGGTAAGAAACCCTTGGTTGTTAGGATGTTCTTTTAACATATGATGTTGGATACCCGTGAGGTATAGTTTAGTGGTATTATGCAACATTTTTAACTTAATGTGGCAAAACATAGCAAAAGCCACCAAAGTTACATTGTCAAAACAATTCGTGAGATGATGGCCTGCCATGAGTTTCTTGTATGGGTAATAAGCTCTGTCGTATGCGCTATGTGTGTTTTTAGCGAGAGCGAGTTTTGTAAGTATCTTGCTGTGTTGTAATAATTCCTCTAGTCCATGATTAGATCCTGGAGTTGGGGGGGCGATTGTGGCTACCGGTGACGCTGTTGGTAGAGACTCCCTAAACGCCTGAAATTGAAAGCGGGACAACTGGTCAGCGGCTGTATTATATATACCTGGTACATGGTAACATACCTTATGAAACTGATGACAGGCCGCCAACCACGTAAGATGTCTGATAAAACTCATGATGGTTAGAGAGGTAGACCGGCCTTTGTTTATGACGTGGCAAATCGCCAAGTTGTCAGAAAAACATCGAACTGGTCTACCTGCCCAAGACTGTCCCTATGTGACTGCTGCTGCCACTATGGGGTACACTTCAAAGAGTGCAGAATTCCTAAAAAGCCTTCAACTTGATTCTTCCGGCCATCTACCCCATAGCCAGTTGTCCCCAAAAATGGCTGCAAAACCTGTGGAGGCTGCTGCGTCGGTCCAAATTGTAGGGGAATCCTCTGTGACTTGGGGGAGAAACATGCTCCTGCTATTCCAGTTTGACAGGAACACGTTCCACATGTGTAAGTCTGCGGTGTCATGCAGATCAAGAGTGGTACGTTTGTGCTTGTCAGTTAGTGTCAGAAGAAGGCACAGGAGTCTGGAAATGAATGCTCTTCCTTGGGGTATAAGTCCAGTTGTATCCCCCAAAACTGAATGATCGTATCTGGACCTTTTGTCTTGGTGGGAGAGACTGGAAACCCTATGGTGTTAAATAAGTGTATGGCTTTGTGCAGACTGTTAGGGGGGGTAGAGTTATTTTCTATGAAAAGGAAGTCATCCAAGTAATGAATGAAGCTATGGCACCTGCTGGTATTCAGTAGCAGTCAGCACAAGGTCTCTGCCAAAGTGTCAAATATTTTAGGACTGCTAAAATACCATTGATACCATGCAAATGCCACAGCGACGGGTGTATGGGGAGTAGCTTAAAGGCGTTAATTATGTCTGTTTTGCTCAACCAGGTGCCTACGCCTGCTGAGATGATGGTGGATATGACGTCATCTATGGTGGTGTATTGTAAAGAAAATGCCTCTGACGGGATCAGGGAATTTAGGCTGGGTGTCACCGAAGCATGTGGTGCGGACAGGTCTATAATGAGTCTCTGTTTGTTAGATGTTTTCCCAGTGACCAGTTCAATGGGATTTGTTCTCCATTTAGAGAATGCAGGGTCAATAAATGGACCTAAGACAAATCCTTGGTCTTGTTTGTAGTAGGTAGTCTACTGCATTTGTGTCACAAAGGGTGGACTGGAGGTTATTGGCTTCCCATGTACCCCCTGGTATGCCAATATGAAACCCTTGGGAAAACCCTGCAATCAAATACTCCACAAGATGTGTAGAAGGGTGCTTGGAGAGAAGCCCTGCCAGAACATCAATATTAAAGGTAGTCAGGTAGGGTTTAACATGCATTTTATTGAAACAATGGGAGCAGATATGCAACAGACGGCAAGCACTATAGGAGCAAGCCCCAACATTAAAATTATTACATATCTGTGACTTGCCCAAATACACGTTAGGGTGACCCAGCTTGTCTCTGTCCTGTTTCTCCCCCCTGGAATTGCTTGGTGTGGCATTGTTTGGGGCATCGTCTGTGGAAACAGGACAGAGATTTGCAGCGTGCCTGGTAGCCACACATATTGCACATGCTGGAGACCTTAGCCCGGCAAAGTGCCTGAGGAACAGCTCTGTATCCATTAGGCTCCAATCCATTCTTGCGTTACACTGGGCGAGAGCTGTTGCCCAGGTCTTCCAGCTTGTGCATGTACAGGTCTAACTCTTCCCTTCTCTGTAGGTAAACTGTGTACAGTACGTCCCTGTAAATGCCGAATGCGATAACGAAGTCTGGGATTGCTAGTTTTTTGCTTAGTCTAGAATCTCTGGCCTTGAGGACCACAGAAATATCGCCATACGTATATGCGCGGTTTTCTGTAATATCCTGGGAGGCAATAAGCAGAGAGACTAGATTTACATCCTTGCCCTCCAGGATATCTTTTTTAAGGTTTGCTGGTACCATATGTGCTGGGTTGATCACTTGTGACCCAAGAATGGTGGGGGTATTATGATTACCAGGTTGGGCTTGTGATGGCCCTGGGATATTGGTAGCGGGTGGCTCTGGTGTCACAACTGGACCGCTACGAGCTTCCAGTCTTTCCAGTCTCTCATTGATCTGCCCCATGGAAGACACTAGTGAGGCGACCATGGTATGCAGATTAGCATTGCTTGAATTACTAGTGCCTTCCCCGGCATCAGAATTGTCCTGATTGGCTTGCATAAGCCTGTACAATTCTGCCTTGAGGGCCGTTGCTGGATAAGGAATACTACGTTTATATAGTTCGGCCGTGATCCGTGGGATGGTTCATGATCTAATAGATGACGGGCTGCCGATGTCCCCTTTTCGTGTGGGGGTGGCAGTCCTGGTCGGTGTACTATGCATTGATAGTTCATCTCCTTCTTCATGAATTTGGGACATACTGAAATATATGTATACGTATGTAATCGTGAGTTTCATTATGGAGGGTGTAAACTGTTGTTTAACTAGTGCCAAAGTGGCGAAATAATTCATTAAACTTGTGGCAGGTGAGATCCTATTAAATGCCAAGTGGCTAGTAGGATTTAACTATGGTTGGTGCGTGGGGTTGATCTGCTGAACATGGCTTACAAGTGGTGATTTTATCGTGAATTGAGGGTTATGCCGGATGACGCCCTAGCTATGCAACATGCGAGGCGTCTAGCTATGATTTGGCCCACGGGGGTTTAATACTTCTTACATCGAGGATGGATGTTGGCCTCGCGGGACCTCTAACCCTATGGCAGAAGGTGCCTGGGAGGAGAATTACTTAAGTGGGCATGTTGATATTTCTTATACTGATTGCCGCAATCGAGATAACTTACCTGAGAATAAACAAAAAAAGAAACAAATGCCATTCTACCTGTGTATGATTTACTGAGAAGATTGTAGATTAAAAAGTAACTTTTAATAAATAAATCTAAAATAAAAATATATATATAAAAAAAATAATATGAACAGCAGGAGTAAATGGAGACTATACAGCGAGTAAAACTCTGTGACTACTTATACAAGCTGTAAAAGTGTATACATAACACTAATGCTAAAGCAATACTGTTTAGCTACAATATAACAGTGTATTCCCAAGTAATAGAAGTGATACTAGATTATATATCACTAATAACTGTAACAAGAGGGGGGGAGATAAGACAACTGCTAAACCAATGCTGTCAATAGTTAAATATATGGATAAGTAAATCCCTACATGATAGTACAACTAACGACATGGGTTAACTCCACATACAATAATTGGTAATGTTCTATGATGCTTAACCTCAGAAAGATCAAAGATAATGGTTCAGCTAAGACAGATTGCTGACAGACGGCGATTAGCCAGTTAAATATCACAAAAGCTGCCTAGATCATAGCAGCATTTTGATAATAAATTAAAGATTGCTGTCAAGCAGTAAAGTATAAAATAAGGGGTTGCTGACCTGGCTCAGTTTTTTCTGCAAGATACCTAGCAGTATATTCTAGTGTAACAACAACTGCCTGCACTGAATGATGTTAACTTATGCTTGACCACAGTGGAGCACAAAATAGTAGCTCACCTGTGAAGGACTGCTGACAGGCAGCAGTTAACCGGTTAAAAAAATCACATAAGTTGCCTAAATGCTAGCTGCATCTAAATAGGTCAAAGTATAAAGAGAGGGTTTACAAACAGTTTTGAACAGGTTGCCTAGGTAGTAGAAAATATACAGACAGTGACAGAGGAAGGCATATAGAATAAAGATTCCTGAGTCTTGTGCCTTCGAGGGCACCCCTTAATAAAATGCCTGGTCTTATCAATCTCCCCCCATAAACATAATAAAGGAAAAAGAAAGAGAAATAAAGTATGTACAGAGTACACAAAATTAGTGTTAAGAGTCTCCAATATGCACTCCTGAGATGCTGGACATGAATGAACTTGATGTCGGTAATTTAGCAATAGATAAGCAGAGAGTTAGGTGCCGACACCAATAATGTGTCAGTAAGTGTCCAGAGGCCCTGACGTGCACGTTTCGCCAGTGAAGCTCATCAGAGGGGAACCAGATGCTGGCAAACATAGGAGTATTTAAATCATAAGCTCTCAATTGATTGGAGGATTTTCAGGATTCTGACCAATGGTAGCTTGGGGAGGGAATCTCAACCATTAAGAAATAATTGACTATTTAACCCTATGTTGACCTGAATCTTATGGGTTTTTTTATTTTTTACTGAATGTTAAAAAGATTAATTATAAAAAAGAAGAGAAAAGGTGGAAAAGTGTAAGTAACAGTAATTCTCAAAATGACAATCATGTCATTATTTTAACTTATATGTGATTAACAATAGTGACATAGTTAGTTGAACGAACATAGCAGCGTTTATCTGCTAAACTATTTACTGATTAGTGCAGAATATATTAGTGGATTCCTAAACTTGTTTGCTAAAATGTAACATTAATGAAAGTTTTTAGGATTTTAAGATTTTAGGAAAGAGAATGTTTGTAATAGACCTAAATTAATATTGATAATAAAAAATTATACATTTATTTGTGAATGAAGGGGGTAAAATTAAATTCTTCATTTAGTCCTAAGGGGAATAAGGTCTTGCATTCATGTATCCATCTGGATTCTTTCCTTAATAGGGTGAGATTAAAATTACCCTTTCTAGTGTTCAGGTGGATACGTTCTAAAACCTGAAACGTAAGATGAGATGCATCCGAGTTATGGAAATTCCTTATGTGATTGGAGACAGGAGTAGAAATGTTTAGGTTTCAGACTGAATTCACATGTTGTAGGATTCTCCTTCTCAATTCTTGGAAGGTTTTTCCTATATATTGTAGTTTACAGCTACAAGTAATTATGTAAACTACTTTAGTGGTGCTGCAATTAACAAAATCATTAATCGGATATGTTTTCTGCGTATTGGTGCATAAGACTGATTTTGAAGGTTTAATAAACCTACATGCCTTACATTTCCCACATGTAAAGATTCCCTTTGTTTCTTGTAGCCATGTCTTAGGTGATGGTTTTGGTTCAAGATGACTATGAACTAGCAGGTCACGCAGATTATTAGCTCGTCTTGCTGTGATACTTGGGAATATAGAAAGATTACTGGCCACCTCTTTATTGTGGGTGAGTATCGGCCAATTGTCTGCATAGATTTTTCGAATGGGATTCCATAGTTGATCATAAGTGCCTATGCATCTAATTGTAGGTTTAGTATCCTTCACTGCCAGGAAGGATACTAGGTTTAGTATCCTTCCTGGCAGTGCGTCTATTCACAACTCACACTAGACACACTGCCAGGATTGATGCTCATAGGTTAGTCTATTTTCCTAATAAAGCTTTATTTTGTATTGAGCATCATCTTCCAACTGACAGGGTGTTATTTATTTTTTTGTTTGATCTCTTTTTATGTGATATAGTGGCATGAGTTCTTTGTATATACCTTAGTTTACTCATTATTATTTTTTATATTATTTTTGCTTTCTGCTCTTTAGGATCTCCCTGACCTATAGGGTTGGTTTAATACACACTTACATACTTGTTCTACCCCTACACGCTATTTATATATATATCCAGGTGATGCTTAAGGTCTCAATTTCGTTTCTCTTTTGAGACCCTGTAGCATCTTTTTCTGTCTATTTTCTTATTTAATTGGGGTTAAGCCCCTTGAGACCCCTGGAGTCTCTGTGCGGTACACAGGTTGTGAACGTAGACCAGCACTTTTTCCTCCTTTTTTGGACTTAGTGTTCTGTTCTTTCGTTCACTATACTGTATTGTTTTTCTGTTTATGATACTGATTTATCCTGATTTCGTAAAATACCTTTAGGTATTTGATTATAATTCCTTGATCTGTAGGAGTTGGAGCTGTTACTATTACTGTTTGCAGACTCTGACCAATCAGCGTAATCAGAAGTAGAAGAGTTTCTACTGTTAGTTCTTTTTCTTGATTTGGGTACAACTTTAAAAATGTTACCCTCACTGAAGTCTTTGTGGTCCCTCTGGAATTTAAAATGCTTTTTTCTCCCTAATAAGTTTAGTGAAGCTTTCCAGATTTTTTTGGAGTTGTGCCTCCATGGGTTTGTAGTCAGGTTTAGATTGAAATTCTTTAGTTAACGTGATTTGATCATTAAGGTTTTTGTTAATAGTCTCAAAATGATTTTGTTCTAGCTGGATTAAGTATTACATTAATTTAAAGGAACAGTCAAGAAGAATGTTGTTCCAACTGGTCAGTTTCTCTTCTGTGTTTACTTTGTCTGGTGTGGAGATATTTAGTCTTAACCCACGGGGTACCAGCTTTTTTTCAACATACTGCTTCAGACTTGCCAACTCCCAAAAGCCTTTAATTTGATCTTTATAAAGATTCTGAGTTGAGAAAAATATCTCATTTATATCGGTTGGATTAGGGTTAGGGAGTGGGTTCAATGAGAAAACATCTATTATCTCATTTGAACCAAAATCTAAGTTTGGAATCTGTGTTAAATAGGATGCCATCCCATAGGATGTTCGTTCTAATTTACTTGTAAGGTGGCTCTTTGGTTATGGTATTAAAACCTGGGTCCTAGGACCATCAAATTATTATACGAGGAAAACAAAAAGAATTAACCTAGGGCCAAAATTTAGATATCACAAGGTAGAGGGCACAAAAAAATTGGGGTAACCCCTAAATGGTGAATATCATAGAGAATAAACAAAAAAAGAAACAAATGCCATTCTACCTGTGTATGATTTACTGAGAAGATTGTAGATTAAAAAGTAACTTTTAATAAATAAATCTAAAATAAAAATATAAAAAAGAAAAATAATATGAACAGCAGGAGTAAATGGAGACTATACAGCGAGTAAAACTCTGTGACTACTTATACAAGCTGTAAAAGTGTATACATAATAACACTAATGCTGAAGCAATACTGTTTAGCTACAATATAACAGTGTATTCCCAAGTAATAGAAGTGATACTATATTATATATCACTAATAACTGTAACAAGAGGGGGGGAGATAAGACAACTGCTAAACCAATGCTGTCAATAATTAAAAGATATGGATAAGTAAATCCCTACATGATAGTACAACTAACGACATGGGTTAACTCCACATACAATAATTGGTAATGTTCTATGGTGCTTAACCTCAGGAAGATCAAAGATAATGGTTCAGCTAAGACAGATTTCTGACAGACGGCGATTAGCCCGTTAAATATCACAAAAGCTGCCTAGATCATAGCGGCATTTTGATAATAAATTAAAGATTGCTGTCAAGCAGCAAAGTATAAAATAAGGGGTTGCTGACCTGGCTCAGTTTTTTCTGCAAGATACCTAGCAGTATATTCTAGTGTAACAACAACTGCCTGCCCTGAATGATGTTAACTTATGCTTGACCACAGTGGAGCACAAAATAGTAGCTCACCTGTGAAGGACTGCTGACAGGCAGCAGTTAACCGGTTAAAAAAATCACATAAGTTGCCTAAATGCTAGCTGCATCTAAATAGGTCAAAGTATAAAGAGAGGGTTTACAAACAGTTTTGAACAGGTTGCCTAGGTAGTAGAAAATATACAGTCAGTGACAGAGGAAGGCATATAGAATAAAGATTCCTGAGTCTTGTGCCTTCTTGTGCCTTTTTTTTTATATATATATTTTAATTTTAGATTTATTTATTAAAAGTTACTTTTTAATCTACAATCTTCTCAGTAAATCATACACAGGTAGAATGGCATTTGTTTCTTTTTTTTCTTTTTTTGTTTATTCTCTATGATATTCACCATTTAGGGGTTACCCCCCTTTTTTGTGCCCTCTACCTTGTGATATCTAAATTTTGGCCCTAGGTTAATTCTTTTTGTTTTCCTCGTATAATAACTTACCTGAGTGCCCAACGTCTGCCTGGTAGTCCTGTAGTAGTTTGATTACTGGCCTAAACCCGGTCCTGGATGACAGAATGGAAGGCATAAGGTACATATAACTGTGTACTGCTATCTTGTAGCTGAAGCCTGCTCCCCCCCTTTTTGTGGTGTATGTCCTACGACCACCTACCTATGGTTGTAGGATACGTACAAGTAGGTTCTGAAGGCCAAGTCCATCTTAGTTTGGTTCTTGAGACTGTAACACATGTTGAAACCGTTATGGCAGTGCCACAAATGTCTGCTTGGCACAAAGTGCACTCGGCGTACATTTGTGAGCAAATGCACTGAGTGTCATATGTCTGATTAATGGAACGTACGTCGCACATCTGTTGTACGTACCAAGGAAGCAATAGTTACATAGTTACATAACTGGAAAGAGACTTGCGGCCATCAAGTTCAGCCTACCTCAAATTTGTTTTTTGTTGTTGATCCAAAAGAAGGCAAAAAAAAACAGTTTGAAGCAACAAGCTAGGAAACAATTCCTTCTTGAACCCAGAATGGCAATCAGATTTATCCTTGGATCAAGCAGTTATTACCCTACATTGAAAGATTATATCCTTGAATATTCTGTTCTTGCAAGTATGCATCTAGTAGCCGTTTGAAGATCTGTATGGACTCTGATAAAACCACTTCTTCAGGCAGAGCATTCCACATCCTGATTGTTCTTACAGTAAAAAAAAAAAATTTCCTTTGCCTTAGACGAAATCTTCTTTCTTCCAGTCTAAACGCATGGCCTCGTGTCCTATGTAAAGTCCGGTTTGTCAATAGATTTCCACACAATGGTTTGTATTAGCCCCGAATAAATTTGTAATGTTGTCATATCCCCTCTCAGGCGACGGTTTTCTAAACTAAATAGGTTTAAATTTGTTAACCTTTCTTCATAGCCGATATGTTCCATTCCTTTTATTAATTTTGTAGCCCACCTCTGCACTTTTTCTAGTGCCATAATATCCTTCTTTAGAACAGGTGCCCAAAATTGCACAGCATATTCAATATGGGGTCTTACCAGTGATTTATAAAGAGGCAAAATGATATTCTTGTCCCGAGAACTAATGCCCTTTTTCATGCATGACAATACCTTAATGGCCTTGGCCACTGCTGATTGACATTGCACATTGTAGCATAGATTGTTGTCTATAACAATTCCCAAGTCCATTTCGTGTGTTGTTATCCCTAATTCGCTTCAATTAAGGGTATACGTTGCATGTGTATTCTTTACACTGAAGTGCATAACTTTGCATTTTTCAACATTAAATTTCATCTGCCATTTGAGTGCCCAGTCCCCCAGTCTATCTAAATCCCTCTGCAGCAAAGTAATATCTTGCTCACATTGTATTGTTTTACAAAGTTTTGTGTCATCTGCAAACACTGAAACATGACTTTCAATGCTGTCTTCAAGATCATTTATAAACATGTTAAATAGAAGGGGTCCCAGAACAGACCCCTGAGGGACACCACTTGCCACCTCTGTCCAGCTTGAAAATTTACCATTAATGACAACTCTTTGTACTCTGTTTTTAAGCCAATGTTATACCCAAGAACAAGCATTTTCATCTAGACCGATTTCCTTGAGTTTGAACACTAATCTATTGTGTGGAACTGTATCAAATGCCTTGGCAAAATCCAAATAGATCACATCCACGGCAACACCGTGATCTATACTTCTACTTACTTCATCGTAGAACGCAATTAAGTTAGTTTGACATGACCTGTGCTTCATAAAAACCGTGCTGATTTTTGCTGATAACCATGTTCTTCTCAAGGAATTCTCTTCAAATATTTTAACTTCCACAGAAGTTAAGCTCACAGGTCTATAATTTCCAGGCAAGGATTTTGAACCCTTTTTGAATATAGGAATCACATCTGCCTTCCTCCAATCCTCCGGAACACTTCCTGAAAGAAAAGAATCTTGAAAGATTAAAAACAGAGGTTCACTTATTTCTACACTTAGTTCCTTAAGTACACATGGATGGATACCGTCAGGCCCTGGAGCTTTGTTTATATTAACTTTCTTTAGTTGCTGCAGCACCTTGTTTTGAGTCAACCAATTACAATTATTCTGCAAGTTTTTAGTAGCAATCATTTGCACATCTATTTCCATGGGTTCTTCCTTAATATATACTGAGGAGAAATAGTTATTTAAAATTCCTGCCTTTTCCTGGTCTTCATTAACTAACACCCCCGTTTCAGTTTTTAGTGTACCTACACTTTCATTTAGTTTTTTTTTTAGAATTTATGTACTTAAAAAATGCTTTGGGGTTGGTTTTGCTCTCTTTAGCTATCATTATTTAATTTTGAAGTTTAGCAAGTCTAATTGCCTTTTTGCACGCATTATTTGCTTCCTTATATCTTTTATAAGATGCATCTGATTTGTCCAATTTAAATGCTTTAAATGCCCTTTTCTTAGTTGTAATCTCTTGTTTTACTTCTCCACTAAGCCACATTGGTTTTTGTAGCGGAGATGCAATATTCCCCAGGGTATCTCCGCTTATAATCCAAGTGAGGCTCAGGAACAAGTAAATAGTAAATCCACAGGCAAGGTTTCCAGCAGGTAAAATACAGCAATATCCCAACAGTAATCCCAATAACTGGACGACACACAGTCTCAGGAGCAGAACTGAAAGCTTTAAACCACAGTCTCCTTTTAAAGCATGCTCCCATGCAAGGGAGGGATTTACAATCATTAATACAGTAGCCAATCCTGTCCTGGTAACCTCCCACACATCTCCTCCCCTCAGCCAGCATCATAATCCCCTTATCCAGTACAGTAATTCCCCCGTTTCTGGATGTACCCCTAAACGTAGGGGTACCTCTTTAAATCCTACATCCCCGGATAGCCCTGATCTGGGTGAACAACATATCCAAAAATCACCCATATCAGACCAGGGGTTCGGGAAATGTATGGAGGGAATAAAATGACCGACCGCACTAACTGAGACAGCCGAATGAGGTTCCATGCGAATGGGCCCTGCGGTCGGTCCTGGCATAAGGGAACAAAATACACGAAAGCCTCTAGCTATAGAGGCTAGGGAGGGTTCGCCTGAATCCCCTCGTTCGGTACTTTCTATCTACCGAACGAGGGGCCGTTCGGTAGTTTGGAACCGAACGGACCGGGCTTGTGGAGGTCTCAGCGGTGTTCGCCTACTCGAGTGTCCGATTATAGTTCCAGACACTCGACGGCAAAACACCGCTGTTCGGGAGTTTTAAAATGGCCGCCGCCACGTGTTCGTTTGTCGAATGGCGGCCACCCCCGAGAACAAAGGACGGCTACTTACTAGTCAACTACCCGTTCGCAACAATGTTGCAACGGGTAATTGAGGACACACTTCACACAGGGGAGGTCTGGTTGTTTGGTATTTTCATTCGAATAAACTAAGGGAATGAAACTACCGAACAATCAGAGGAATACAATTCTTTTAAAACAAATATAACACAGCAGATCACACGAATGCAGTTATGTACAATATATTTGCAGGACAGCCCGGTGCCATCCGCTACACTGCTCCCGTTTGCCCACAAGCCGGCATACACAGTCTGATCCAACACGGATCGGCTTGGGGATGTCCGGGGAGGCTCACGGATCATTTCTCTAGATCAGTTTGTCTTGACAACCCGTCAGCGTTTCCATTCTGTTTACCCGGGCGGTACTGGATATTAAAGTCAAAGGGCTGCAGCGCCAGACTCCAGCGCAGCAGCCTGGCATTGTCCCCAGCCACCCGGTTTAGCCAAACTAACGGGTTGTGATCCGTGAGCAGGGAAAAAGCTTGCCCGTACAAATACGGCTGTAATTTCTTCAGGGCCCACACCACAGCCAGGCATTCCTTCTCGATGGCGGCGTAGCTTACTTCTCGAGGTAACAGCTTCCGGCTGATGTAAGCCACGGGATGTTCTCCGCCATCGGCCCCGACTTGGCTCAATACTGCTCCCAATCCAAACATAGAAGCATCTGTGTGGACAAGAAAACGTTTAGTTGGATTGGGAGCTGCCAAGACAGGAGCATTGGTCAATGCATCTTTCAACAGCTGAAATGCCTGCTCACACTCCGGGGTCCAGGTCACTTGGCGGGGAAGGTTTTTACGGGTTAAGTCAGTGAGCGGTTTGGCCAGGGCACTGTAATTCGGGACAAATTTCCGGTAGTACCCGGCCGTTCCTAGGAACGCTAATACCTGAGTCTTAGTCCTAGGGGTAGGCCATTGAGCTACAGCCTCTACTTTGGCTGGTTCTGGCTTCTGCTTGCCGCATCCTACCCGATGGCCGAGGTATTGCACTTCAGCCATTCCTATGCTGCATTTGGCTGGTTTCAGCATTAAACCAGCGGCCCTAATCCTGTCTAGGACCGCTCCTATATGGGTCAAGTGTTCCTGCCAGGTATTGCTGAAAATGGCAATATCATCGAGGTATGCGCAGGTATAATCTTGGAACCCATCCAGGAGGCGGTCCACCATCCGCTGAAAAGTAGCCGGGGCGTTTTTCATCCCAAACGGCATGACCTTAAATTGGTACAAGCCGAATGGGGTGACAAAGGCCGACTTAGGGATGGCGTCTTGTGCCAAGGGGATTTGCCAATACCCCTAACACAAGTCAATAGTGGTGAGATAGTGCCCCCTCGCCATCCGGTCCAGTAGTTCGTCTATCCTGGGCATGGGATAGGCGTCAGATACCGTCTTCTCATTCAATCTCCGGTAGTCTACACAAAAACGGGTCGTGCCGTCCCGTTTTGGTACTAGCACTACCGGGGATGCCCAGGGGCTGTCAGAGGGCTCAATCACCCCCAGCTGGAGCATCTCATCGATCTCCTTGCGCATGTTCGCCCGTACCGTTTCTGGGATGCGGTACGGGGTCTGGGAGAGGCAGACTGTCAAACTCCTCTGAGTTAGGCGAGCATATGGCGGTCACTTCCTCAGAGCGCTCCAGGTAGGGCTTCATCATGTTCACATGGAGCATGCGTCGCCCCCCAGTACCAACGCACGAGCCTATTATATAAGTGGTATCACACCGTTGTTCTACCACCTTATAAGGGCCCTGCCAGGCGGCCTGCAGCTTATCGTGTCGGACAGGTTTTAAAATTAACACTTTCTGCCCGACCTGAAAGCTACGATCCCTTGCGCCCCGCCCGATGTGCGTTGGCGTGTCTGAGCCGCCTGCAAATTCTCACGTACTGTCTGGGTTAAGGCCTCCAGGCGGTCTCGGAATGCCAACACGTATGGTATGATGGGGGTACCGTCAGTGCTCCGTTCTCCCTCCCAGTGCTCTCTGATTAAATCTAAAGGCCCTCGTACCCTGCGGCCAAACAATAATTCAAATGGGGAAAACCCAGTGGATTCCTGCGGCACCTCCCTGTAAGCAAAGAGGAGGTGAGGCAGGAATCTCTCCCAGTCCTTGTGGGTCTCTGCGAAGGTTCGGAGCATTTGTTTTAATGTACCGTTGAAACGTTCGCAGAGCCCATTCGTCTGGGGGTGGTAAGGGGAACTAATGACAGGCTTAATGTCACAAAACTTCCAGAGGCGCTGCGTGACTTCGGCGGTGAATTGGGTACCCTGATCGGAGACAATCTCCCTGGGAAGTCCCACCCGGGAGAATATCTGCATCAGGGCTTCCGCTACTGTCTCAGCCTGTATATTCGTCAGGGCCACCGCCTCTGGATATCTAGTGGCATAGTCTACTACTGTCAGGATAAACCTTTTACCTGACGGGCTCGCTTTGTTAAGGGGTCCTATTAGGTCCACTGCTACCCTACTAAAGGGTTCCTCGATTATGGGAAGGGGATGCAACTTGGCCTTGCGTCGGTCCCCCCTTTTCCCCATCCTTTGGCATGTATCGCACGTGTTGCAATACCTGCGCACTTCCTGGCTAATTCCAGGCCAAAAGAAACTTTGTGTTAACCTGTGCCGGGTCCTGCTAACCCCTAAGTGTCCAGATAGCGGAATGTCATGTGCTATCCGGAGTAACTCTGCCCAGTACCGCTGGGGTACCACTAACTGCCTCATCACGATCGGGTCTGACCCGGCTACCCTCTTATCCATCTCCCTATATAGCAGCTGTTTGTCCCAGATAAACCTTTCGCCCTCCCCCCCAGGAGTGTCTGCTGTCACCTTGTCCCTATACACCTGCAAGGTGGGGTCAGTCACTAACTCAGCTGCAAATTCGTTAGGAGGGGCCCAGGGAACACAGTCAAGGGAAGGGGAAGGATCTCTTACCTGAACCTCCGGGAGTGTGTTGTAGTCCTGGGTGCGGGCCTGTTGTCGAGTAACCACAGGGTGAGCTTCTCCTGTGGTGGGTGTCTGGGGCTCAAAAGCAGATGTGAGCCTCCCCAGATCATTCCCCAATAAAACCTCCGCCGGTAACTGCGGCATCAACCCCACCTCCACATGTCCTGCCCCCGCTCCCCAATGCAAGTGTACCCTCGCTGTAGGTAGCCGGTATACTGCTCCCCCGGCTACCCTGACGGCCACAGTCTTGCTTAGTTTAGCCTGGTCTGAGACCAGGTGACTCTTTACCAGGGTGATGGTAGCCCCTGAGTCGCGGAGCCCCTGAACTGCTTTACCCTCCAGATATACCTGACCTGCCTGTGATGCTGGCGGTTGTCAGCACTGGCCTGGACTGGATCTGCCTCGTGCAGTACTTCCCATTGTTCCACAGTTGTAATGGGAACCGCTGAGCCATATGGGGTGGCCACGATATCCTGGTAGTGGTGGGCTGCGGCTGCTCTCGGTGGTGGTGGTGGACCAGGCCGGATCCAAGTGGAACGGTCCCGCAGCTGGGGGCATTCCCTTTTATAATGTCCCCATTTCTGGCAGTGGTGGCAGGGGCCAGATGTGGGCTGGCGGAAACGTGGCTGTGCAGCAGGCGGTGGTGGTGGTGGCAGGGGTCTCGGTGGAGCTGGGGGGTAGCTGGTTCCCCCAAATGTTTTAAACGGGACTTTTGGAGCTGCAGGTTTTTGCTGCCTGCGTGCATCCAGGTACTCATCTGCCTTCCTGGCTGCTTCGGTGAGGGAGGTAGGGTTTCTGTCTCTTACCCACTCCTGTACCTCGCTGGTTACTCCCTCATAAAATTGCTCCATCAGCACCATTTGTATTACATCCTTCATGGACCGTGCCTTGCTCGCTTGCACCCACCCAAGTGCTGCCCTTTGTAACCTGCATGCCCACTCTGCGTGTGAGTCTTTCTCCACCTTCTTCAAATCCCTGAATCTCCGCCGGTATGCGTCTGGTGTTATAGCATACCTGGCCAGTATAATTTCTTTAACTTTACTATAATTCCTTATTTCTTCATTGGGTACAGTACGATATGCCTCAGCTGCCCTCCCAGTTAACCTTCCTGCCAAAATAGGTACCCAGTCCTCTGCGCTGATTCTATGCAGTGCACACAGTCTCTCAAAATCTTGCAGGAAAGCCTCTATATCTTCCTCTGCCTCCACATATGTTTTAAAAGCCTGGTATGGTATTTTAGGCTTACCTTCTTGTGGCATATTTACTGCAGAGCTGCGTTCTGGGGCTGCTGTTTGATTTCTCAGTATAAATTCCTGGACTTCCGTCATAGTTTTTGAAACAATCTCTGCTGGAGGGTGTTCCCCATAGAAAGATAGCCGAAATTGTAGCTGCCTCTGGAACTCCCTCTGTTCCGGTGTTTCTCCCGAATTCCCTGTTCGGGAACCGAATCGCCGTCCATTCGGTACTCCGCCATAAGTTCAGTAATGAGTACCGCTTTCTTCTTATTGCTGGCTTGTATACACCTTGCCTCCAGGAGGTCTTTTAGCGTGGAGCGTTTTAGTGTGGCAAAATCAATCTCCATCCGTACTCCATTTATGCTTGTTCCTCTGTGAGTCTGGATCCCATCGCTGCCAACCAATGTAGCGGAGATGCAATATTCCCCAGGGTATCTCCGCTTATAATCCAAGTGAGGCTCAGGAACAAGTAAATAGTAAATCCACAGGCAAGGTTTCCAGCAGGTAAAATACAGCAATATCCCAACAGTAATCCCAATAATTGGACGACACACAGTTTCAGGAGCAGAACTGAAAGCTTTAAACCACAGTCTCCTTTTAAAGCATGCTCCCATGCAAGGGAGGGATTTACAATCATTAATACAGTAGCCAATCCTGTCCTGGTAACCTCCCACACATCTCCTCCCCTCAGCCAGCATCATAATCCCCTTATCCAGTACAGTAATTCCCCCCGTTTCTGGATGTACCCCTAAATGTAGGGGTACCTCTTTAAATCCTACATCCCCGGATAGCCCTGATCTGGGTGAACAACATATCCAAAAATCACCCATATCAGACCAGGGGTTCGGGAAATGTATGGAGGGAATAAAATGACCGACCGCACTAACTGAGACAGCCGAATGAGGTTCCATGCGAATGGGCCCTGCGGTCGGTCCTGGCATAAGGGAACAAAATACACGAAAGCCTCTAGCTATAGAGGCTAGGGAGGGTTCGCCTGAATCCCCTCGTTCGGTACTTTCTATCTACCGAACGAGGGGCCGTTCGGTAGTTTGGAACCGAACGGACCGGGCTTGTGGAGGTCTCAGCGGTGTTCGCCTACTCGAGTGTCCGATTTTAGTTCCAGACACTCGACGGCAAAACACCGCTGTTCGGGAGTTTTAAAATGGCCGCCGCCACGTGTTCGTTTGTCGAATGGCGGCCACCCCCGAGAACAAAGGACGGCTACTTACTAGTCAATTACCCGTTCGCAACAATGTTGCAACGGGTAATTGAGGACACACTTCACACAGGGGAGGTCTGGTTGTTCGGTATTTTCATTCGAATAAACTAAGGGAATGAAACTACCGAACAATCAGAGGAATACAATTCTTTTAAAACACATATAATACAGCAGATCACACAAATGCAGTTATGTACAATATATTTGCAGGACAGCCCGGTGCCATCCGCTACAGTTTTAATTTGTTTCTTTTATATTTATTTCCCAACGGTACATACTTAGAAATGTACCTTTTTAATATTTGTTGGAAGATGATCCATTTATCCTCAGTGTTCTTTTCACTAAAGAGTTTATGCCAGTCAATATATTGTAAAGCTTCCCTTAACTTGTTGAAATTGGCCTTTTTAAAATTACATGTTTTAGTATTCCCCATGTGCTTTTGTTTTTTTAAATTTATTTCAAAGGACACTATATTGTGATCACTATTTCCCAAGTGCTCACCTACTTGAATGTTGGTCAAAAGATCAACGTTGTTTGTTAAAACCAGGTCCAGACAAGCATCCATTCTAGTTGGTGCTTGTACAAGTTGTGACATGAAGGTGTCATTTAACAAGTTTAAAAACCTAATTCCGTTTGCTGAGGTACTAGTCCCTCTGTCCCAATTTATATCCGGGTAATTAAAATCTCCAATAATTAAAGTGTTACCCAGATTTGCAGCTTTCTCAATTTGCTCAAACAGCTGTTGTTCCTCGTCAATATTTACATTAGGTGGTTTATAACATATCCCAACCAATAGTTGGTTTCCCTTCTTTTCCCCCAAGCAGATATTTACCCATAAAGCTTCCACATTATCCTCCTCGCATTCCATTTGCTTAACATTTGGCTTTAAATCATGGTTGACATACAAACATACCCCACCACCCTTCTTGTTTTTCCTATCCTTCCTAAATAACATGTACCAATTTAAGTTAGCTGCCCAGTCATGTGTCTCATCCCACCATGTTTCAGTTATGCCTATTATATCATATTATTTAGTGTATGCTAATGTCTCTAGTTCCCCCATTTTGTTATTTAGGCTCCTTGCATTAGTAAGTATGCATTTAATATTATGTGTCACTTGTATATTTTGTGAATTTTCAACATTACACAGCTTCTCTGTTCTGAGCTTGCCCCTCCCCCTATCTCCACCCCCCTTATACTGTGCTAAAGCCCATCTCCTTTCTGTCCTATCTCCATTTTGTAGATTGCTATGACCCTCCCCCCCTACTACTAGTTTAAAATCTCCTCCAACCTTCTAGCCATCCTATCCCCCAGCACTGCAGACCCTCTGCCGTTTAGGTGCAATCCATCACCACTGTAAAGGTTGTACCCAATCGCAAAGTCGGCTCAGTGCTCTAAAAATCCAAAACCCTCCTTCCTGCACCAAGACTTAAGCCACGCATTGACCTCTCTAATCTCCCGCTGCCTTTCCACTGTAGCGCGTGGCACAGGTAATATCTCAGAGAATACCACCATGGAGGTCCTTTTCTTAAATTTGCTACCTAATTCCCTGAAATTATTCTTTAGGACCTTCCATCTTCCTCTTACTTTGTCATTGGTACCAACATGGACCATGACCGCTGGGTCATCCCCAGCCACTCCCAATAATCCATCCACTCTGTCAGCAACATGCCGGACCGAGCACCCGGGAGACAGCGAACTGTCCGGTTGAGCCGATCAGAGCGGCAGATTGCCCTATCTGCTCTCCTAATGATAGAGTCCCCTACCACCACAACCTATCTTGCCTTCCTTACATTTTGATCCCCACCCTTACTAGGGGGGCTGTTAGCTAGGCTGTTAGAAGTAACAGCTTCCTCTAATACAGCTACTCCTCAGCTGATGCTCCCAACATCTTCCCTCAAACGGGCAAATCTGCTAGGTTGCACCAAATCAGGACTAGTTAGCCCTTTCCTCTTCCCTCCCCCCCTGCTTCCTCGCCCCACTGTCACCCAGCTACATGCCTGTTCCCCATCTGTCTTATCTCCTCCCTCTCTACTACCTGTCCCCACTAAACTCTGCTCAGTGAGCAGCAGACTCCTCTCAAGATTGTCAATCTCCCTCAAAGTTGCGATTTGCTTCTCGAGATCTCCAATCTGAGCTTCCAAAGAAGCCACTCGCACACAACCATCACAGAGGTATGGACCCTGGACGGGTACATCCAGGCATCCATACATGGAACAAGATGTGCATTGAGTCAAACCAGCAATCTTGCTAACACTCATTTCCCCAGAAACAGAAAATGAAAACAATTACCTTGTTAGTTTAAACCCCTTGTTTGTTTTAACTCCTGGTTTTCTAACTCCTACTTGAAAGAGTCTACGTAATAGAGTCTGCTTTCAAGTAATGTGAGCAAGCTCAGTGAGTTAGGGGTGTGCCTTTATGGGGTAACAATCCCATAAAGGTGCAATTAATGAACACTCCCCCAATCAATCAAGCAGCAGCACAAGAAAAGGGGGGAAAACCAGAACACAGAAAAAAAAAAGAAAATTTAAAAAACAAAAACTTTTTTTTTTTTTTTAAACCCCTTAAGACAGGAGGGCGTACAATTATTTTAGGCGTACAATTATTTTAAGTGGCTCTAACTGCCGCTGGGCGTAATTGTACTCCCTCCGGTCTTTTCTTACTTACCCGGTCGCCGGCGGTCCCACACCGGCAATCGCAGTGGGGGGGACTCCCAGGGAGCCCCCCCGCGGTAGATCCTCCTCCTCCGGTGCCCCCCGGCCATGTGAGAGTGAGGACCTCACAATCACATGACCGGGGGTAGCTGCCTCCTGCATTGCCAGCAGGGGGGCTGCCTGTAATTACAGGTGGTCCCCCTGCTGGCTGGAAATGAAATTAAAATAAATTAATTAAAAAGTAAAGTTTAAAAAAAATATATATATATATATATATATATATATATATATATATACATATAGATCATATATATATATATATATATATATATATATATGATCTACGTATATATATATATACACACATACACTGTCTAGGTGTATTTTACTATTAATATATATAATTATATATATATTAATATCAAATTACACGTAGACTGTTACTGATTAAATATATATATAATTATTGTTATATATATATATTTATATATAATATAAAAAAATTAAATATGTAAATACGTTAAAAAATAAAATTAAAAAAATTATTTAAAAAATTATTAAAAAATATATAGATGTGTGTTATTTCATTCTAACTGTATTGTGATATTAATATATATATATATTTATATCAAAATACACGTAGAACGAAATAATACATATATCTACATACATAAATATATACGTATATATCACTATATATATATATATACCTATATATAAATAAAAATATTTTTAAAAAATTATATATATATGCACATATAGATTCATATACATATATAAATATACATATATTAATTCTACATCTATATTTATGTAATA
This sequence comes from Pelobates cultripes, assembly GCA_933207985.1. Lineage (NCBI taxonomy): Eukaryota > Metazoa > Chordata > Amphibia > Anura > Pelobatidae > Pelobates > Pelobates cultripes. The sequence continues at coordinate 240,791,759 of OW240914.1, read as the reverse complement.
TTTTTACATAATTAGGTATCTTAATTAATTACAATTAGCGGGACCTTCCTGACAACCCATGCCGAAAGTAAAGGGAATTTAATTTGCTAGCACTATATTTAACCTTATAACTTTCCAAGACACCATAAAACCTGTACATGGGGGGTACTGTTCTACTCGGGAGACTTCGCTGAACACAAATATTAGTGTTTCAAAACAGTAAAATGTATTACAACGATGATATCGCCAGTAAAAGTGACGTTTTTTGCATTTTTCATGCACAAACAGCATTAAACGGACAATATTATTGCTATGATACTTTTTACTGTTTTTAAACACAAATATTTGTGTTCAGTGAAGTCTCCCGAGTACAACAGTACCCCTCATGTACAGGTTTTATGGTGTTTTCAAAAGTTACAGCGTCAAATATAAGGCTTGCGTTTCATTTTTTTTCACATTAAAATTCGCCAGATTGGTTACGGTGCCTTTGAGACCCTTTGGTAGCCCAAGAATGAAAATTGATGGCATACCATTTGCAATAGTGGACAACCCAAGGTATTGCAAATGGGGTATGTCTAGTCTTTTTTAGTAGCCACTTAGTCACAAACACTGGCCAAAATTGGCGTTTTTTGCATTTTTCACACAAACAAATACTAACGCTAGCTTTGGCCAGTGTTTGTGACCAAATGGCTACTAAAAAAGACTGGACATACCCAATTTGCAATACCTTGGGTTGTCTACTATTGCAAATGGTATGCCATTGTGGGTGTAAATTTCATTCCTGGGCTACTATAAAGTCCCAAAGGCAACGTAACCAATCTGACGAATTTCAATTTCAAATGTAACGTACTATATTTGACCTTGTAACATCCCAAAACGCCATAAAGCCTGTACATAGGGGGTACTGTTTTACATGTGAGACTTTGCTGAATACAAATATGTGTATTTTATTGCAGTAAAAGCAAACCGTTTTATGACATTGACAGTTAATATGTAATGTAGAACTAAAAAAATCTTATTTTCTCCCATTTTTTCATATTAAATTATGTTTCATAGCTAAATATTTGATATTAAATGAAAGCCCTGTTTCCCCTGAATAAAATGATATATAATAAGGGTGGGTGCATTTATGAAAGAAGTGAATTACGGTTGGACAGACATGTAGCGCAAATGCCAGGTTTTGTTTACATTTTGTTTCGTTCACAACGTGTACATTTGGCTCCGTCCTTAAGGGGTTAAACCTTACCAATTTTAAAGATTAAACAAAAATAAAATACAAAACACTCTCCACAGTATACAAACCACTCCAAGCAACTCCTGGTTTTCTAACTCCTACTTGAAAGAGTCTACTTAATAGAGGCTGCTTTCAAGTAATGTGAGCAAGCTCAGTGAGTTAGGGGTGTGCCTTTATGGGGAAACAATCCCACACAGGTGCAATTAATGAACACTCCCCCAATCAATCAAGCAGCAGCACAAAAAAGGGGGGAAAACCAGAAAACAGAAAAAAAAAAAGAAAATTAAAAAAAAAAAAATACTTTGTTTTTGTCTCGGTCTCTGACCCTGCCAGGGGAATCAGTATACCATGTCACCAAATAAAGGGAAGATATTCTTGAAATTGCAATTTGTCTATAATCACGCAAGTAATTCTGAAGATTTAAATGAAACCGTGGTGTGAGTATGTGGTATATATACTTGAGTCACATAGATCCACATATCAGGTAGATTAGTCACATAATTACAGCACAATTTAGAGGCCGAGAGCAGCTCATATCTGACTTAAGTGCTTTAAACAGTTGTT
>OW240914.1:240769351-240788181 GCA_933207985.1 Pelobates cultripes | reverse complement strand
ATTTTGCTCTGGCTCTCTCTAGATGTAAAGATGTAAGGATGCAAAAGAAGTCCAGCAATTACCATCTGCTGTTGAATGTCCATAATCCTGTAACATCATTTATTATGTTTTGTTATGTATCCGTAACAAAGAATAAACCTGAAGAAACCATAAGTCAGATTGCGTATTACTACTTTTCAATAATATAGACATAGCTCCCACCCAGAGGCTAATTATAAACCCTCCCACAAGTGACTAGGGGTCCGCAAACCCCGAGTCACCCCCTTGCCAATATAATAAAATCCTACCTACCTCCTCAACCTAAAAATAGTGAGGGGGGAACAAAAAACTAAATACCTGTAAATAAAAAAAACAATTATACTTACCATTAGATTTCTTATTCTTTTTTCTTAAACCTTCTTTTTTTCAGCACGGATGAAGAAAGAAAAGAAAAGAAGAAAGAAGACATCTAATGGTAAGTATGACATTTTATTTTATAGGGTGTTAGTTTATTGCCCCACCCCTCACTTTTATTAGTGTGAGGGGGGTAGGTAGGGTATTTTTATTGGGGGGGGAGTTACTAGGGGCATGGGGACCCCTAGTGCATTGGAGGAGTCTGGTTGCCTGCCTGCTGCCTTTTGACTATGGACCGGCATTTAAATACTTTATTTTCCTATGCAGAAAGGTCTATTCATATATTTCTGCCCTGGTGTTTGGTAGAGTCTCGGATTTACTGAATTAACTCATTTAACCAGATAGCTATGCCATGGAGCCTATTCGTGTAATAAAAGACTTTGGCTCCATGGCAATTGAACTGTATGTATGTTGTCTGAGCACCATTCAGTAATAATGTGCGCTCAGACCTAAGCTATCTGGGGATATGTTGCAGATCTGTATTTTATGTAATAAATGTAACCTTGTGTATTTTATTGTATTTTACTGTATTTTGCTACCATGTGGCTAATGGAGTTTTGCCTCTGTCCTTGGAGATAATTGGATTACTTCTCAATTATCTCCAGGATAGAAGACTCTGTGGAACTGGTTTTGGGCAGAAAAGCCATGCTTCATTTGGTCACAAAGGACTTCGATCTATCTTTTGAATCAATGGACCAATTTGTATGATTTTGACATATGTTTGTATTTGGAGTGCTGATTCTGAAAATGTGAATGTGATGCATACTTTTAAAGTTATGAATAATGTGGAAAAACTGTATTTCTCTGACTGTGATAATTACATTAACCATTGTGTAAGGTAATTGTATCACAGGCAGAGGGGAGTATTTTGTGTGGGAGTGTCTGAGTGTATTGTACGTGTTTATTGGTTGTTTTCCAAAACCCTGTGGGTGGTACTAATGTGTAAGAATGTGTATATAAGAACAAACCCACAGCTCTTTCTGTTCACAGCTTGACCCTCAACAAGGAGCTTTGTCTCGTTCTTGGGGGATTTACTGTATGCTGTTCAAGTTTGACAGCTAGGAGTTTAAACCTATTTGTATGGTTTTTCCTATTCGGCTGTTTACTGCATTCGTGTGGTTCCGGTTCAGCTGTTTATGGCATTCATATGCTTCTCCGGTTTGGTGGATTGGTGTCTACAGTAGCTGTGCCTGTGTCTCTGGAAGGGAAGATCTACTAAACGGCGGTTTAACCCTTTTATGCCTGGGGGTGTCGTTACACTAATATTTTTACATTTTACAAGGAAGGAGCCGAGAGCTGGTAGCTCCCTCCTTGTAACAAACTGAAATGAAAAGGTAATGCATTCGGCATTTGTCCTTTCGTTTTATATAGTTTGTATGTAGGACTTTCGTTTATGTTATAGTAAATGAATACGAAACAAAAAAATCATATTTGCCCGATAACGAATGCACATGTCTACTCCTGACTGCATTCTCCTCACAGGGAAGGCCAGCTCTGGATGAACATATGATTGGTTTATGTAGTACTTGGGAGCAAATTCAGCATCTCTCAGTTCTATTATTCTAAGCAACAGAAGAAACATGTGGATAGACATCGTCGTGCAGCTCCCTTCTATCTGGTAGGGGTTAATTCCATGAAATTCGCTCCTCATTTTATTGGTACTTTCAGAGTCCTATGTAAAGTTAAACCTGTTTCACATGCCTAGGATTTACCTCGTTCTATGTGTATACCTAACGTCTTTCACCCCTCCCTGTTGAAATTTATTTTATGTAATCATTTTACTGGACCTCATGTTCTTTCACCCCCAAACCCTGACAAGCAGTAGAGACTCATATTCATCTTTACAATAGGATCATGTGCTGGCCCTTTGGTTTACAGATAAGAAAATGTGTACATGCTGTCTACAGTGCCTGTCAGAGGAAAAACTGAGCAGCTGGAAAAACAGAAGTGCATTGTAGACTACAGTGAATAGACTTGGCTAAGAAATGTAAATAGCTTTGTCTGATAAACTGAAAAAGTAGACCCAAAGAATTCTGCAATTTATCTAAGCCATATTTCAATTTTCAATTCATATGTGCTGTACAAAAAAAACAGCCATAAGTAAGCCACACCCATTTCTTGATTTTGGGTTTAATTTTTTGTCCAATATGTTATTTACCTAGTCCCCTAATCCCACTTTGGAATCAGGAGATGTCCAAAGACTGACTTTGTAGCAGACACTTTCCTTCCTGATCATGCTTCCCCCTTCCCCACCCAGTAAAAAGTCACCCCAGAGAAAGTGTGTTTGCTATAAAAATGAGAAAGAAAGAACTCTAGTTATTACTGCCCTGTCGCCCATCTCTACCTGCCTACTGCATAACAGACTGTTTCACAGGCTACCATGCAGAGCTGAACTATTGATTTACTCTTTATAGGACTTTTGTTTGATTGATTGTTTTGATTTGTTTGTTTGCTTTTTCTGAATTTCTCACCTTGGCTTGCCCTGATAGTCTTTGTTAGCTCCCTGTATAAACTTACTAGCTTACTTGACCTGTCCTTGTTTATGTTAAAGGGACACTATAGTCATCAGAACAACTACAGCTTATTGTAGTTGTTCTGGTTGGTATAGTCAGTCCCTGCAAGCTTTTTTATGTAAACACTGTCTTTTCAGAGAAAAGGGCAGTGTTTATATTACAGCCTAGAGACACCTCCAGTGGCGACTCCTCAGATGGTCACTGGAAGTACTTCTTGGGTCAGTGCTGCACATTGTGCAGCACTGACGTAGCGTCTTCACTCCGTGCATGGAGATGCTGAATGTACCCCTATAAAGATGCATTGATTTAATGCATCTCTATGAGGAGATGTTAATTGACCAGGGAGGTGTTTACCTCCGCCCCCATTCTTGACTGAGATTATCAGAATTGACGATCTCAGCCAATCCAATGCTTTCCTTTGGGAAAGCATTGTGATTGGCAGAGTTTATCAATTCTAATGATGTTAGCCAAGGAGGCTGATCAGGGCCAGAGTCAGTGCCGGCGGACCCGCATGGCGCTGGAAATAACGTGAGTTCTTACTAGTTTTAAATAGGGTAAGGGGGGCCAGTGGGGCTAAATAGTTAGTTTAACACTATAGGGTCATCAGAACTGACGATCTTAGCCAATCCAATGCTTTCCTTTGGGAAGGCATTGTGATTGGCTGCGTTCATCAATTCTAATGATGTTAGCCAAGGAGGCAGATCAGGGGCAGAGTCAGTGCAAGCGGACCAGCATTGTGCTGGAAATAACGTGAGTTTTTACTAGCTTTACAGGGGATAAGGGGGTCCAGTGGGGCTAAATAGTTAGTTTAACACTATAGGGTCAGGAATGCATGTTTGTGTTCATGACACTATAGTGTTCCTTTAAGTCCAGCCATTATCAAATGGCTACACTAAGCAACTCAAAAAACTACATTTAGCATATTTATTAAATGATATAAAAATTATGGGGGCAATTTTCTTTCAAAGGGTGCCGAGTTCCCTCAAAGGCAACATCCAGAAAACCACTTTCTCAAATTTCCAAATTAAAATGGGCATCTCATATATTTAGCCATCTGACTTCCCCAAAAAACATGAAAACCAGTACATGGCAGGAAAGGATGGGAGACAAGGCTGGGTAAAAACTTTTGACGATTAATACACTAATGCACATCAGGATTATGGAATTTTCTGTCAAAAAGGAATTTATATGTGTGACAAAAAACACAAATAAATGTATAACCACTAAATGGGGCCTTCAATTGTGATAAAGTAGCTAGACCAAAATATGCCATTTGGAATAATCTGGGTTGTCTACTTTTGAAAATGGTATGCCATAATAGTGGAAATGTTAGTACCCAAGCTGCCAAGCTCTCTCAAAGTCAACATAGGCCCATAAAATCAATTAGTCAAATTTGCAGGTATGAAGACTAACAAATCCTATATTTAAACAATAACTTTGGCAGGATAAGTCTTTACTATAAAAGAATGGACATACCCCATTTTGAATATTCTGGGTTGTCTACTTTTGCAATTGGTATGCTATTGTCAGTATTACTAGTTGATCCAGCACGCAGAATTATATCACACCTAGGACTAAGGATAACATTTAACCGGACCTAAGAATGGCCTGACTTAACGTATCCAAGAATAGTCAGCATACTTGCCGAGGTCAGGGATACAGAAGGAGACACAACGATGAGGGAAGCCAAAAGTCAAGGATACCAGAAATCAGGGAAGTCAAAACAAAGCCAAAGTCAAAAAACAGAATAATACGATCAGGAACACACTCTCGGATAACCAGCAAAGGAAAACTATGACAGGGCACTGATGAGAAGGCAATCTAGGTTTAAATAACCCTCCTAAAGCTGTAATTGGCTGTATGTGGCCTCTGACCTTAAAACGTGCGTGCACATCTATGCCATTTAATGTGGGCCAAGGCTGTATCCCTTATTAAAACTGGAATCACAGCCGCTGGCATCTCTAGGAATGCCGCACACACTGGGGACCAGGACAGAAGGAGGTCGGGTAGTGGTCCGCCGCGGGTAAGGTAAGTATTTAGTATTTCTGTTGGTGTGACCGCTGTGTTTAAGCAGATGCAGGCTTCAGCAGATATAAAATATTTTTAAGAAGCTCAAAAGCCTCTCTAGTTTCATAGACCATATAGTACAACAAGCTCCCTTACGTGTCATATTGGCGAAATATTATACCCCAAAAACTGTACCTCCATCTGGTCAAATATGCATTTTTCAAGTTTGCAATAAAGCCCATATTCAAGCAAAGTTTGCAGCACTTGTTTGACATGTTTATAATGAGTCTGGAGGACGGGGGAATAAATAAGGATATCATCCAGGTATACTATAACAAAAGAATAAATATAGTCCTTGAGCACATCATTAATAAAGTCCTGAAATACGGCGGAGCATTGCATAAACGGAAGGGCATGACAAGATACTCATAGTGCCCACTTCTAGTTTTAAATGCCGTTTTCCACTCATGATCTTCCTTAATTCTTACCAAATTGTACGCACTCCTAAGGTTACATAGTTGCATAGCTGAAAAGAGACTTGCGTCCATCAAGTTCAGCCTCCCTCACATATTTTTTTGCTGTTGATCCAAAAGAAGGCAAAAAACCTAGTCTAAAGCGCTTCCAATTTTGCAACAAACTAGGAAAAAATTCTTTCTTGACCCCAAAATAGCAGTCAGATGTCTCCTTGGATCAAGCAGCTATTACCCCACTAATTAGAAATTATATCCCTGTATGTTATGTTTTTGCAAGTATTTATCCAATTGCAGTTTAAACATCTGTATGGACTCTGACAAAACCACCTCTTCAGGCAAAGAATTTCATATCCTTATTGCTCTTACTGTAAAAAAACATTTTCTTTGCCTTAGATGAAATCTCCTTTCTTCCAGCCTAAATGTGTGACCTTGTGTCCTATGTATAGCCCCGTTTATGAATAGGTTTCCAGATAAAGGTTTGTACTGGCCCCGAATATATTTGTATAATGTTATCATATCCCCTCTCAGGCGCCGTTTTTCCAAACTAAAGAGATTTTAATTTTTTAACCTTTCTTCGTAACTAAAATGCCCCATTCCTTTTATCAATTTTTTAGCTTGTCTCTGCACTTTTTCTAGTGCCATTATATCTTTCTTTAGAACAGGTGCCCAAAATTGCACAGCATATTCAAGGTGTGGTCTTACCAGTGATTTATAAAGAGGCAAAATTATATTTTCATCCTGAAAATGTATGCCCCTATTTATACATGACAAAACCTTACTGGCCTTAGCAACTGCAGATTGACATTGCATATTGCTGCCTAATCTGTTGTCTATAACAATTGCCAGATACTCAAATAATAAAACACTTGATTTGGACTACAACATTTGATTCCCAACGTGGGGCATCGGGCTGTGACACGACAGACAACGGAGACACCGGAGAGCGGACCTCCAGAGACGGAACAGAGCTTGATCAACTCTGCATATACGGTCATGAACGCATTAGCACCTTATCTATATCTCCTGTCTTTATGATTGGCCTTGCTCCATGTCTACGCCGGCTGCCGGAGGACACCAAAGACAGGTAAATAGCTTGCCCGATGTCCTTTGATAAAAAACCTGTATATTGATTATCTGCCTCCTGGGTGTGAATGTGTTTAGCTGTTCGGTGGAAACAGGGATTTATCGTAGTTAGTTGAGCTGTTCGGTTGGAACAGGTATTTATCGTATTTTACCATAGTTAGCTTAACTGTTCTGTGGGAACAGTGATTTATTGCAGTTTTGGTGTTGTATTACTGTCCGGTGGGGGCAGGGTTATGCAGAATTCATTGTTAACTTTTGTTGTAGTGTGGTGGTTGCTAAGTTGGGATTTCATTGTTTGTGACGTGATTGCATCAGCGTGCGTGTCGTGGTTTATCCTTGATTTGTGTTTTTGTGCACGTATTTTTGTTTGTGATTCTTGTAAGTGCTTTCTCATTAGCATTTTCAATTTCTCTTTCTCTCTCTTCCTCTTTTTCTCCTGTACCATTTGTCCGGAGAAGTGTTAGTCACACACTACTCACCTCGCTCCAATCCATGGCCACCTCGGGTGGGTGGACCCAGTGACTAGTCTACGTTTTGGCGCCTGGCACAAAGAGAAGGAAGTTAGCCCAACCCCCATAGCCCCAGCCGATCACCTGTTCCCATTGACAACGCTGCCCCTGCCCCCTTATATCCTGTGCTCGGGGTGGACGGATCTTATTATTATCCTGCCCCCGTTTTGCCTTCTTTACCCTCCCCAGTCACGCCTCCTCTTCCTGTCTCTGTTGTGCCACCCTCCGCTTCATCCACTTCCTGTTTGTCTGTTCCTGTTACTCCTGCCCTCACTTCACCCTCATTACCTGTTCCCACTGTCTCCACCCTCACCCCATCCCCGTTCCCTGTCACTTCTGCTCTAGCTCCTCCCCCCGATCCCGTCACCTCTGCCCTTACCCTAGCTCCCTTCCCTGCATCCAACCCGCCATCCGCCCCGCCCACTCCAGCAATGGTCGTCACTTCCCCTCTGTCACGGTAGTTTACCCCTACACGCAAGATTTAGTCCAACAATCGACAGATAGAGCCGATACAACTTACCGGACCTTAGAATGGCCGGACTCGCCGTATGGCAGAGAATAGACAGAGTCAAGAACAAGCCGAGGTCAAGGGAACAAAGAGACTGAGAGAACAAAAACTAGCCAAGGTCTGGTACACAGTAGTCAGTAAGCCGGCAAACAAGACAAAACAGGGAAAGAGAGATAAACGGAGTCAGATACAAAGCCAAGGTCAAGCCCGAAAATCACAACTGAACACAACAAGCGCTAAAGGGAACTGAAACAGAAACCACGATAGGGCAGGGAGTAAAGGTAGAGGTAAGTATAAATACCCTAAACTTTACTTTGATTGGCCCCTGTCATATCCACGCCCCCAAAATGTGAGTGTCTGGGGAATGTGGGATGACAGGGGCCAATGGGAGCACATTGCAATGTTTGGCTCCCACTGCCCCTTTAAGAGTGTGCCCGAGACGCGCGGCACGCTCTTAGAGCAAGGCGGGACACGTTCGAGAGCCGCGCGCGGCGGGAAGAGGGGACATCGGCCAGACCCCGGGTAAGGTAAGTACCGCTACAGTACCCCCCCTGAAGACACGCCCACCGGGGACCAGGCCTAGGCCTGGCAGGAAAACGAGAATGGAAGGAACGCACAAGGCGAGGAGCATGAACAGCGTCAGCGGAAAGCCAACTGCATTCCTCAGGCCCATAACCCTTCCAATGCACCAGGTACTGGAGTCGACCCCTGAGAAAACGAGAGTCAAGTACAGCAGCTATTTCGAATTCCTCATGACCGTCCACAGAAACAGGAGGAGGAACATGCAGTTACACAGGAGAGGCTTCAACAAGGAGGTGTGAAAGACATTAGGAATACGCAGGTTCTTAGGAAGATCCAAAGCATATGAAACAGGATTAACTCTATGCAAAATACGAAAAGGACCTATAAAACGGGGGGGCCAACTTCATAGAAGGCACACGAAGGCGGATATTGCGAGTGGAAAGCCAAACCCTGTCCCCCACAACATAGGATGGAGCCGCCCTGCTATGTTTGTCAGCTTGAACCTTTTGGCGAGCAGCGGAGTGCACCAAAGAACGCTGAACCTGCTCCCAAGTAGTATGTAAACCAGCCAAATGTTTATCCAGAGCTGGCATACCCTGTAAGGAGAATGCAGCTGGAAGAACAACAGGATGCCGGCCATAAACAACGTAGAAAGGGCTTTTACCAGAAGATTCATGAGCAGCGTTATTACGAGCAAATTCAGCCCAAGGAAGCAGGTCAGCCCAATTGTTCTGATGGTGGGATACGAAACAACGAAGATACTGCTCTAGGGACTGGTTGGCACGTTCAGCAGCTCTATTAGACTGGAGGTGGTAAACGGAGGAAAATGAGAGAGAAATACCCATCTCTGAAGAAAAAGCTCTCCAGAATCTGGAAATAAATTGGCTACCCCTATCGGATACAATTGATACAGGAATGCCATGCAACCGAAACACCTCCCTGGCGAAGATAGAAGCAAGTTCCTTGGATGAGGGCAATTTGACAAGAGACACAAAATGAGCCATCTTAGAAAATCGATCCACTATCATCAGGATGACTGTTTTGCCATTCGAAGGAGGCAATTCAACAATGAAATCCATGGATAGATTGGACCAAGGCCTCTTGGGTATGGGCAATGGGCAACAACTCACAAGGAACTCTATGAGAAGACTTCATACTGGCACAAGTAGTACATGCCCGAACGTAATCGGTGATATCCTTGCGTAAGGAAGCCCACCAAAAATATCTAGAAACTGCTGTTAAGATTTTAGAAACACCAGGATGTCCAGCAGTTTTGGCGTCATGATATAACAACATAATGTCCCGTCTTTAGGGAACATCAACAAACAGTTTATCAGTAGGTTTCTCACTGGGTGCCATGTTTTGTTTAGCCTGTATAACTTGTAAGAGTGAAGAAGAAATAGATAGAACCGTAGTAGCTATTATTCTGTCCGGGGGAATGACAGGGGTATCATCAAACTCTTGTTTGTTGGTAGTTTCGAATTGTCTGGACAGAGCGTCAGCTTTAGTGTTACGATCACCTGGTCTGTAGGTGATGTTTTAATTGAAATGAGATAAGAACAGTGACCACCTGGCCTGCCTAGAAGACAATCTTTTGGCTTCACTAAGGTAGGAAAGGTTTTTGTGATCCATAAAAATGAGGATAGGGTCCTTAGTACCTTCTAAAAGATGTCTCCATTCCTTAAGTGCTAAAACAATAGCAAGGAGTTCTCGATTGCCTATGTCATAGTTCTTTTCGGCTTTGGACATCTGTTTGGAAAAGAAGCCACAAGGATGTAATGGCTTATCAGGTAATTCTCTTTGAGATAAGACAGCACCTAACCCAATATCCGAAGCATCGACTTCAAGAATATAAGGCAAAGAAGGGACGGGATGCTGTAAAATAGGAGCAGAGGTAGACGTGGTTTTAAGAAATTCAAAGGCCTCAAGCGCCTCTGGGGACCAGACACGAGTATTGCCATCCTTTTTAGTCATGCGTGTTATAGTCTCTACAATAGAAGAAAATCCTTTAATAAAGCGTCTATAATAGTTAGAAAACTCAAGAAAACGCTGAATGGCTTTCAGACCCTGAGGTAGAGGCCATTCCATGACAGCAGAAAGCTTCTGGGGATCCATACGAAAACCTTTAGCAGAAATTACATAACCTAAAAACTGTACTTCGGATTGGTCAAATAAACATTTTTCTAGTTTACAATAAAGACTATTAACAAGAAGGGTTTTCAAAACTGTTTTAACATGCATGTGATGAGTATGTAAATCTGTTGAATATATTAATATGTCGTCAAAGTACACTATCACAAATGAGTGAATGAACTCTCGTAAGACGTCATTAATAAATTCTTGAAAAACTGCTGGGGCGTTACAAAGACCGAATTGCATCACAATATACCTGTAATGACCACCCCTAGTATTGAATGCAGTTTTCCACTCATGGCCCTTTTTTATACGTATGAGATTGTATGCACCTCTAAGGTCCAATTTAGTAGACACAGTAGCTTGTTTAAGCCTGTCGAATAATTCCGTGATTAAGGGTATAGGGTAAGCATTTTTTATAGTGATTTTATTTAGACCCCTATAATCAATACAAGGTCTTAAATTGCCCTCCTTCTTTGACACAAAGAAGAACCCTGCCCCTGCCGGAGAAGAGGATCTCCTTATAAATCCCTTTTGTATAGATTCTTTACTATATTCCTCCATGACACGATTTTCTTGAGGAGATAAAGGATACCCTGCCTTTGGGAGGTATAGTGCCAGGCAATATATCAATAGCACAATCGTAGGGTCTATGAGGCGGTAATTTTTCAGCCTCCCTTTTATCGAAGACAGACTTAAGACACATGAACTGAGGAGGTATAACAGTAGACAAAGGAGGAGTAGTAGGAACATTAATAGAATTCAAAGGGGTGATTTTAATTATACAAGACTCTTGGCAGGTTTCACTCCAAGATACTATTTGTCCTGACTCCCAGTCAAAAATGGGATTGTGAGAACGTAACCATGGGTACCCTAATACAATGTGAGAGGAAGGAGAGGTGATGACCTGAAACTGAAGGGTTTCTGAGTGTAACATCCCTGTATACATATGCAACAGTTAAGTTTCATGTGTGATAACTGGGGAGCATAATGGTCTACCATCTATGGCCTCAACGGCCATGGGTGTCTTCTTCTCTCTAATGGGTATTTTGTTTTTCGTAACAAATCTATAGTCTATGAAATTCTCAGCTGCCCCGGAATCAACCAGGGCTAGTATGTTTCTTGCTATGCAATTATTCTCCAGATGCAGAGAAACAGGGAGAAGTGGTCGATTAAGAGGCAATGTTGGGGACTTAGATATCACACCCAAGGCCAGTCCCCTATATGGCCTTAGGTGCGATAGTTTTCCGGAAGAACAGGACATTCTTTTAGCATATGACCCTTCTTACCATAGTATAGTCCCTCCTTTCTTCTATACAATTTTTCAGCATCAGAGAGTTCGGTAACCCCTAATTGCATGGGTTCCTCCTCTGATACCTTTGAACTCTCAGGATTAGCAACTCTAGGAGTATTTAACGTAGCAAAACGTCTATTCCTATTCTTAGTATAGAGTCTATCACGAATCCTATTATCTATATCAATAAGATAGTCGATAAGGTCCTCTAATGGGATAGGAAGATCCCTAGCTGCTACCTCATCCAATATAGTATCAGATAGACCTTCCATGAATGCTGTAGTTAGCCCATTGTTGGTCCAATCTGTTGGGGAAAATATTATGTATATATCTGTTTAATATGTGCTTGATTAAGTCTGTGTGTATGGGAGATCAGGAATTATCTTCAAAGGGAGTTTCTGTTTAGATAGTTGGAAAGATACAGCACCTGAAAGGCACCAATCACATTTACATATCAACTGGTCTTCAAAGGAGTCCCTATCTAGGAAAACACACCTTAGGTTAGAGGCAAAGGGATGGCTGGGAGAGTTAACACTTAAATAAAATAATAGACATATAGATAGACAACACTTTGGGCCTTGGGAAAGGAAATCACATTTACATATCAATTGAGCTGAGGAATTTGCTATTTACAACCTGGGAACACATTCCTTTAAAAATAGAAGATACTGACAACACATTAGATTAGGTTTTGGTAAGGCACATGCTGCACATAACATCTCACAGCACATACACAATACAGTAGATATTAGATAGATGGAATGTATGAGTGTTATGAATGTATTGTAACTGTAATACTATAACTCTGTAACATTCTTCTTCTGTAATATTGAATTGGGTAGATTCTAAGTAAAGATTTCTCTCTGGTAAGAACTATGGTGTTGGCTGTTTATTTGTAATATTGGGTAGAATACCTTAGTAGTGCTAGTCATATATTTATCTGGACAATGGGATAAAGATATATGTTAGTTCTTGGAAGAGGTGACACAGGGATATTACATTCACTATTAAAACACAACGCAGAGTGGATTTCTCTCAAAAGGATACCAATTGGAAGTATTGGTGGTGAGAGAAGGATTATACAACACAATCTACCTGCGAAGCAAGGGTACGAAACTGAATAGCATAATCAGCAACAGACCTAGAACCCTGTTTAATTCTCATTAATGCCCTGTCGGCATTCTTTGACCTTTTAGTTGTGTCAAAGGTTCTACAAAAAGCTGTAAGGAAGCTATCGAAATTATGCACCATAGGTCCATTAGCCTCCCAAATAGTATTTGCCCACTCAAGTGCTTTATCAGTAAGTTGGTGCATAAAGAATCCAACTTTAGACCTGTCAGTGGGAAAGGAACGTGGATACATCTCAAAGTGGAACTCCACTTGATTAATAAATCCCCTGCAAGACTTAGCATCCCCTCCATACCTAGGTGGAGGGGTTAAATGTGCAGAAGCATTAGGCATGGTGGATACATCTGGAACAAGGGGTGCAGTAGGAGTTGGTACTGTTACCAGTGGTGTATCCTGGTTTTGTGCTGCCCTAGGCAGGACAAAACTCAGGCGCCCCCCTCCCCCCCGCGCCACCCCCACCCAACCCTTCCCCCCGCCCCACCTTCTAAATACACACACACACACAGTCAGACACATACACAAACACACACAGTCAGACACATACACAAACACACACACACACACAGTCAGACACATACACAGACACAGTCAGACACAAACACACACACACACACACACACACACATACACAGTCAGACACAAACACACACACACAGTCAGACACACACAGTCAGACACAAACACACACACACACACACAGTCACATACACACACACAGTCAGACACAAACACACACACACACAGTCAGACACATACACAGACACACACAGTCAGACACATACACAGACACAAACACAGACACAAACAAACACTCACAAACACACACAGTCAGACACAAACACACACACACATTAACTTTTTTTTAAATTTAAATCCCCCCCCAACCTCCTTACCTTTGGGAGTGCTGGGGGGGGGGTGTCTCTCTCCCTGGTGGTCCAGTGGCTGCAGGGCGGGCGGCGCTGGCAGGGCGGGCGGCGCTGGCAGGCGGGCGGGCGGCCGGCGAGGGAGCACTTCCCATGAGCTGACTGCTCAGCTCCCTCGCGCGTCGGCTGCAGAGTGAGGCTGGGAACCGGAAGATGACGTCATCTTCCGACTCCCAGCCTCACTTTGCGGTGCGCGAGGGAGCTGAGCAGTCAGCTCATGGGAAGTGCTCCCTCGCCGGCCGGCCGCCCGCCCGCCCGCCCGCCTGCCAGCGCCGCACGCCCGCTCGGGATGCCCCCTGAAAAATGCCGCCCAAGGCAAATGCCTTGTTTGCCTCGCGGCTAATACGTCCCTGACTGTTACTGGAGTAGTTCTAGATAAGAGTGTCTGGAGGGCCTGAGCTATCTGATCCATACGGTGATCCTGCTCTGTAAGCCAATTGCTGACTTAAATCTGCGGGGTCCAAGGCCTTATCGTAATGTCACGGTAGTTTACCCCTACACGCAAGATTTTGTCCAACAACCAAAGTTTTAGTTTGTATAACAAAGCCAACACACAGATGCTATCAGCAGCCTTTGTTGCAGGGCTCAAGGAAGCCATAAGGAAGAGTCTAATTTTGTCCCGCCCTGAAAACAGAATAATCCCTTTGGACACCCTTCTCCTGCTTCCTCCACCCCGAAAATCTGCCCCCTCATGTTTTCCCCCCTCATGTTTTTTTTACATAATCCTTCAATTGCGCCTGCCCAAACTCCTCCTGGGTATCCCTTGCCCTCAGCCCCTGGTCCTCTCATGACTCAGCCTTCTAGGCCACAAACCAGGACTTGTTTTAACTGTAATCAACCTGGTCACTTCAAGAAAGACTGTACTGCACCAAGAGTCCCCAGACAGCAACCACAGGCCATAAGACCACCCTATCCCGTGGCTGGCTATCCTCCTGCTACAGCCCCAGGTTATCCTATGCCTGGTTACCCCTATGCTCCAGAACCAAGTTATTCAGCCCCCAGTTTTTCTGCTGCCTATGCTCATGCTGCAAGCTATCCTTCAGATAGCCATTCTTTTACCGGCCATCCACCTGCTGACCACCCTGCACCCGTCCAAACCTGTGTCACACACCCCTGTCATGGCCTTGTCTACAGGGGATAAAGGGGGCCCCTAGCTACAGCGGTCCTACCCATTGAAGGCCACCCAACTACCTTCTTAGTTGAAACAGGCGCAGCCCATAGCATTCTCAGAGAACAAGACCTACCAGACTCCTCTTTCTTGTCTAACATTGATGTTTCCTGTGTAGGTGTAGATGGAACCCCCCAAAGTAGTCCATTGACAAAACTCTCCATTGACTCGATTTGTGGTTTCCTCTACCTGTCCAATTAACCTGTTGGGTGCTGATGTTCTTTCCCGCTTGCAGGCTTCTAGCTCTTTCACTCCTGATGGCCAGGTTCAGTTATTAATCCCTTTGTCTATCAAGGATACTTCAGCTCTCTGTTCTCTGCCTCTCCTTCTCCATATGGAGTCTCCCTGCAAGGAAGCAAGGGCCCCAAATGATCCCCCCAGTGCACTAGACAGGGTACCAGCTAAACTATGGTCCACTGGTCCCGAAGACATTGGACGTCTCCAAGTTCCCCCACTGGTTGTGAAACTGCTTCCAGGCGATAACCCGCCCCGAATGCCGCAATATTCCTCGAGGCCTGCACAGGCCCTCGCCATCTCCAAGCAAGTTGAAATCCTATTGGAAAAAGGTGCTCTTGTCAAATGTGAATCTCCATGTAACACCCCTATGTTTCCCGTGAAAAAGAAGACCAAAAAAGGACAACCAGACAAGTACAGGATGGATCAGGATCTCAGAGCCGTAAATGAATTTACCCCAATTGTTCCTAACCCTCATACCCTCCTGTCACAGGTTCCCCCAACAGCTAAATTTTTCACAGTGGTTGATTTAGCAAATGCCTTTTTCAGTGTTCCTTTGCATCAATCCTGTCAATACCTATTTGCATTCACCTATGACCGCCAGCAGTATACTTGGACTGTCATGCCTCAAGGAGCACAGAATTCACCTATTCAATTTGCAAAGGTCATGTCAATCATTGTCTTTCCCATGGCACCAGTGACCTCACCCGAGACAGAGTACTAAGAATCACAGCCATCTCTCCACCAACAGCCCACAAGCCCCTCCATGCTTTCCTGGGCCTCATCTGAGGCCTGGATTCCTGAAGCTTCCACCCTAAAGCAACCTCTCTACGATGCACTCAAGACTGAACCTTTCTCCCTGTCTCCTGAAGCTCTCTCCAGTTTCTTCGCTCTGCAACGAGCTATCTCCTCAGCACCTGCATTGGGCCTCCCTAACTATCAAAAGCCTTTCATACTCTTTGTCTCAGAAAGAATGGGTCATGCATCTAGTGTTCTCACACAGTCTCAAGGCTCTTGTCAATGTCCTATTGGCTACTACTCCTGTCAACTTGACCCTGTGTCGAGAGGAGGCCCCTCCTGTCTACGGGCAATCTTTGCTGCCTGTGCACTCCTGGATAAAACAAACAATCTAATCCTTGGTCACAAGCTTCTCATACTTGCGCCTCATGACATTACTGCCATCCTTAATCAAGTCCAACCAAAACATCTCTCATCCCAGAGACATCTCTGTCTGCAAACCTCTCTTCTTTTACCTGACAACGTCACCTTGCAAAGATGTTACACACTCAATCCGGCCACTCTTCTGCCACTTCCCAGGGGGGAAATACCACACTATTGGTACAGCCTTGACATAAATCCTGACGTTGCCTTTGAGCTGCAGGTACGAAAACCCACCATCCCGCATGATGAGCAGCCTTTCCTACATTGCACCTTGTGGTTCAGAAATACCCCAGGACCAGACCTCCACTATGAAGAAGAGCTGTTCAAATTAGTGGAGGTAAGTCTCATCATGACAGATCTGTTCTATGACGCTAAGGGAAATAGTGTGGTCCTAGTCCATTTACCCATGGAAGTAAACCACATGTATCATCACTGGGAGGTGGATGTTCCTCCCGTCTCTCTCACCAAATACCCAGAAATCTTGTGGAAAGAACTTGGCCCATTGGCCAAAACATGGTGCACTGCAGATCAAGATCACCAAAAGAACCGTGAACTGCAAGACAACTGGTTACCCTCAATACCACACAGAAATATGTGAAGACATCCCTTCCATGGACCAAGATCCAGACGCTCCTCATGACTGTTTTGAACAGATGAAAATGGAGACAACACATCTCCCCACAGTACATGAAAATGCACTTACTAGAGCCTGACTTGAACCTGTTCGTGGATGGCTCCAGATATGCTGATGAGCAAGGAAGGTTGCTGGATTTGCTGTCACTACAGTGGATCAGGTACTTCAAGCATCTTCACTCCCCTCATCAATGTCTGCCCAAGAAGCTGAATTGAAGGCTCTCACCATAGCATGCCAGATGTTAAAAGGAAAGCGTGCCAATATCTATACCGATTCAAGATATGCATTGGGCGTGGCACATGATTTTGGATTGATCTGGAAGAAAAGAGGTTTTCTTACAGCAACTGGTACACCAGTCAAGCACGGTACAGCTATCAAGGAACTGATGCATGCCCTACTTCTTCCTGAGGAAGTGGCCATAGTGAAGGTAAAGGCCCACGGGAGACTGAATTCAGAGGAAGCATGTGGCAACTATTTAGCTGACCAAGTTGCCAAAGATGCTGCATGTGTGCCAAGGGAAGTGGATAGAAGAGTGTCCGCTGAAAAAAACCCTATATTTACCATGCAGACCCTACTCACGGATCTTAAGCTTTTGAGGGAACAACAAGCAGCTGCTGACCCTAAGGAAAAACAAAGTTGGAAGCAGAAAGGGGCAACCCTTCAAGATGGGGTGTATTCCATTAACCTCAAGTTCTGCCTCACCAAGAGCATGTATCCAGCAGTGGTCCAGTGGGCCCATGGAGCAGCACACCTATCCAAGGACGTCATGAACTCTCTGATCAACAAATATTTTGAAGCACTAGGCATTACCTCTCTGATTAAAGGTTACAACAGATCCTGCACCATCTGCGCCAAGTGTAATCCAGGAAGAGTGGTTAAGGCTCCCCCCAAACACCTGGCGAAGCCACACTACCCCTTCCAAAGGATCCAAATTGATCATATCCAGATGCCAAAAAGTGGTCGGTATGAATATGCACTAGTTATAGTGGACATGTCCTGCTGCTAGGCCATATAGAGGCCCAACAAATTGCTGTTACTAAAAGTAATCATGTTTATACATTCTGGTACAACTCTTCTAACACACATGTCGCCACCTTTACATTTTACTGTTGTGATCTAGTTACTTGTACATGCCCACAGTCATTGCTATCAACAGTATATAAAGACATACCTCATAAAAAGGACCGTACATATGTGTGACAGATGACTTTTGGGGACATGAATGTAGCTCCTGGTGGCGGGTTGGAACACAGGGCCACCTTGGGGTTACAAACCACAGAGCGCTTTAAAAAGATTGGACAGAAACGGGGAATCTCTATTACATAGAATGACCCTATGGAAACCGGGGGGGGGAACCCCCATGAAATTAACTTTAAACATGGGGTTGCTGGTGAGTATGTATTGGGAATGTATTGGAGGGGAGGGGGTTCATATAACAAGACATGTATCAATCATCAGAATGGGTAGATTCATCACACATGACTATTAACCCCCTCAAACCATATATCAAGACTCTCAAGGACATGATGGCTATAGCAAATCCCACATTTGAAGACACCTTGGCAGTGGAAATTGGCCTTTCAGATACTAACCTATGGCTTGAATGGATGAGGTATAATGCTAATTCACACAATAGAGGTGTGAATTATGTGGTGGAGTTAGACCCCACCTAGGTACTGTACCTCTAAATTTACCTTCCGACATCGAAACATGTTTTCTAAGCCTTTATACAGTTTAAAAGTAATTGGTCAACATGTGAGTCATGGACGAAAGAGTACCCTATAACTCTTAAGAATATCAAACCACCTGATGGTGTCACCATATATCCAGGAAATTACACTTATGTTGTACACGGAGGATCAGGTAATTTTTGGGGAAATTTCCCTCCTGGATATTGTGCCACATACAGGGACCCCCCAGTTGCCTTACTAATGAAACAAGCTAAGTCTTTGGGAGATATTTATTGGTTGTGTGGTGACTTACAACTCAGATCTAGATTGGAAGGCCTATGGAGGGGGGAATGTGCCCTGGCCAAAGTTATCATGCCTATACACATCATATCTGACAATCACCAAGGTCCTCGTGACACACCACACACATATTCCAGAACAAAATGGAGCACTCCTGTACAGGGCAGTTTTGACCCA
>OW240914.1:240707183-240762435 GCA_933207985.1 Pelobates cultripes | reverse complement strand
ATGGGGATTTAGTCACATTATATGATCATACATTGCACAAGCCTGCCAACAACGCCAATGTACCCCATATCTGGCAGGTCCTACACTGCCTAATGTATGCTAAAACAGCCACACTAAACCACAATAGCACTTACCTGCAAGAAAGGGCAGAGACATGAAACACTGCTGCAGGTCCAAGCTGAAACAAAAGGAAAGTGGAAAACAAACATTTAAGTGAATCCAAGAGACTGGGAAATCCAGGGACAGAATATAAGAATGAACTCAGAAACCCAGCAATAAAGAAAACCAGACATAGACCAAAAACCAGAAAAACCAAGCAAGGACAGCAAAAACAGTACTGGATACCAGAAGCCATTGCCAGAATGATCCACAGCGAGGAACAGGATGTGACAGCAGTTTAACAAGAGTGAACATTCAACATTTGCATATATCTTAATAACATGTAAACATTCACTTTTGGCTAGGTAGACACCAATTAGTCAAAGTTCCTATTCCACATCCACTGCCTATGCTTGTCCCCCGTGGGGCCTGTACCGGATCCCTGGAAAGGGGAGCTGTCATTTCTGCCTATCTGAGGTAGCTAGGGTGTTCGAGTAGTGTGTTGGGCAGTCTGTTCTCGTTTCTGTCACTTCTCCATTAGGTCTACTGTTCATCGGTCAAGGGTTTCTTCGCTGGGATTTGGGTTTATCTCTGTGTCGTTTTGTCGTAGTGTGCAAGTCTGTGAGGTCCGGGAGTCCAGGCTGCTCTCCGGTCTGTTTTTGAATCTGTCTTTCAATTTGAGGGGCCGTGCACATTTTGTGCCTGTTGCTTTCATGGGGGTGGGGGCTGTCCGGAGCTAGTCTCAAGTAGTTTCGGGAGCATTGCACCCCCGCCACCATGCGTCCACGCCTGGATCCGTGCCGGTGCGACCGCGAGGCCCAAGAGGCCACCCCCCTGAGCCCTGACCCATCCCAGGCTACATCTGTGCTGCGTTGGTCCTTTCACCTGCGCCCGAGGACCCCCCGTTCCCCTGCCTCGCGGCCCTCGTCCGAGGCCCAGGGGGCCAGGGGAGGGAGGGGCTCGGGCGCCCTATACTCTCCACTTATTTGGTGTCATTCACCTTTTCCTAACTGTCCTCAGTTAATTACATCTTTCTGTATTGCCATTTTTCAATTTTTCCATCCCCCCCACCCCAATTGAGCATTGGATTATAGAAGCACTGGCTGCCTAGGGATACTCGTGGTTCCCCCACCAATATTATAGTCTTTGAGCCTTAATGTTTTGCATTAAGCGTCCTTCTGGATGCAGTGCGGATCGCCTCGTGTGTCCCCCACTGGTCCACTCCAAGTGTCGTGATTTAATGGTAGTTCAATTTAGGGGGGTGTCCCAGGAATCATGCGGGGATTCGGGTGCCGGATGTTAGCTAATGCCTACGGTGGCAATAGTTGGGGGAGGTTATACTTGCGTTCTCCCTGGTATTGAAGCTTGTCTGTGCGATCTGCTTTCTGGGCTCTTTCCAGGGTTTGTCCAGGGTTATGAGTCGACTTGTTATGGTGTCAGGTTTGCTGGTTAGTTAGGTGAGTGAGTCCAACAGGGGGTTCATGTCAGTACAGTGCAGTCCATCCGTGGGGTTGGGGTAGTCCTGGTGTCTGTTCTTTATGGTTGGTAGGGTTCTCGTCTAGATAATCGTCTTCTTCTTGGTGAGGATGTCGCATTCCGGTCCTCGCGGGATCTCTGTCGTGGGTCCATGTCAATGTGTGGGAGGCCTAGTTGCTCCGCGAAGTCGTGTACTTCTGAAATGTCATGTAGGACATACATTCTGTCATCTTTGCGGACCATTAATTTAAAAGAGTGTCCCCATGCGTACCGCATTCTCTGTTGCGTTAGGGCTAGTGTTAGCGGTCGGAGTGCTCTTCTTTTCTGTAATGTGCTGGGGGCCAGGTCTTGAAAGAACTTGACCTGGTGGCCTTCTATTTGCAGCGGGGTGTCCCTTGCGGCCCTCATTAGTGCCCCTTTCACATGAAAATAGTGCAAGTGAATGATAACGTCGCATGGCTGATTGGCATTTGTGGATGGCGCCAGGAGGGCCCTGTGAGCTCTGTCCAGGAGCAGTTCTGCTGTGGGGGCTTCTGGAAGGAGACTGCAGAATGTTTCTCTTAGTGCTGAGTGGAGTAGTTCCGCTGTGATTGTGTCAGGCAGGCCTCTGATCCTTTTTTATTATTTCTGTGTGATCGAGTGTTGAGGTCCTCCTGCGTTTCTTCTAGGGTGCGTATTTGTTCATGCATGTCTTGCAGTGCTCTGTCCTGCCTGGAGGCCATTGTTGTGATTTCCTCCATCTTGTCTTCTACTGCTAGTGTGCGTTTTGTGAGGTCTTCTAAGCTTTCCTTTATGGGTGTCAGGTGTTTTGTTAGTTCTGCTGCCATGTTTATGTTGATGTCTCTCAGCAACGTTTTAAGGTCCCCTTTGCTGATGGGGGCCTGATCCTGTGTGTTCTCTTCCTTCCTGCCAGCCTCTGTATCAGATTCTGAGTCCTGGTGCTCCCCCGCGCGTTGTAAGCCGCCTTCTGAGCGGGCGTGAAATATCCCCATTTTCTTTGTCTGGCTATCTCCCGGCTGCTTCTTGAGGTGGTCTCGTGTTTTTGTCGTCCGGTGTTATTTGCTGTTGTAGACTAGTTTCTCGCCCAACTTTGCGGAGCTCTAAGCCCGTGTGTCCATCCGCTCTGGAAGTCAGGCGCCGCCCAACTGAAACGTCTTTTTAATCCAAAGACTATGACTAAAACAAAATTTGCAGCCAAAATGAACACTGGCAGGTAAGATACATGGGAAGGGAGGAGAGGAAATGATACACATGGGGGACTGAGGGAATGAGACACATAAGAGAGCTAGGAGAATGAGACACATGAGGGGGCTGGGGAAATGAGACACATGAGGGGGCTGGGGGAATGAGACACATTGGGGGTTGGGAAATGAGGACATAGAGGGGCTTGGGGGGAATGAGACATGTGGAGGGTCTGGGGGGGTAATTGAGACAAATGGGAGGCTGGGTGAAAGAGACACATGGGGAGATGCATGGAAGGGCTGGAGGTGACACAAAGCGACATCGAGGGGCTTGGGGAGAAAGAGACATGGTGCTGGGGGGGAAGAGACACACAAATAGTGCTGGGGGGGAAGAGACACACAAATGGGGCTATGGAGGGAAAGAGATGCACGGGGGGGAAAAGAGCCACAAAGGGGCAGTGGAAGGGGCAAAAGAGACAGACAGGGGCTTATGGAGGAGACACCCAGAGAGCTTGGGGGGACACAAAGAAACAGAGGGGCTGTGGAAGGGTCAAAAGAGACAGACTGTCACATCCTGCTCTGTTCTGTGGAGATGTCTGGCTTTGGTTTCTGGTATCCAGTACTCTTTTTACAATTCTTGTTTAGTTTTTCTTGTTTTTTTGGTTTTCTATTCTATGTCTGGTTTTCTTTATGCTGGGTTTCTGGGTTCATTCCTTTTGTTTCAGAGTTCCTGCAGGCAGCTGCTCAAGGCTTCTGCCCTTTCTTGCAGGTAAGTGCTAAATATGTATTCTTTGGTTGTTTTAGCATCATTAGGCAGAGTAGGACCTGCTGAATATGGGGTACATTGGCATTGTGGCAGGCTTATGAAATGTATGATCATATAATGTAACTAAATCCCCACACTTTTCAAATATAGTGCTTAGTTATTTCTCCTCTTGTTTTGCCTTGTATCTCTTGTCTTGTTTTATTTTGTCTTGTATTCCCAGTTCATGTACAGTCCTGTCCTGCCCTGTTCTTGTTTTCCTCATGTCTTGTGTACATGTTCTGGGTTCTGCTTTCTGTCCTGCTCTGGTTCTGGGTTCTATTAGTTTTGTCTTGTTTTCTTGTTTGGTGCCTTTCCTAGTCTTGCCTTGTTTCTGTACTGGATACATTCTTGCTGCAGAGCCTCCCTATTCAGCTCCTGGGAGGTCTGCTTAATTTCTGCTCCTAGTTCCTGGGATCCGCTGTAGCTGCATCAGGGTTCTGGTATGTGGCTGCACAAACGCTGGTGCTCAACACCAGGGGGCGTGTGGTTACCCTGCACCAGACCCTGACCTATCCACTCTCACGCTGAAGACTCCAACTTATCATCAGGCATACTGGGTCCCGGTCCTCGCACCGCCGCCCGGACAGTGTCTGGGTCCTGGGCACCAGACCGCCATCCTGACACAGACAAGAGCTGGGGAGAGAGACATTCAGAGGGGCTGGGGGCACAAAGAGACACAGAGGGACTGGGGAAAGGACAAAAGAGACATATAGACAAAAGAGGATGCTATTAAAAGATTTGGCAGATAGAATTACAGCAGCTTAAGAAAAATATAAGAGAATCTTAGGTGGCAAATAAAAAAATAAAAATAAATAAAAAAAGATGAAGAAATAGGTCATCTGACCACATCAAAAATTGTATAAGCCAGTTAATGCTAAAGTAAGAAGTGGGTGAGTTAAGCTTGGGTTTAGTTATGACATCAAAGACCTTTTAGGAGATCCATAATCCTGCAGGCTGGTGTGGATCTTAGGACCCTCATGTTCATTGGGCGGCCTTGAGAACAACTTTCAGGTTTCAATGGATGGGAGACATGGTATGCACTGGGCAGCCTGTTTGGTAAAGGGATGTATTGTGTGTTTAGTGGATGTAGCATGTGTGTTTGTGTATTTGGGAAGTAGTGTGTGTTTGGGTAATGTAGTTTGCGTAAGGGATGAAATGCATGTTTGTATGTAGGGGATGTAATTTGTGTGAATGTATGGGGTGTGATAGGGTTAGTATGAGGTGTAAAATATGGGCTTTAATATACATGTGCCTGACTTGGGGCAGAGAATGCAGCTTCATTTTTTTTTTATTATTATTATTATTATTAAAGAAAAAAAATACTCTATAATTCCTCCTACCTGCTTCTTCCCTTTGGCCAGGGAAGGTTGCCATGCATAACAATGATCATTCAGTGGGTGATTCTAGCCTGCAACTCTCCAAGGGCAGTCTAGGCTTGTGCAAAAAAAGTCTAATTCCTGTTAAAGGACCACTATAGTGCCAGGAAAACATACTCGTTTTCCTGGCACTATAGTGCCCTGAGCGTGCCCCCACCCTCAGGGCCCCCCTCCCGCCCGGCTCTGGGGAGAGGAAGGGGTTAAACACTTACCTTTCTCCAGCGCCGGGCGGGGACCTGTACTCCTCCTCTCCTCCTTGCTCGTGACGTCATCGGCTGAATGCGCTTGCGCGGCAGGAGCCGCACACGCATTCAGCCGGTCGCATAGGAAAGCATTTACAATGCTTTCCTATGGACGCTTGCGTGCTCTCACTGTGATTTTCACAGTGAGAAGCACGCAAGCGCCTCTAGCGGCTGTCAATGAGACAGCCACTAGAGGCTCTGGAGGCTAGATTAACCCTCAGTATAAACATAGCAGTTTCTCTGAAACTGCTATGTTTATTAAAAAAAGGGTTAATCCTAGAGGTACCTGGCACCCAGACCACTTCATTAAGCTGAAGTGGTCTGGGTGCCTAGAGTGGTCCTTTAACTCACTCCTAAATGAATCGATCTGTCCAGGATTTACCTATGGAGTCTTATCCATTGAATAAAACTCATATGGATTGATATGTTGGGGTGCGGATTAACCAAAATTTGATTCAGACAAACTGACTGACACATTTTTGTACAATTGAATGCATGCCTCTCTGGCAATATGTAATAACCTGAAGCAATTTTTTTAAAAGGATGGAAATCATGGGAGGTATATAGTTGGACTGCATCAGGTGGAGGTGCACACAAGAGTCTCCCCAGGTCCCTAAGTCAGTGGTGTAGCATTGGCTGAGCCACATGGGTGGTTGCCCTGGGCGCAGAATTCTTAGGGGTGCAAAATTTAAAAAGAAAAAAAAGGTAGTAGTAATAAAATGTAGGGCACCCTCACCTGCACACAGAAAATCTCCCAATGTTCGAACATTCTACACAGTTTTTCAACATGTCGGGTCAAACGTAACATTTGACAGTATTTTTCTTGCTATACTGTCTTCATGTAATCCTTATTGGTGAATTTTGTACTGCCTGAGTGATTTCCCTTTTAATGATACCGCCAGTATTTTCAAACTGGAAAGCATGATATTAATAGGCATTATGTAAATTATATCACACTGGTACACCGATAACGGCACCTAGATAGCCTCGCTCATCCTTCCCTAACCACCTTGTCTCTGTTATGTGTGTGACATATAGACAAATGAACATATAGACATAGTCTTTTCACATTACTTTAGGCATGAGTTGGATATTAAAAAATGATGCAATGCAACCTTCAGTCTCACAAACAAATCACAAAGTGAAGCAGGTAGAGAAGAAATAGCGAGGCTACGTAGGTGTCCATTTGGGGACTCAGGGAACTCGAACGGTTTGTTTGTTACAGGGTGCAATACATGCCCCAGGTGCTGGCAACCCAGACTACACCACTGCTCTCTGCCACAGCGTTAGGGTGCACAAGACGGTAATGGAGATTTTTACTCTCCATGAAGCACCCTTATGGGCTTTTGATTTCCTCTGTCGGCCTTAGCCCATGGTCATCACAGCCCACTGGGCATTTGCCCAGTTTGCCCAATAGCCAGTATTGGCATGTGGATTCACAGCAATATGAAATATTCCCATTATGATTCTATTCGTAGCATTATAAATGGGAAGAAGTTATAGTACATATGGTGCATAAACTCTTCGGGCACCCTTTGCAAAACTTAGGAGTGATGTCCCTCTGCGCATCATCACGTAGCATTAGTATTTTATGTAAAAAAAAAAAAAAAAGAAATGTACAAAATGTTTTTTTATTTCTTTTTGTCTATTGAAATTTTTAATGCATTATATAGATAATACATTAAATGTACAAAACATGAGTAAAATATACTTCCTTGCTGAGAATTTTCCATCAGGAAATGGTTAAAATGTAGTACAATGTAATCCCATTGGAGTCCTTATCATTACTGAAACAGGGAACAGTAAACATATCCCATAATCCACTGACCAGCAAGAGCTTTAGTACTTTAGTCCAGTAGTTGCAGCAATATTGCTCATTAAAAAGCATGAACACAACTGCTGAGCAAGTTCACCCCTTGTCTGACCCTCTCCACTTCAAACATGTCCTCCATCCTGTCTTATGTATTTATCTCTCTCCCTTTCCTGCAACATAATTTGTTTTGCACCTCATTGTTAATTTTTCAATATTCATTACTAAGAAACTGTAATGTTGTTTGTTTGCTTGTTTGCTTTTTCCCTGAGCAGTTACTTGTAATAGGATCAAAAAAAAAAATTGCAGAATGAAAACCCTAAATAGCCATACTATGCATTTAACAGAAATTGGGAAATTTGTAAAATCAATTACTTTGGCTTTAGCTTTTCAGTTTGTTTTTCATTTCACTACAATGAATTATTTAGTTTAGGAAATAAACCCATCAGATTTAATCATTAACCCCTTAAGGACACATGACATGTGTGACATGTCACGATTCCCTTTTATTCCAGAAGTTTGGTCCTTAAGGGGTTAAATTGAGAAATGTAGTGAAATAAAATATTAATTTCAAACTATGGTCAAAACTAATTTGATAAAATCGTTTAAATGAGTTTAGGCACAGCTTAGCAATTCTAGCTTAACTTTTGCAATTCAGATTGAATTTGCTATCATTTGGTGAATAAACTCCCTGTGTATTTGTACATATATATATGGTTGGGTAGGACCCAGACATGGATGTGATGCAGACTGGGTCCACTCAGTGAGCTTTTAAGAGGGCAGTCTCCTCATTCCTATCTCTTCAAAATGCAACACAATCCCTCTGTACAGCAAAAAAAAAAAAAAAAAAAGTAATTTTCTCCTTCCAAATATATATTTTTTTCTATTATGTCACTCCCTGTGTGTCAGGATAATCTGATTCCCAACACACAGATCCCAAGTAACCAAATAACAGAAAACCCTAAAACATATTACCTGACCTTACAGTGGTGGGATTTCATTTAAAAACTAGTATAAACAAGACAAGCCAAGGTCAGGAGAACAGAGAGGAGGTAAACTTTGAGACAAGCCAAAGATCAAAGGTATAGAAGTCAACATATTGAAGGTACAAGTCAATAGTCAATAACACAGAGGAATAAATAGAAAAACACTATGTTGGATTTACCAGAAATGGAAACCAAGACATGGCACTGATCAAAGATTAAATTGCCCTAACTGGAGATCATGTGATGTTGAAAGTACGTGCGTGACATATAAGAGATGACGCATGCATCTATGTCCTTGTCATACTCATAGGCAGAGCATTTACATGCCTCCAATGCACAGCGACCAGCGTCAATTAACACGCTGGATGTGAGCACTGCTGCCTGGGATGGAAACCACCATTGCACCCCTTGGATCCCAGTGTGACAGTACCTACACCATCAAAAACCACGCACTGTGTGGGAAGGAGCAGGCTTAAGTGGAAACCTGGAGTGGAATGAGCGAACCAAGCAAGCAGCATGAATATTAGAAGCTGACACCCAGGAGCACTCCTCCAGACCATATCCCTTGCAATGAATCAGATACTGCCAGGGCCACGAGAGAACCTAGAATAGAGAATGAACTGGACTTCATACTAATCCTGGCCCTCAATGTTAGTAGGGATAGGACAAATAGAATGCCTAGTGAACTGGTTACAAACCAAAGGTTTAAGTAAGGACACATAAAACCAGGGCAGATTAACCTGGGGACTGATGGAGCTGCAGCTCCAGGCCCATGCCCATGGAATGTGCCCTTTTTTTTTTTTTTTTTACACACTACTCTTGGGATTGCACCTGGCTGGTATTTTACCTGCTGCCTGGTCAGATTGCACCTGGCTGGTATTTTACCTGCTGCCTGGTCAGTGCCTGTATTGCAGTATTACTGGCAATACAAATGCTGGTATTTTTCTAAGTATAAACAGAGATTACTCTGCAATACCAGCACCAGCCAGTAGGGTCGCTGTGTGTGGATAGAGGCAGGGATAGGAAGTTACAGCATATCCCGCCTCTCTCTACTCACTGATCTGTGGGGGAGCAGCTACACAGCACAATGAGCCCAGATAGCAGCTCCCAGCCTGCAGAAACAGCCTTCTGCTCAGGTAAGTGCGGGATGGGGGGGAAAGACTGCAGGGAGACATGGGGACACTGGGAGACACTAGGGGGCACTGGGAGACACTAGGGGACACTGTGAGATATGGGGAGACAGAGACCTGGGAGACCTCAGGACAATGAGACACTTGGGGACATTCGGAGACACGGCAACACTGAGACACTTGGGGACACTGGGAGACACTAGGGGACAAGTGAGACTCGAGGACACTGAGACACTAGGAGACACTGGGAGACCTGGGGACAATGAGACATTTTGGGACACTGGGAGACACGGGAACACTAGGGGATGCTGGGAGACATGGGGATGCTGGGAGACACTGAGACATTGAGACACTGGGAGACTTGGGGACACCGAGACACTAGGGACACAGTATCCCATGTCTCTCAGTCTCCCCATTTCTCCCAGCCAGTGACCCTAGTGTCTCAGTGTCCCCAAGTCTCCCAGTGTCCCTAGTGTCTCAGTGTCCCCATGTCACCCAGTGTCCTCTAGTGTCTGTGTCCCCATGTCTCCCAGTGTCCCCTAATGTTTGTGCCCCCATGTCTCCCCGTGTCCCCATGTCACTAGGACTCTAGGGGACACTGAGACACTAGGTGATACTGGGGGGACTGAGACGTTTGGGGACACTGAGAGACTTGGGGACACAGGGAGACATGGGGACAGTGAGATACTGGGAGACATGGGGACACTGAGATGTAAAATGGACTGTGTCGAAAACATTTATGCATGGAGTTATTGCCTGTGAATTCAGCGCAGGGCATACAATCAGACCAATTGTCCTGATTATTGGAAATAAAACAGTGCAAAAACACTCCTAAAGATTGGTCAGCCCTTTCTGCAGCTCCGTTTGTTTGGAGGTCCCTTCTCGCAGTGTGGTCCAACTTCTCTACGTGGCCGTATGGCTGGCAACCTTGGGGGGGGGAAACATACTTACCCTTTCAGTGCCAGCATATAGCTCCACGTTCGCCGGCGCCAAACTGCTCAGGTCAGCAAAAAACATTCAGACGCTGCCTGCTCTAAGGGCGCATTCATGGCACACCGGACAGTTTTGTGTCTGACAGAGGTAATCAATTTTGTTTACCATATTTGTAGGTCTTTCTGCTCGGAGATGCGTATTGAGATGTCCACTTCCTCCACCTACCATCCTCAGACTAATGGAGCTGCCGTACGTGATAACCAGTCTCTATAGCAGTATCTGCGTTGCTTCATTTCAAATCACCAGGATTATTGGGTTGACCTGCTTCCTTGGGCGGATTTGCAATAATCCTCCAGACTAGCCCTTTCTACGTTGTCTATGTCCCGCATCTTGCTGTTGCTCCAACTGCATTCTACTCACAGGGAATTCATGAGAACATGACTGGTTTATATGATACTTGGGAGCAGGTACACAAGCTCTTGGCTGATTCTGCTCAGAGACAGAAGGCTCGGGTGAATAGGCTTCATTGTGCAGCTCCTTCCTATGTGGTGGGGGACAGGGTCCAGCTTTCTACCCAAAATATCCAGCTCTGGGTACTTTCCATGAAGATTGCTCCTCGTTTTATTGGTACTTTCCGCATTCTGTGCAAGGTAAACTCTGTTTCGTTTGCTTTGAACTTGCCTTGTTCCATGTGTAAACCTCCTTGCTGAATCATTTTATTTGGCCTCATGCTCCTCTGCCTCCTGTTTCTGTTGAGGAGGTTGAGGAATACGAGGTCATGCTCTCCTTGACTCTAGATTCCTTAGGGTCAGTCTTCAGTATCTTGTCTATTGGAAGGGATATGGTCCTGAAGAATTTAGTTTTATCCCTCACGTTGATGTCCAAGGTCCCCGACTGATCCGTTCGTTTCATCTCCGTCACCTGGGCAAGCCTGGTTCCAGTGGACGTTTTCTCCTGGGGATGGATGATACTTACCTGCTCCATGCTGAGCAGCTCCCATCTAGCTGTGTGGAGAAACATACATAGATCAGCAAACAAATGTTTGGACGCTGCCCACTATAAGGGTGTGTCCATAAATAAATCTAAACACTATGATGTCACTGTTTCCCCGATTAATGATTTAAATCTGAGAATTACCCACTATTTTTAATTCTCATAGATCCTGGAGTACGTTTCATTAGAGGATTTTTATTTCACACATTAATCACAAACTAATTATAAAAATATAATTTATTGTTACATAATAATAATAATGTGTGACATGCGTGATAATAATCAGTGAATATTTAGGTATAGCATAAGTATACAATATGGCAGTGATTTAACACAATTTATAGATAGTTCAATCTAGCAACATTATATCAGCATGTATGCAGTTTTCAACAAGATTTACAAAAGGACACCACTTTGAAATCAGCTTGCTAAACATACCTTAACACAGAACACCGTATCTCACAGCAGCACAGCGTAAAGTAATAAAAACTTTAGCTGACAGTCAAATCACACTGAATAAACTCATTCCCTGCTGCTTACAATTCTCATAGGAAAGATATCCTTTTATATTGCAATTTTTACAAAT
Source organism: Pelobates cultripes (assembly GCA_933207985.1). NCBI lineage: Eukaryota > Metazoa > Chordata > Amphibia > Anura > Pelobatidae > Pelobates > Pelobates cultripes. Next base: position 240,750,818 of record OW240914.1, on the reverse strand, counting down.
ACAATATTTCTCATACCAGATCATTTAACCATTACTATGTCCATCTAATAAGAATAATTCTATCCAGATTTTACATTTGCAGAATTTTAACTTTCCTAATTAATATTTTACGATTTCTAAAGAACGTAAGCTAATATATCTGGATAATTGCCTGGTATTCTAATTTTAAAGTTAAAAGTGATATAGACTTTTCAGAGTTCTAAATGTTAAAGAATTTCAAAGTTAAGTGTTAGTTGGAAAAGAAACAAAGAGTTAGGTGTGCCCAGCTTTGGCTCCAGATGTCAGATCTTAAATGTTAGATGTCCCATCCCCAGCGAGAGTGTCTCTCTTTCCTTTGTCCTTAATTTTTAAAGGAGACAGTGACCAATAGCGTAAGGTGGGTGTGTCTTCCCTACAGACTATCATCTAGATTTTGGTCAGTAGATGGTGCAATTACATCACAGAAAATGTTTTCAGGGGGTCCCTTTACCTTTTTGTATAATGGGTTAACTGAATTTCGTGATGCGTTTGACGTAATCTTGGTTATTTTTTGGATTATCATTCATCAAAAAGCTTTTTGGATCATTCATCAAGCCAATCTTCAAAGGCTTTTCTTTGGTTTTTACTAGACAGATCATCTACTTTTGTGCTATTAATAGTTTCTGACACGTCCTAAACTCTTCTTCACCTCTCTATACAATGGGACTTTGTAAGATTTTTTAAAAAGTAAAATTAATTACTTAGTGTTATCTGTCATTCTGTAATCCTGTGTTTGGTTTTCTTGTGTGAAAACGTGTGTAGCACATAGTAATATTACACATGTGATTTATACATGTCTATTACACATATTCCATTAACATTAGCATTAGTAAATAATATGACATTTCTTCATTGATATTATATCCATGAATATTCTATATTATTAACTTAGTACTATTTATATATGATATAATATGATATAATTATAGTTCGTTATATGTGGATAGTGTGTGTGTGTGTGTGTGTATATATATATATATATATATATATATATTCTCCTCGTGTCCCGCACTCACTGCTCCCGGTCTTGTAATGCCTTGGTGCTAATTCTGGCCATAATGCCTTGGTGCTAAAAGTCCAGATGGGACTGAAACGTTGACACTTTTTACTTGAAATTTTTGCTGCAATAAAGAAGCACTATTTTTGAACCATACCAAGTCCTGTGAGTGATTTCCTACAAGAGAGAGAGAGAGAGAGAGAGAGAACGTCCCTGCACTCAAGCTGTAATATTTCAAAAAAGTCGCCGGGTGCCAGCCTGGGCTCAAGTGTATCCAGAAAATAGCAAAAAGTATAGCTGCACTCACGGTTGAGAGATAACCTCTTCAATGCTTTATTTGGTCATTTAAAATAAGGATTGACATTTCAATCCAGCTTGTGGACCTTCCTCAGGATCAAAACATGTTTTGATCCTGAGGAAAGTCCACAAGATGGACTGAAACGTCGATCCTTATTTTAAATGACCAAATAAAGCATTGATGATTTTATCTCTCAACCGTGAGTGCAGCTATACTTTTTGCTATTATATATATATATATATACAGTTGCAAGAAAAAGTATGTGAACCCTTTGGAATGATATGGATTTCTGCACAAATTGGTCATAAAATGTAATCTGATCATCATCTAAGTAACAACAATAGACAATCACAGTCTGCTTAAATTAATAACACACAAAGGATGAAATGTTGCCATGTTTTTATTGAACACACCATGTAAACATTCACAGTGCAGGTGGAAAAAGTATGTGAACCCTTGCATTTAATAACTGGTTGAACCTCCTTTGGCAGCAATAACTGCAACCAAATGTTTCCTGTAGTTGCAGATCAGACATGCACAACGGTCAGGAGTAATTCTTGACAATTCCTCTTTACAGAACTGTTTCAGTTCAGCAATATTCTTGGGATGTCTGGTGTGAATCGATTTCTTGAGGTCATGCCACAGCATCTCAATTGGGTTGAGGTCAGGACTCTGACTGGGCCACTTCAGAAGGTGTATTTTCTTCTGTTTAAGCCATTCTGTTGTTGATTTACTTCTATGCTTTGGGTCATTGTCCTGTTGCAACACCCATCTTCTGTTGAGCTTCAGCTGGTAGACAGATGGTCTTAAGTTCTCCTGCAAAATGTCTTGATAAACTTGGGAATTCATTTTTCTTCCGATGATAGCAATCCGTCCAGGCCCTGACGCAGCAAAGCAGCCCCACGCCATGATGCCCTCACCACCATACTTCACAGTTGGGATAAGGTTTTGATGTTGGTGTGCTGTGCCTTTTTTTCGCCACACATAGTGTTGTGTGTTTCTTCCAAACAACTGAACTTTGATTTAATCTGTCCACAGAATATTTTGCCAGTACTGCTGTGGAACATACAGGTGCTCTCGTGCAAACTGTAAACGTGCAGCAATGTTTTGTTTGGACAGCAGTGGCTTCCTCTGTGGTATCCTCCCATGAAATCCATTCTTGTTTAGTGTTTTACATATTGTAGATTCGCTAACAGGGATGTTAGCATTTGCCAGTGACTTTTGTAAGTCTTTAGCTGACACTCTAGGATTCTTCTTCACCTCATTGAGCAGTCTGCGCTGTGCTCTTGCAGTCATCTTTACAGAACAGCCACTCCTAGGGAGAGTAGCAGCAGTGCTGAACTTTCTCCATTTATAGACAATTTGTCTTACCATGGACTGATGAACAGCAAGGCTTTTGGAGATACTTTTATAACCCTTTCCAGCTTTATGCAAGTCAACAATTCTTAATCGTAGGTCTTCTGAGAGCTCTTTTGTGCGAGGCATCATTCACATCAGGCAATGCTTCTTGTGAAAAGCAAACCCAGAACTGGTGTGTGTTTTTTATAGGGCAGGGCAGCTGTAACCAACACCTCCAATCTTATCTCATTGATTGGACTCCAGTTGGCTGACATCTCACTCCAATTAGCTCTTGGAGATGTCATTAGTCTAGGGGTTCACATACTTTTTCCACCTGCAATGTTTACATGGTGTGTTCAATAAAAAGATGGCAACATTTCATTCTTTGTGTGTTATTAGTTTAAGCAGACTGTGATTGTCTATTGTTGTGACTTAGATGATGATCAGATCACATTTTATGACCAATTTGAGCAGAAATCCATATCATTCCAAAATTGGCATTTTTGGATTTTTCACACACAAACAAATACCAACGCTAACTTTGGCCAGTGTTTGTGACCAAATGGCTACTAAAAATGACTGGACATACCCCATTTGCAATACCTTGGGTTGTCTACTATTGCAAATGGTATGCCATTATGGGTGTAAATTTCATTCCTGGGCTGCTATACAGTCTCAAAGGCAACGTAACCAATCTGGCGAATTTCAATTTCAAATGTAACGTGCTATATTTGACCCTGTAACTTCCCAAAACGCCATAAAACCTGTACATAGGGGGTACTGTCTTACACGTGAGACTTTACTGAATACAAATATGTGTATTTTATTGCAGTAAAAGCAAACAGTATTATGACATTGACCGTTAAAATGTCATGTAGAACTAAAAAAAAAAAAAAAATCGTATTTTCTCCAATTTTTTTCATATTAAATTATGTTTCATAGCTAAATATTTGATATTAAATGAAAGCCCTGTTTCCCCTGAATAAAATGATATATAATAAGGGTGGGTGCATTTAATATGAAAGAGGTGAATTACGGTTGGACAGACATGTAGCGCAAATGCCAGGTTTTGTTTACATTTTGTTTTGTTCTGCGTGTACATTTGGTTCCGTCCTTAAAGGACCACTCTAGGCACCCAGACCACTTCAGCTTAATGAAGTGGTCTGGGTGCCAGGTCCTTCTAGGGTTAACCCATTTTTTCATAATTATAGCAGTTTCAGAGAAGCTGCTATAATTATGAATGGGTTAAGCCTTCCCCCTAATCCTCTAGTGGCTGTCTCATTGACAGCCACTAGAGGCGCTTGCGTGCTTCTCACTGTGAAAATCACAGTGAGAGCACGCCAGCGTCCATAGGAAAGCATTGTAATGCTTTCCTATGAGACCGGCTGAATCTTGGCGCGGCATAACGCGGCGATGGCGCATTCGGCACCACGGTGAGAGGCAGAATGTCCTAGGGGCCGGAGGGAGGGCTCAAGCTGGCGCTGGGAAAAGGTGAGTTGTACCCTTTCCCCTTCCAGAGCCGGGCGGGAGGGGGTCCCTGAGGGTGGGGGCACCCTCAGGGCACTATAGTGCCAGGAAAACGAGTATGTTTTCCTGGCACTATAGTGGTCCTTTAAGGGGTTAATAAAACAACGCAAATAAACTTCTAATGACTGGTTAGCCCTCTCAGCTGTACCATTGGTCTGTGGATGGTAGGAGGAGGAGAGATCAATCAATCCCCAATTGTTTACTGAACGCCCTCCAGAACCTGGACACAAACTGAGAGCCCCTATCAGACACAATATTGTGGGGGATGCCATGCAAACGGACAATTTCATGAATGAAAATTAGGACCAAATCTTGCGAAGATGGCAACTTCTTAAGAGGAATGAAGTGAGCCATCTTAGAAAATCGGTCTACAACCATGAGAATAGTAGTGAACCCAGCAGAGCTAGGAAGCTCAACAATAAAGTCCATGGATAGGTGGGACCATGGAATCTCAGGAACAGGAAGAGGCTACAACAGGCCACAAGGAAGTGCATGAGTCACCTTAGAAACTGCACACACAGAACATGCCTGCACATACTCCTTTACATCTTTCCTGAGTGAATCCCACCAAAATGATCTAGTGATCGCGACAGTGGACTTATTGATGCCCGGGTGTCCAGCAGTTATATTGTCATGGAACACTTTCATGATATTAACCCTTTCACACAGGGGAACGAACAGTTTATCACACGGTTTACCACTGGGCGCCTGAGGCTGGGCCTCCAGTATGGTGCCAAGCAGTGGAGAAGACAGTGAGAGGACAGTAGTAGCAATAATACACTCTGGTGGAATAATAGGAGATGTCACCTGTTCGGAGCTGACTCATTATCAAATTGCCTGGACAAGGCATCAGCCTTGGTATTTTTAGAACCAGGTCTATAAGTAATGAGAAAGTTAAAACGTGAAAGGAACAGTGACCATCTAGCCTGTCTGGAAGACAAGCGTTTGGCATCCCCTATATATGCCAGATTTTTGTGGTCGGTTATGATCAACAGGGGGTCCTTGGAACCCTCCAAAAGATGTCGCCACTCCTTGAGGGCAAGAATAATAGCCAACAGTTCTCTATTGCCAATATCATAGTTGCGCTCAGCAGGAGACATCTTTCTGGAGAAGTAGCCACAAGGATGCAATGGTGTTCCCTGGCTTTCTCTCTGAGAGAGAACAGCCCCTACCCCTGTCTCGGATGCATCAACCTCCAATATAAAAGGTTTACTAGTGTCAGGATGTTTTAGTATGTCCGCAGAGGCAAATCTTTGTTTAAGAGTCTCAAAAGCATTCACAGCCTCTTTGGACCATACCGTGCTACTAACCCCTTTGCGAGTCATATTTGTGATTGGGGCTATTACAGAAGAAAATCCCTTGATGAATCTTCTGTAATAGTTGGCAAAACCAATAAACCTTTGAATGGCTTTTAACCCCCTAAGGACCAAACTTCTGGAATAAAAGGGAATCATGACATGTCACACATGTTATGTGTCCTTAAGGGGTTAAACCAGAGGGTAATGGCCAGTGTAGTACAGCCTCTAGTTTTTTAGGATCCATTTGAAATCCTGATGCAGAGATGTTGTAACCCAAAAAGTGGACTTCAGGCTGGTCAAATATGCACTTTTCTAATTTACAATAAAGTTTATTTTTCAACAACGTCTGCAGAACCTGTTTCACATGGGAGTGGTGAGTCTGAAGATCAGGGGAATACACCAAAATATCGTCCAAATAAACCAAGACAAATGAGTAAATGAATTCCCCGAGTACATCATTTATAAAGTCTTGGAATACGGCCGGGGCGTTGCATAACCCAAATGGCATTACCAGATATTCATAGTGTCCACTACGGGTATTAAATGCCGTCTTCCACTCATGATTCTCTTTAATTCTAACCAAATTGTAAGCGCTCCTAAGGTCAAGCTTTAGCTCCCTGAAGTCTATCGAACAATTCGGAAATGAGTGGAATAGGGTATGCATTTTTTACAGTGATTTTATTAAGTACCCTGTAGTCTATGCAAGGGCGTAACTCACCACCCTTTTTCTCAACAAAAAAGAATCCTGCACCAGCTGGTGAGGATGACTTTCTTATGTGCCCTTTGCTCAAGGATTCTTTGATATATTCCTCCATTATTTTACTCTCCTGGGGAGATAAGGCATAAACTGCCCCCTTAGGTGGCATAGCGCCTGGAAACATATGCTCTGTGGGGAGGCAATACATCAGATTGAGCCTTGTTAAACACCTCCTGACGTTCTCGGTATTGTATGGGAACTCCAGGAGTTTGGGAGTGGTAGTGGGAAGGTCAGTAGTATCCAATCTCTTTAGTACTGGTTTTATACATCTCCCCATACACTCTTTACCCCATTCTAATATCGCCTCATTAGCCCAGTCAATATAGGGATTGTGCTTACTCAGCCACGGAAACCCTAATATGATAGGACATGATGGAGAAGTAATAACCTGAAACGTCATCTCCTCCCTATGGGAGGCCCCAATGGAGATCGTAATAGGGACAGTTTCGTGGGTTATAAGCGTTTGTGTGAGTGGTCTACCATCAATAGCCTCTACAGCTAGCGGCGTAGGTCTCTCCCTGACCGGTATCTCATTACCCCTAATAAACTGGACATCAATAAAATTTCCAGCAGCACCTGAGTCCATTAGGGCACTGTAAGAAAACTTCTTGTTATCAAGGGAAATAGATACCTCAAGGAGGAATCTACTTTTGTTTTTGTTAGAGGACAACTCCATCACACCTAAGATCTGTCCCCTTAAGGTTCTTAGGTGCGGAAGTTTTCCCGGACGCACTGGACAATTAGTTATCATATGTCCCTTTCTACCGCAATATAGGCATAACCCCTCCTTTCTCCTATACTGTTTTTCGGCCTCTGACAGTCTAGTGACCCACAACTGCATAGGTTCGGGTTCGGACTGTACAGGGAGGTTAGACAAAACAGGTTTAGAGAATTGAGGTGCTAGGGACATAGCCGTACGTCTGGTCTTGCTTCTGGTGACTTCTCTGAGTCTTAAACTATTATCAATATGCATGACAAACGTAATAAATTCGTTAAGACTCTTAGGTAATTCTTTAGCGGCTATCTCATCTAGTATAGTCTCTGAGAGACCCTTTTTGAATGCTGAGATTAACCCATTGTTAGTCCAGTCTACCTCAATAGCATAATCCCAGATAGACCGGTTACCTTGTCTGATGTGCATTAGGGCAGTGGAGGCGTCATCCTCTCTACCCAATGGCTCAAACGTGAGCTTGAATTCGGCAAGGAATTCCTGGTAATTATGAGCTATGCTCCGATTACTCTCCCACAACGGATTAGCCCAGACAAGGGCCTTGCCCTTTAATTGATTTATTAGATAACCAATTCTTGCTCTGTCCGTGGGGGAATGACCCTGGTGAGGCCTCAAAATGGTACTCCACCTGATTAAGAAAACCCCTGCATTCCTGGATATTGCCATCAAACTGTAGGGATGGTGATAAGGAGATGCAAGGAGTCCTATTAACAGTGGGTGGAGGTATACAGGGTAGAGGTGCTATAGGAGGAGACGCTGCAGGCTGCAGATGCTCCGTTCTAGCGAGAAGCGTACTTAAAGCCTGAGTGAATTGATCCATGCGGTGATCATTCTCCTCTAATTTCCTCTCGCAAGCAGCTATGAGGATGTCATTAACCACTTTTCTATAAGCGTATGAATACATGAGACCAGGTTTCATTTGCACAATTACTGCTCAGCATTAAACCTTCTGTGGATTAGGTTGCTGCTTGGCACAACTTTTCCTGTGTGGACAGTAAATGTCATTAACCACATTTCTATAAGCGGATGAATACGTGACACTATTCCAGTGCAGTAAGTTATTACAGGAGGTTGGTTTCCGATACAGCTCCGTTTCAATCTCGCCTCCAGGTGTTAATCGAATTGTTAGGTTGATTTTAAATTGATTCTCACTGATGACATGAGTGAGTTTTAAACCTATTGTAACGGAGCTCCTTGTACTCCGACCGAGTACCCTCCGTTGACGGATGCTCCTAGCGCTTCCTGAGGACTCCAAGCGCTGCAGCAGACACCACAACCACCGCAGACTCCGCAACTGCCGTATCTTGACTGGAGTCTCCAAAGAACTCTTCCCTCCACCCTGTATGAACCTCCAGCATCCAGGACTGTGTGTTGAAGACCCCTCCTCCAATGAGAACGTGTCAGGAAGTGACTCAAGCTCAGGGGAGCATGCAGAACATAGCAATCCCCAGTGCGATTATAACAGCTCCCTCCAATTACGAGACAAGGCTACGTTTAGAGGGATCAAGAAGAACGGTCAAAACCTTTATTTCCCTTGGGACCAGCCAATAGGGTCACCACAATAACATTGTTGTGAAACCTCAATAAAATCACAAACAGTCAAACCATATCAAGCAACACACAGTGACTTATCACAACACAATGGCACATTTTTAAAGGGGTGGGGGGAGACAATATTTAACAGTAAATATCTCACCTGCCTGCAGAATTAGCAATATGCAAATCTACCCGAATATGCAAATGAACCAGTCTTGCAATTCAGGTAGTGCATATTGCTGTTGCTACCAACAGAGGGCACTAGACAAGTTCCATAGCCAAACCCACCTAGTTGGTAGCAAACCTCAGCAATACAAGAGAGCAGGCAATACATTACACAGTACACACACACACACTATAAACAATTACATTACACACACCCTGCACCTATAATGGGTACAGGGTGACTAAAACATAAGATAAATAAAGCAGCCTACATAAATAGTCTGTCTGAAGGTAGACTAGGGGCTTTAAAGCCAGATACATGAAAGAGTCATAGTCACAGGGGAGGAGGCTGGCAAGTAGGCCTCTCCAGGACCAAGTGGCGAAGGGCACTTCGTCACATATCTCCCCTTCGGGGGGAAGACTAACCAGGCACCTGACTTTCTGTCGGTCAGTGCCTAAGTTAGTCGAGTCACCCACCGACCATAAGCAAGTGCCAGAGTAGCCCACCCACAACAAACAGTTATTAGAGCAGCCCACCCACAGCAAACAGTGACTGCACCTGGGTATTCCTCTGGGGTGATGTGGCAACACGCTGCGGGGACTTGAGGGACAGAGGCCAGCAGCGCTCCGCCCTGATGCCAGCGCTTCTGCTGGGAGGAGGGGGGTGCAGGCCAGTCCTGTGACAAGGGGATCGGTAGGGCAGAGGCCAGCGGCGGTCTGCCCTGATGCCAGCTCTTCTGCTGGTGTAGCCTGCAGGACATCAGTCTCTAGACAAGGGACAAAGGGAGGGAAGAGGCCGACTGCACTCTGCCCAGCTGCCAGCTCTTCCGCTGGGGGGCTTGGGACATAGTCCGGCTCAGTAGCCAGGGGAACGTGGGGGTCAGTGGGGGTTAACATCTCCCCTGTTAACCCTGGGGCCAAGTTAGGAGTTAGCTGGGGAGGGGAATTCGTACTTACCCCCTCCTCCTGTTGTCCCTGTGAGGGTAGTTGGGGAACTGGACAGGCTGTCCAGCATCCCTGTAGGTCAGGCACAGAGACCACGGTCCCCTCTGCGCCATCTGGGAGATTGGTGTCTCCCTTTGGTAGGGTAAGCTGCCGCTGGGGAGATAGGGTGCTGTGCTCCTCTCCCTGAAACACAGGCTGCCGCTGGAGAGGGAGACCGCCTGTCTCCACTCCCATAACATTGTCCTGCTGCTGGAGAGAGAGACCAACTGTCTCTGCTCCCTGTAGGACACACTGCTGCTGGGGGGGAAGGACGACACCTTCGGCCCCCTGGAATTCGCACTGCCGCTGGGGAGGAAGGACGACACCTTCGGCTCCCTGTAACTTGCACTGCCGCTGGAGACTAGGTGTCCATATCCTCAACCTCCACAGTTGTCGCTCAAAGGCCATTGCCGCACTGTTCTCAGCACTCAACTGGCGCATTACTTGGTGGACCACCTCGTTCGAAAGGTCTGGGCCATAGCAGACCAACCGCCTCTTTACCTCCTCAATGTAAGCGTCGTCCTCGTAGCGACGTATCATGTTGAGGTGCTCTTCGCAGGGCTCTATCCATCCCTGCTCCATGCTGCTGTAGTTAGGGACGCTGCACAGTGGCTAGCGTTGCCCTCAATAACCTCTCATACGATACCAGTGTCTCCGAGCTGCTTCTCCTCGCACTAGGACGCCATCCCACCGCTGCCACCAATGTAACGGAGCTCCTTGTACTCCGACTGAGTACCCTCCGTTGACGGATGCTCCTAGCGCTTCCTGAGGACTCCAAGCGCTGCAGCAGACACCACAACCACCGCAGACTCCGCAACTGCCGTATCTTGACTGGAGTCTCGCCGTCTTCCTTCCACCCTGGATCAGCTTCTGTCCTCAAGGACTGTGTGGGAAAGAACTCTTCCTTCAACCCTGTATTAACCTCCAGCATCCAGGACTGTGTGGTGAAGACCCCTTCTCCAAGGAGAGCGTGTCAGGAACAAGCTCTTAAAAGAGCTAAGTGACTCAAGCTCAGGGGAGCATGCAGAGCATAGCAATCCCCAGTGTGATTATAACAGCTCCCTCCAATAACGAGACAAGGCTACATTTAGAGGGATCAAGAAGAACTGTCAAAACCTTTATTTCCCTTGGGACCAGCCAATAGGGTCACCACAATAACATTGTTGTGAAACCTCAATAAAATCACAAACATTTAAACCATATCAAGCAACACACAGTGACTTATCACAACACAATGGCACATTTTTGAAGGGGTGGGGGGAGACAATATTTAACAGTAAATATCTCACCTGCCTGCAGAATTAGCAATATGCAAATCTACCCGAATATGCAAATGAACCAGTCTTGCAATTCAGGTAGTGCATATTGCTGTTGCTACCAACAGAGGGCACTAGACAAGTTCCATAGCCAAACCCACCTAGTTGGTAGCAAACCTCAGCAATACAAGAGAGCAGGCAATACATTACACAGTACACACACACACACACTATAAACAATTACATTACACACACCCTGCACCTATAATGGGTACAGGGTGACTGAAACATAAGATAAATAAAGCAGCCTACATAAATAGTCTGTCTGAAGGTAGACTATGGGCTTTAAAGCCAGATACATGAAAGAGTCATAGTCACAGGGGAGGAGGCTGGCAAGTAGGCCTCTCCAGGACCAAGTGGCGAAGGGCACTTCGTCACACCTATGTTGTTCGTATTCAATTTGGAAACCATCTCCTCAAACATAGTGAATTTCTGAGACTTTACCAGAAAGCATGAAGTGGCTATTAGGCCAATGTCATAGGGGATATTATTGTATAGGGCTACAACATCAAGACTGGCAATGAAGGTATACGGAGGAACCATAAGATTTTCCAACATCAGTAATGTATGTTTCGTACTTGCTAGGTTGTTCTGTGGGGGAGTTATTCCCAGAGACTATCGGTCTGCCTGGTGGGTTTGTGGTATTCTTATGTATCTTAGGCAGACAATAAAAAAGTAGCCACTGCTGGAGTGTTCTTAGGTAGTAGAAATTTGAATTCATCTTGGGTTATTATCTCACTATCTCTAGCCTTAGTGAGTAGTTGTTTAAGATCCTGTAAGTACTTTATGGTAGGATCCCCTTGGAGTTTTTGATAACAGGATATGTCATTAAGGTGGGTCATGCATATGTCTATGTACTTTTCTTTTTCCAAAATTACAATATTAGCCCCCTTATCTAAAGGGGTTTAATGATTACATTTTTATCAGAGCTTAGTTCTTTTAAGGCTTGGTTTTCAGCATAAGACAAATTGCTAGTCGTAGGTGTTTCAATGGCATTAAATTGTTCTATTTTATCTGTGGTTATTTGCACAAAAAAGTCCACATTTGTTATGTCTTTAAAGTTGGGTGTGTACCAGCTTGGTGGTTTCAGATCAGTTAGGGGTGATCCTCAAGTAGTGTTTTTACATGTTGATAATCCTCGGGTGAGACTCCTATTTGTGTAATGCACTAAGAGCGAGTTCCTGGCCAAAGAGATTAGTGTCCTAGCCAGTTCAACTTATCTGCTCCAGGAGTGGGTACAAAAGAGAGCCCTTTGTTTAGAAGGGATATGTGTGTAGAAGAAAGAGGACGATTTGATAGATTTATCACCTTGTTTTCAATATTAGTACTTGGGGTTATTTTTTCAGTCGGTCGGATCTGTACCCCCATCTGTTCCTGTCCCTCAGTCTGTACCTGTGCTGCTGTAGCAAGATCACCTTTACAGGATGTTTTTACTATTTATTTTGCTATTCCCTTTTAAGCATACTCATTAAAAGTTACGTTTTAATTTTTATCTGCAACTGTGACAATATGAATTTAGGAGTAGCAAAACATTTGGTAGAATACAAGGATGTGCCTCACTTGGGATACACAGTGGCAGAACTAATATAGAGAGGGCCATGGTTCAAGAATTTTTTTGGGCCCCCCACTAGTGCAAAAAGATCTCCATCTGTCATACAACTCCCACAGTGCTATGCCAGCTTGGGGTCTACCATTTGCCTATACTTGCAGGGTTGTATTTGTGAGCAATGTTTGTTTTTTTGAATGTAAGCATTTTTATGCTAGTATGTGTGTGCATGTAGGAGTGTATGTGTATGTATTTTTCCCATTGGAATGAAGTGGTGTGCTTTTGTCTGTAGTGTTTTTGTTTGCATAGAATTTTAGTATTTTAATACAGGGGTATGTTTGTAAGTAGTGTTTGAGTGCATTGGTGTGTTTGGAAGTAGCGTGGACTTTTAATTGCAGATTATTATTATTATGTTTATATTTGTATAGCACCATCACATTCTGCAGAGCTTTACAATGGGTGGACGAACGGACATGTAGTTGTAACCAGACAAGTTGGACACACAGGAACAGAGGGGTTGAGGGATGTACATATGTACATGATGGGTATTTGTACATATGTATAGGTATTTGAGTGAAGGGTTGTGTTTGTACATAATTTTGGAGTTTGTATGTAACGTTTGTATTTGCAGGGGTGTGTTTGCATTTTGTGTTGGTGTTTGATTGCTTTGATGTATGCACATACACTACCGAATACATAAACACTTACACAGATATACATACACATCAATATATATATATATATATACACATTCATATACACCCTGACACATAGACAAATAGATGAACACACTGACATGCACACAGCTTGACACAAGATACACATTCTGACACACACATTGACACACAGATGCACTGACATAAAGATACATACACTGACACATACACATACACGCTGACACAGATACACACACACACACATACACGTAATAGTTTATATATTTTCAGCCAACCTCCTGATTACATATTTTGTGACTTCCCTGGATACTGCTGGTGTCTGATCAGTCCATGTGATCAGTACAGTTTACATGAATGTCGTCACATTAGGATTTTAAGCAGTGGAAAAACTTAATACTAACTCTGTCTTTTCTCACCCCACAGATAAGAATGAAGTGGTGTCCATATTTTGGAGGGACAGTCCTCAGTTATGACTCAAATCGCTCTGCCCCTTTTTCTATCCCAATGTACCTCTTTTCTGGGATCTCCATATTGTTATCTGAGTGTATATCAGAGCTTCACAATCGCATTAATCTATTTTGATTTATATGTGTAAAGATATATTGATATTGTTCTAAATGGCATCTTAGCTGCATAAATTAATTTTACTACGTCACCTAAAATTTCCCCTGTGCCTGGTCACATCCTCATTCTCACACCTAGAATTAAAGCAGCATCCAATTTTTTTTAACCCCCTCCCACCTCCACTACATCTAATTGTCCCCCTAGACACCCCCAAATGCCCCTGGGCCCCCCATGTTACCTACTTATTTATCATCATTTCATGCCCCGACCTAGGTCCTGGACGCAGCCATCTTTGTGTGGGCAGATACCCACACTAAATAGCACTGTGAAATTCCTGCGCATGCCTAGGTAAACACTTGGGCATTCGCTATTGTCTGAAATTCGGACGGGAATTTCGTCTGTTCATTCGTCAGAAAAACAAAGTAATGAATAGAAATTTCAGATGAACAAACACCGAATATACAAACACCGAATATATTGGTTGTTTGTTCAGTTTATTACAAGGAGGGAGCTATATAAAATAGGTCCCCCCCACCCTAAATGACAATGGGGGGACCTATTGTCCTCCCTCCCCTGGCCCAACCCATGGGCGGCGGCCCTAAAAGACAATGGGGGGAAACCCATGAGTGGTGGGTGTGGGCCCTAAATGAAAATGAGGGGGGACCTATTGTTCTCCCCCCTGGGACCTATTGTCCTCCCCACACCGGCCCCCACCTATGGGCAATGGGTGGGGGCCCTAAATTACAATGGGGACCTATTGTCCTACCCTGGCCCCCACCCTAAAAGACAATAGGGCTGCCCATGGGTGGGGGCCAGGGTAGGACAATAGACAACATGAGCGGCGGCTGGGGGCCCTAAATAAAAATGGCCTATTGTCCTCCCCCCGGCCCCCACCCATGAGTGGCGGTTGGGGGCGCTAAATGAAAATGGGGGGGACCTATTGTCCTCCCCCTGAAAGACAATGGGTGTACCTATTGTCCCCCCCACTGGCCCCCACCCATGGGCAACAGGTGGGGGCCCTAAATGACAATGGAGGGGACCTTTTGTCAGTTAGCAGGTTGTGTTTCAGAAGCAATAGTTCATGAAATATAGTATAATTGGTTTTCTAAGTGTAGTTTTCTCCCTACCCTGTGTCCTAGGTTGTTGCATTCCATTTGTGATGACCCCCCCTGCATCCACAGGATAATTTATGTCTCACCATCTCATTCCTATCAACTTTTACCAAAAATAGTTCATTAGTTTCCCTCAGAAAGATTCAGTAAACACTAATAAGGAACAGCATCACATGGACATACAATTATAGCATTTCAAATTAATTTTAGCTTGTGTCAGCTATGTCTTACACTTCTAATAGACACTGGATGTTATACAGTCAGGTCCATAAATATTGGGACAGCGACACAATTCTAATCTTTCTGGCTCTATACACCACCACAATGGATTTGAAATGAAATGAACAAGATGTGCTTTAACTGCAGACTTTCAGCTTTAATTTGAGGGTATTTACAGCCAAATCAGGTGAACGGTGTAGGAATTACAACAGTTTGTATATGTGCCTCCCACTTTTCAAGGGACCAAAAGTAATGGGACAATTGTCTGGTCAGCTGTTCCATGGCCAGGTGTGTGTTATTCCCTCATTATCCAATTTACAAGGAGCAGATAAAAGGTCCAGAGTTCATTTCAAGTGTGCTATTTGCATTTGGAATCTGTTGCTGTCAACTCTCAATATGAGATCCAAAGAGCTGTCACTATCAGTGAAGCAAGCCATCATTAGGCTGAAAAAACCAAACAAACCCATCAGAAAGATAGGAAAAACATTAGGTGTGGCCAAATCAACTGTTTGGAACATCCTTAAAAAGAAAGATGCACCGGTGAGCTCAGCAACACCAAAAGACCCGGAAGACCACGGAAAACAACTGTGGTGGATGACCGAAGAATTCTTCCCTGGTGAAGAAAACACACTTCACAACAGTTGGCCAGATCAAGAACACTCTCCAGGAGGTAGGTGTATGTGTGTCAAAGTCAACAATCAAGAGAAGACTTCACCAGAGTGAATACAGAGGGTTCACCACAAGATGTAAACCATTGGTGAGCCTCAAAAACAGGAAGGCCAGATTAGAGTTTGCCAAACAACATCTAAAAAAGCCTTCACAGTTCTGGAACAACATCCTATGGACAGATGAGACCAAGATCAACTTGTACCAGAGTGATGGGAAGAGAAGATTATGGCGAAGGAAAGGAACTGCTCATGATCCAAAGCATACCATCTCATCAGTGAAGCATGGTGGTGGTAGTGTCATGGCGTGGGCATGTATGGCTGCCAATGGAACTGGTTCTCTTGTATTTATTGATGATGTGACTGCTGACAAAAGCAGCAGGATGAATTCTGAAGTGTTTTGGGCAATATTATCTGCTGATATTCATCCAAATGCTTCAAAACTCATTAGACAGCGCTTCACAGTGCAGATGGACAATGACCCGAAGCATACTGCAAAAGCAACCAAAGAGTTTTTTAAGGGAAAGAAGTGGAATGTTTTGCAATGGCCAAGTCAATCACCTGACCTGAATCCGATTGAGCATGCATTTCACTTGATGAAGACAAAACTGAAGGGAAAATGCCCCAAGAACAAGCAGGAACTGAAGACAGTTGCAGTAGAGGCCTGGCAGAGCATCACCAGGGATGAAACCCAGCGTCTGGTGATGTCTATGCGTTCCAGACTTCAGGCTGTAATTGACTGCAAAGGATTTGCAACCATGTATTAAAAAGTGAAAGTTTGTTTTATGACTGTTAATCTGTCCCATTACTTTTAGTCCCTTGAAAAGTGGGAGGCACATATACAAACTGTTGTAATTCCTACACCGTTCACCTGATTTGGATGTAAATACCCTCAAATTAAAGCTGAAAGTCTGCAGTTAAAGCACATCTTGTTCATTTCATTTCACCTAACTGTATAGTTCAGTACGTTTTCATTCTAGAAAATTAACATTTGGAAATAAAACTATCTGATCATAGGTCCTTGCTGCCTGCTGATCAATGATTGTGGCTGGATAAAGGACAATTCAGGCAATCAATAATTGTGTGTAGCCCAGCTCCGATACCACGCATAGGTATCTTCGCTATTCCTTCCTCAAAGCTTAAAGAGGCACTGCAATAATCCAAGACCCTTTCCCCCCAGCAACTAGATGACACATAGTTCTGGGAGTCAACAGATTTTATTTTGGCCACATACAACTTTTATGCACTGACTCCTAGCATGGGGTTTCCACATCACCATTACAAGGGTTTTCCTCCCAGGAGCCTGGGTTTTGGTATGGGTGGTGGGCCACTGAGTTATGGCCTCAACCATTGCTGGTTTGGGCTTCTGTTTCCTACACCCCACCCGATGTTCTAAATACTGTATTTTCAGCATGAAAACTTCACAGTTCCCGGTCGGTCCCCCAGCGGCACTTAGCCGTGATTCTGTTGGAACTGTTTTTAGCAGGAAGACTTCGCGGTTCCCGGTCGGTCCCCAGCAGCACTTAGCCGTGATTCTATGGAACTGTTTTGGGCATGGGACCATGCGTGCGGCCGGCTAAAACTATGACTTCCAGGAAATTCCTGAACCCCTGAACCGATCTGGGTGATTTTTGGATATGTTGTTCAGGGGATGTAGCTTTTGTGGGGGGTTGTATGTTTTATAAAAATGTGTGTGTAACGGATCACCTGGCACCCCGACTGGTTTTGGTATGGGTGGTGGGCCACTGAGTTATGGCCTCAACCATTGCTGGTTTGGGCTTCTGTTTCCTACACCCCACCCGATGTTCTAAATACTGGATTTTCAGCATTAAAACTTCACAGTTCCCGGTCGGTCCCCCAGCGGCACTTAGCCGTGATTCTGTTGGAACTGTTTTTAGCATCCGTTGATGGATGTTCCTAGCGCTTCTTGAGGATTCCAAGTACTCTAGCTGACACCACAACCACCGCAGGCCGAACCTCTCTTGCTTCACAGCGAAGCAGGAATGAGCTCTTAAAAGAGCTTAGGAGTGATTATAGCAAGGGAATATGCAGAGCATAGCAATCCCTTGTAGCAGATTCCCCCAATAAGAGACAGGACTCCAAATTGAGAGTGAAGTAAAACTGTCTAAAACTTTATTTTACTTGGGACTAGCCCCTATGGTCATTACATTAACATTGCTGTGAAAACTCAATAAAATTACAAACAGTCAGATCATAGCAGGCAACATACAGTGACTTATTATAACATAATTACATATTTATAAATGGGTGGGGAAGACCATAATTAACACAAAATGTCTCTCCTGCATGCAGAATTAGCGATATGCAAATCTACCCGAATATGCAAATTACCAGTCTTGCTATTCAGGTAGTGAATATTACTGTTGCCACCAACAGAGGGCACTACACAAGCTCCATAGCCAAATCCACCTAGTTGGTAGCAATCCTCAGCAGAACAGGAGAGCAGGCAATACATCCCAGGGGCCATAGTCACATGGCAGGGGGCAGGCAATCAGTCTTCCTCCAATTATCTCCAGGCAGAGGGGAGGGATTGTATGATGATGTATGGGAGTGTCACGTATTTGAACAACGTTGTCATTGGTCTATAACTTTGTACTACAGTCTTTCATCAGGTCCAGGTGGGAGTACCCCTTACATGGGGATTGTCATAAAAGGCCAAGTGTGGTCCCAAATCAGTTCACTTCACCCTCAACATGCAGCCTCGTCTCGTGATTGTAGGGAACAGCTATACCAGCTATACCTGCTTTTGATTACTATACTGGCTATAATAACTAGCTCTTGTAAGAGCTACACAGCTATACCTGCTATACTTTCTGGAGGAGGAGAAGTTCACCTTGTCTTAGGTCCAGGGTGGGTGGAAAACGGTGAGACCCCAGCCAAGCTGCGGTGGCTAAGGAGCTACGGTGCTTATAGTATTCAAGTCAACTAGGAAGCAGCGATTGGTGGAGGCACCCAGTCAGGGTGCCAGGAGGTCCGTCACATCTGGTGGCAGAAGTGGGATGGCTTCCTAGTGAGAGGAGAAGCATCCTGGAGACAACGGGATTGTTATGGATTTATAAATGAGGGAACTGGTAGGGAAGGAGACTTAGCTGGAGGACGCATACCAGGCACTGTGGTGGTACATGATTTGGCATGCCCCCTGGATGGCTGTGCACGACAGGACCGAAGGTGAGGGTTACAATGGCCCTGGCCTGTTGTGGGATTCCTTCAAAGACCCTGAGTTTGGAAGTAGTACAGAGTTCCGATTCTGGGACATCTATGAGTACAGGGAGGGCATGTTGATGCTAACGAGGTGAGACAAGACCTGACTTCTCTGGTGACAAAGGAATTGGCACTGGAGCAGGATTACCAACACTTGCTTAGCTCAATTCAGCAACAACTAACAGAGGGAGACCGGTCCCGCAGCGATACTCCCACAACTACGAAGACTGAGTTTGATAGGGAAGTGAAACGTCGGCTAGCCCACCAGTCGGCAGGTGGAGATGGGACCGAAGTCTCTCCACCGGCCCTACAGGATCTGGGCCATAGTCAGGATCATTGGTCCTAATCCCCAGCGGCAGGGTACCATGCAGGGAGAGGAGACAACCGGTCTCTGTCCCCAGCGGTAGCCGGATTTACAGGGTGAGGAGATGATCGGTCTCTCTACCCTACAGCAGCAAGCGTCCTGGGGAGTGGAGACAACCGGCCTCACCCTCCAGCTGCAGCCGGAGGCACCGGGAGAGGAGACAACTGGCCCTTCTCCCCAACTAAAGGACCACGGTCTCTGCACAGGACCTACATGGATGCTGGACAGCCGTCTCAGATTACCATCAGCCCCAGCAGAAATACCAGGGGAAGGAGGTGGATGATCCCTCCCCACAGCATCGGATCACAGGGGTAGTGGATGAGACGACCGCATCCATTGACCACATCCCAGCGGAAGAGCTGGCATCAGGGCAGAACGCCGCTGGCCATTTCTGTTCCACCCCTTGGTATGGGCCCTGTCAGGCGGCCTGTAGCTTGTCGTGGCAAATAGATTTTAAAATCAAAACCTTTTGGCCAATCTGAAAACTACGTCCCCTGGTGCCCCTGTCATACCATCGGCGCTGACGGGTGCACCGTCTGGAGGTTGGTACATATGTTCTGAGTCAATTCCATCAAGCAGTCGCGGTACTTCAGCACATAGGTTATAATAGGAGTACCATCCTGACCTACTGCTCCCTCCTAGTGTTCCCAGATTAAGTCTACGGGTCCACGTACTCTCCTTCCGAATGTAGTTAGAAGGGCGAGAATTCTGTAGATTACTGCGGTACCTCTATGTAAGCGAATAGGAGCAGCAGGAATCTCTCCCAGGCTCGGTGGCCATGAAAGTCCAGAGCATTAGTTTTAATGTCCCATTGAACCTTTTAAATAGGCCATTTGTCTGGGGGTGTTAGGGAGAACTGATAATCGGCTTAATGCCACACAGTCTCCAGAGCTATTGGGTGACTTCAGCAGTGAACTGAGTGCCCTGATCCGATAGTATCTCCCTGGAAAATCCCATCCGGGGGGAAGACTCGCATCAGAGTTTCAGCCACTGTCTCTGTGTTTGTCAGCGCCACAGCTTCTGGGCACCAGGTTGCATAGTCGACTATAATAAGGATATACTTTTTGCCGGACAGGCTTGGTTTAGATAGGGGTCATACGAGATCTACTGCTACCTGTCCAAACTGTTCCTCTGCAATTTGGCCTTATGGCGATCTCAATATTGCTGAATGTCTTTGGAGATGCCAGGCCAAAATAAGTTGTGGGTGAGCCCTAAGTGGCCAGACAGGGGAATATCATGGGCAATCTGGAGTGTAACTCTCCAATATTTCTGGGGGACGACTAGTTGTCGGGTAGGGATGGTATGTAACCGGACGTGAATCTTTCTGAGTCTCGGTACAATAACCCTTGGTGCCAGGAATATCTCTCTTCCTCTAATCCTGCTTGTGAATTGGTCACTCTATTCCTATATATCTTCAGGGTAGGGTCGCTAAGGGTTTCCTGCACAAATTTGGGCGGGTTGTCCCAGGGTAGTGGTGAAAGGACTTTTCCTACCTGGATCTCAGAGTGCAAGCGGTTTACCGTGGTGTGAGCCTGTGACTTGGTGGTGACTGGGTAGGGCTCGTTGGTGACCTGGGACAACAGGAATGCTGAGGTCAGCTGGCCGAGATCATTCCCCAGCAAGACAATGGGAGTTCCTGCATCAACCCCACATCAATCAGCCCGGACCCGGCACCCCAATTTAAGTGCACTCTCACAGTGGGTAGCAGAGTAAAACATAGAAACATAGAATGTGACGACAGATAAGAACCATCTAGTCTGCACAATTTTCTAAATACTTTCATTAGTCCTTGGCCTTATCTTATAGTTAGGATAGCCTTATGCCTATCCCACGCATGCTTAAACTCCTTTACTGTGTTAACCTCCCTGAAGTAAACCCATGTTGTCTTTGATCTTGAAATCCATGTGTTTTTAGATGTTCAACAATCCTGTCCTTTAACATGGTTTCCATTACTTTCCCCACTACTGAAGTAAGGCTTACTGGCCTATAGTTGCCCGACTCACCCCCTCCTACCTTTCTTGTGGATGGGCACAACATTTGCTAATGTCCAATCTTCTGGGACTACTACTGTTAACAATGATTGGTTAAATAAATCTGTTAATGGTTTTGCTAGTACACCACTAAGCTATTTTAATAACTTTGGGTGTATTCCATTCAGTCCCATTGACTTATTTGTCTTTACTTTTGATAGTTGAAATAAAACCTCTTCCTCTGTAAACTCACATGTAATAAATGGCTCATTTGTCCTTTTTCCTAACTGAGGTCCCTTTCCTTCATTTTCATCTGTAAATACTGAAAAAAAATTTCATTGAGGCAGACAGCTAGACCTTTATCCTCTTCTACATACCTTCCTTCTTTTGGTTTTAATCTAATGTGATCCTTTGTTTGCAGATAGCACGGTCCTCTAGGGTAAACAACAGGCACAGTCCTTTTATTTTCATATAATCCAGGCACTTTATTTGTAAGTCCACACAGGAGACAGCAGCAAATGAAAACATAAATATAACTCAAATCCCTATAAACAAAAACCTAGCTCGTCTGAGCACTTACTAACATCAGGTTCCCTATCTCTCAGGGGTTAAACTAGAACAAAACAATATTGGTTTCACCAACCTAGTGTCTTTGTCAGCTCTCTGCACTCCAGTACTTAGTCAGCCTGTTGCTTTCCTTTCTACACTCCCAGTGCTCCAAGCCAACCTTAACTGCTTTCCTTTCTGCACTCCCAGTGCTCCAAACCAGCCTTGACTGCTTTCCTTTTGCACTGCCAGTGCTCAGTCTCCTTGACTCTCTCACTGGAGAGAACAGCCTTTCTCCTACCTGCTTCCAGGGAGGAAGCCAGCAATCCCCCTTTACCTGCCACTGCTACAGCTGATTATCTGCAGCTGAGCAGTGGGTTGGAGACAGCTCCAAAAAACTCTGGCCTGGACCTTATTTCCCCCAGTTGTGTATAAACTGAGGAGTGGAGCATTGGCCCACCCTGCTCTCCAAATGCTCCACCCCAGGGGCCCATAACTAAACTTTGGTTTGTGTTGCCTACAACACATACTACAGATACTCCCCCTGGGGTTAAGTGTTATAGGCCTATCTGTCTTCACTTTATCACACTAACTAATCCCTGTTTTACTTTCCTTTTCTCATTTATGTATCTAAAAAATGTTTTGTCCACTTTTTTTACTGACTGTGCTATTTTCTCTTCTGTGTGTGATTTGGAAGCTCTTATAACTTGCTTAGCCTCTTTCTGCCTAATCTTATAGATCATTTTGTCTTGCTCACTCTGGTTTTTTTTTATAATTACTGAATGCTAAATTTTTGTTTTTTACTATTTTTGCCACATCTGCGGAGTACCATAGTGGTTTCTTGAATTTTTTGCTTTTACTGACAAGCCTAATGCAATTTTCTGTTGCCTTCAGCAACTTTTAAATAATCCCATTTATCTTGGACTCCATTTAAATTGCTCCAATTTGATAATGACTTCTTTACACATATTCTAATTTTAGGAAAATCTGTTGTTTTTTTTAAAGTCTAAAACCTTTGTTTTTGTGTGGTGTGACTCAGTCACTGTTCTTATATTAAACCACACTGACTGATGATCACTGGATCCTAATCTTTCACCTACAGTAATATCTCATACGAAATCTCCATTTGTTAACACTAAATCTATTATGGCCTCCTTACGGGTTGGCTCCTCAATGACTTGTTTTAGAGACAATCCCAGTCGGGAGTTTAGAATATGTGTGCTCCTTGCACAAGAAGCTATTTTTGTTTTCCAATTCACATCAGGAAGATTAAAGTCACCCATAATGATAACTTCCCCCTTCATTTTCATTTTAGCTATTACCTCAACTAGTAGATTATCTAACTCTTCTATTTGTCCTGGGGGCCTGTAAATCACACCTACACGAGTTACTGTGTGATTACCAAATTCTAACGTAACCAAAACGGACTCTATGGTCGTCTCACTAACTTTTATTAGGCTAGATTTTATGCTATCCTTCACATACAGGGCCACCCCTCCCCTTTCTTGCCTTCCCTGTCTTTTCTATATAAAGAGTACCCTGGTATTGCTATATCCCAGTCATTTTTCTCATTATACCATGTCTCAGTAACAGCGACTAAATCTACATTATCAGTTGCCATTATTGCCACAAGTTCATGGATCTTATTCCCTAAACTGCAAGCATTTGTAGACATGACTCTAAGCTTATCCTTTCCCCCCTAGTTTAAATACATCCTAGCAAAACCTCTGAACTGCTCACTGAGAACATTTGTTCCCTTTTGAGAAAGATGCAAACCATCTTTTTTGTACAGTTTATTTCCATTCCAAACAGAGCTACCATGAGAAATAAAGCCAAATCCTTGCTCCCTACACCATTCACCAAGCCACAAGTTAAAGTCCCTAATACGCATCCGCCTGTCGTTCTGAGTGTTATGCACAGGCAGAACTTCAGAGAATGACAGTGTGGAAGCAACCTGCCGTATATCATTGGCAAAAACACTAAAAACTTCCTTAACCTCTGAAACCTCATTGCAAGCCAAGTCATTTGTCCCTAGATGGACAAGTACATCCAATTCCCCTTCCTGCTTTGCTCACTTAACAATATTACAAATACGTCTCCTGTCTCTGTGAGCAGTAGCTCCGGGAAGACATATCACAAGACCACCATTGTCCATCTCCACACCTCTTATGATGGAATCCCCCAACAACAACTGCTTTCTATTAGGCAGCCTCCAAGCCTGTCTCCACAGCACCACTACCCTCAGTGCTTGAGCCTGTCTCCTCAACACCACTACCCTCAGTGCCTGAGCCTGTCTCCACAACACCACTACCCTCAGTGCTAAGGAGTACTGCTCCCCCTGCCACCCGCACGGCTACTGAACCTCTTGTTCAGTCGGCATCTTGGACTAGGTGTCGCTTTACTAAGGAGAGGGTGGCTCCTGTGTCTCGGAAACTTGGGCTGGCTTTCCGTTGAGCTGGACGGACTGGCGATGGTGTTGCACCCAATCTGCTGGTGGTACTTGATACAAGCGGCACTGCCGCTGAAAGTCTTGCAGGAACTCATCTATATCTTCCTCCGTTTCTACAAACTTTTTAAACACATCATGGAGAATCTTTGTCTTTACCTCCGGTGTCTGTGTGGTAGCTGGCAATCTTTCAAGGGTGCTCTGTTCGGCTCACCGAAGTTGGTTCTCCCATTCCGCCTGTGCTGACATGTAGGCATTTACTTGGGTGAGAGTTGTTGTGATGATCTCCATCGGGAGTTCTCTATGTAGAAGGCTAGCCAACGTTTCACTTCCCTATCAAATTCAGTCTCCATAGTTGTGGGTGTATCACTGCGGGACCGGTCTCATGCCACTTGGATAATTTCTAGGCTTCTACATGTTGCCTATGGATTAGATGCCTTCCCTTTTTAACCTACTACTGCAGGGAGTATATACAGACTCCCTTATCCAAATAACATGGCATAGCCTGGTGAGAGGTACTACGAGGGAGTAAGCAAACCTTTCTTTAGGTAGAAGGAGGTCAAATGCCTTTCTTGTTGTTAATTGTTTTCACAAGATGAATCTCCATTGCTTTCTGTCTAAAACTAGAAA
Source organism: Pelobates cultripes (assembly GCA_933207985.1). Classification (NCBI taxonomy): domain Eukaryota; kingdom Metazoa; phylum Chordata; class Amphibia; order Anura; family Pelobatidae; genus Pelobates; species Pelobates cultripes. The sequence goes on along the minus strand of OW240914.1, from coordinate 240,725,893 downwards.
ATTATATTCATAAAAGTAATCTTGAATATATTGAATATAACTGTTTATAGGGCAAGACAACTAGTTTCATTTTTAAGTGTGGTTAATTTGGAATATGGAGTCAAGTCAAGCACATGTTAAAACTGCAAAAATGCTAAAGATAGGTGCTCTAGTCAAAAAAGATGTTGCTGAATCTCTCATATAGAGAAAACTTGCTGGTATTTTATTAATGGACTCGTTATGGGTGCGATCAATCCAAAATACAAATGGTGTATTTTTAATTTTTTCTGTAATGGCACATATAAGAAAAAATACCTTTTTGAAAATAGAGAAAGACTAGCCGAAACAAAGTATTTTTACCATTGTTCAGTGCTTTCAAATAGTCTTTGTTTTAGCTTCAAGCAGTAATGTAGCCCCATGTAGCCAAAGCACAGCTAAGCGGAAAAGGTCCTTGACAGGGGTTAGGAGGTGGGCATAGGAGGAGGGAAGGAAGTATGGAGTTATGGGTAAGTAGGTTGGGATATTTAAATAGGCAGCCATTTTAAATGAGCTCACTTCTAATTTCCTACCTGACCGAGTTTGTGTTCACTTCTGTGTTCCCAGATTTGGCCTGGTGGGGTTTTTTCCCTTTTTTGTCTCCCTGCAGGGCTGATGGACGACGTGGAGCAGCTGTTGGAGGGGATCTGGTCGGCTGAGAGACGCCAGGGTGCCGACTGGTTGCGGGCCCAGTTGGGAGCGGCCCTGGCGGTGGCGGCGGAATGGGACGGCGGCAGTGGACGGCCGGTCCGGGCCAGGAGGCCCACAAGACGGCTAAGCCCGGGCGCGGGGCCCGGTGAAGGCGCACAAGGAGTTCCTGCGGTGTCTGGGGTGAGCAGCAACAGGCCCGGTAGCCGCGTGGTCAAGGCCCTGCCTCCCCACGAGTGGCCGGGGCCTAGGAGCAGTACCCGGAGGCGGATGGATGGGGGCGCCGCGGCTCCCGAGGTGGAGGTGCACTGATGGCCTCCTGGGGCACAGAGGGGCGGCCCGGGAGGACCCCTACCCCATCGGTGGTCGCAGAAGACGGGGCCGGATCCGGGAGGACACGCGGCCGGCCCCTGGGCCAACAGGCAAGTGCAGGGGGCCCCAGCCGGGTCCCCCTTGGCGGGCAAGGTGCTGGGAGTGGGCCGCAGAGGAGCAGAGGACGGGCGGCGGAGGTAGGGGTTGGGCAGGCCCAGCGGGTATCCCCAGGTAGGGAGGGGGGGTTGTCAGAGAGGGCCCGGGTGGTGCTGGGATCCCTCAGGGGGAGCAGGCCTCCGGGGTTGGGGGGGGCTAGCATTTAGTCAGCGGGCTCTCCCCAGTTAGCGAGTGGGTCATCTGGGGGAGTTAGGAGTAGGCCTCTGGGTGTGGGTCAGTCTGGGTCGGTTTTGTGCAGGGTTTTTTTTTTAATTCCTTTCCGGGAGAGGGGGGGGATGGGGAGATTGCGCAACCTGAAGTCGGTCGAGGACTTCCCGGGTGTGGTGGGGGAGAAGCTGGGCAAGGAAGTCGGGCTGGGACGGATGGCAGGTCCGTTCCCGGTACCCCTGTCGGAGGGCCTGCTGGTTTCCCCCCATGGGGTGGTTCCAAAAAAGGAACCGGGGAAGTTCAGGCTCATTCATTCCTGTCGGCTGCTACGGCGGGGGTTCGATCCCCACGCCATTTCATTCGGGTGTCTGCAGCCATGAGGGCCGAGTTGAGCGTCTGGGACACCTTCCTAAGGGAATGGGACGGTGTTCTTTCGGCAGGAGGGCATGGCGACGGCAGAGTTGGAACTGTTCACGGATGCGTCGGGTAGTGTAGGCTTCGGGGTGTACTTTGGGGGAAGATGGTGTGTGGAGAAGTGGCCGGAAGCGTGGGGGTCGAGTCCCCTCATGCGCAACCTGGCTTTTCTGGAGTTGTTTCTGCTGGTCGTCGCGATAGCACTATGGGGTGAGGGGCTGCGGGACCGGAAGGTGGTCTTTTTCTCTGACAACATGGTGGTGGTGCACGCAGTGAATAATCAGTCTGCGGCTTCCAAGCCAGTGGTCAGGTTGCTGCGGTGTCTGGTGTTAAGGTGTATGTTACATAATGTCGTTTTTCGTGCGCGCCATGTTCCAGGGTACTTGAACGAAGTGGCTGATGCTTTGTCTCGTTTTCAGTGGTCGCATTTCCGGACGGTGACACCGGAGGCATTGGAAGTGTGTCAAGCATGCCCGGAGGAGATATGGCAGCTGGGAGCATCCTGCTTGGGGGACTTGTGAAGGCTTCACTGGCACCGGCCACATAGGTTGCCTACAGTAAGGTCTGGGACTCTTGGGAACGGCCATTGGAAGGGCTAGATCGTGTAGTTACGGGGGAGTCGATCCAGTGGTTGACAGGGCCATGGCGGCGTTGGCTTTCTGGTTCAGGATGCGTGGGAAGAAGGATCTTACCAAGACCTTCATTATCAGGCAGGCGTTGAAGGGGTATCGGAGGGGCCGCAGGCGGCCGGAAACTAGGAGCCCGGTGTCGGTGCGGGTGCTGGGGACTCTGGTCAGAATGTTACTGGAGGTTTGTTTCGACGAGTTTGAGGCGCCTCTGTTCAAGGCAGCGTTCCTGTTGGCCTTTTTCGGGGCTTTCCGAATAGGGGAGTTGATGAGCGCTACTAGGGTGGTGCCCGGTGGTTTACAGGTATCGGGGGTTCGGATTCTGGATGGGAAAGTGGTGGCGCACCTGGCAAAATCCAAAACGGATGTCAACGGGGCCGGGATGTGACACTACGGGCCTTGCCGGGCGCGGCACTGTGCCCGGTGGCGGAGTACATGGCCCGGAGACCGGTGGTAGGGGGATCCCTGCTGGAACATGCGGATGGCTCGTCCCTTTCACGATTTCAATTTGGTAAGGTTTTTCAGTTGGGCCTCGTGAGGATGGGGCTACAGGCGGAAAGATTTGGGACACACTCCTTTTGCATTGGGGCGGCCACAGAGGCCGCACGGTTGGGTCTTGGGGATGAGGTAGTGAAGCGGATAGGGAGATGGGAGAATGTGCGGTTCCGTTCCTATGTGCGGTTGGGTCTACTGGATTAAAACAAAACAAAAACAAAAAAAACCAGAATGGCCCTATCGGGGGGATCCCGGTAGGGTTGGGGAAGGGGGTCTTCTCTCTCCTCAGGTTTCTCTCATTGTTTGTTTTCTTCTCCTTCCCAGGCCGTGTTGCATGGATTGTGGGCCATTCCTTTGTCTTCTGGGCTGCAGCTCGAGCCCAGGGCCAGCAGCTGGGCTTTCCGAGGGACCAGTTGGCAGTAAAATGGTTTGGGTTCAAGGGGTTCAGCTGGGGGAAGGTCTGCGGGGCTGTGTTTCGGAGGATAGCGAGTGGGGAGGCGCCAGACATGCTGGTCCTACATGCGGGGGGCAATGACTTGGGTCTCACACCGCAACGACGGCTGGTAAAGTGGATGAAGCACGACCTCAACAAATTGAGGGACCTGCTTCCCAGGATCATGTTAGTGTGGTCAGAGATGGTCCCGAGGTGTCGGAAGCGGCACGCACGGGATCCGGTGGCTATCGATAAGTGCAGGAAAAAAGTGAACAGTTTGATGGCGAGATTTGTGAGAAAAGTGGGGGGGAGTAGTTGTGTGGCACGGTGAGTTGGAAGGCGGGTTGTCTGGGTACTAACGCTCGGATGGAGTCCATCTCTCGGCGGTAGGGTGGGATCTCCTGAACTTGGGTTGGCAGAAAGGAATGCAGAGAGCGCTATTTATTCGTGGTGGTGGAGCTCAGACAGCTTAAGGGATCAAGGTCTGAGCTTGTGGCGGAATAGGGAGCTGAAGGAGAAGGAATAGTCTCCCTAGGATGAACGTGACAGAAAAGGAAACTGAGGTCATTGGTGGTTGGTAGGTTTCGAGTCCTGTCGGTGGCTCAGAACCTGGTGGGGTAGGGGTATCCGGGTATACCCCTGCCATGGTTAACTTATGTTTGGCACTTTAAGTTGGTATGTTGGAATAATGTTGGCATATGTTATATATATGTGTTATATATATATATATGTGTTATTTATATGGGGGTCATTGCCTTTTATATAACAGAAGGAGTCGGATGCGAGGGTGGAGTATGGGGGCAATGACCCATGTTTATTTGTTAAGTTATTATTATTATGTTACAATGAATATATTATTATTATTTAAGATTGTTTAATAAAGCTGTGGACAAATTTACCCGAGTGTCAGTGTGATTATTGGGTTAGGTATGTGGGAGGCTTTGTCCTGGAGTCCGACTGCCCATATGGCGACTATACACCGGTCAAGGCTTGACATCCAAGCAGTGGCGGATCCAGAGCCTGATCTTGGGAGGGGCACTTGTAGATTATTTAAAGAAATAATCCAGACACAATAACCAGTACAGCTCAGTGTAGTGGTTATGGTGTCAATAGTGCCGGGATCCCTCCTAGAGTAAGTGGTCAAACCGTTTAAGAACAGTTTGACAACTTACCTGAGGTCTGCTGGGAAATGGGGCTGTAGTAGTGCACAGGAGCAGTGGTGTGTGTGAGTGGTGCATTGTGTAAGGGGTGCAGTGTGTGTGTGTGAGGGGGACAGTGTGTGAGCAGTGTGTGTGTGTGTGAAGACTGTAGTGTGTGAGTAGGGGGGCAGTGTATGTCAGGGATGCAGTGTATGTGTGGGACAGTATGTGTGTGTAACAGTTGCAGTGTGTGTGTGTGAGTGTGGGCGATGTGTATGTATGGGGCAGCAGTGTATGGGGGCAGTGTATGTGTATGGGGGTAGTGTGTGTGTATGGGGGGCAGTGTTTGTGTGGGGGGGGCAGTGTGTGTGTAGGGGTGCAGTGTGTATGGGGGGCAGTATGTGTGCATGGTGGCAGTATGTGTGTATGAGGGGCAGTATGTGTGTGTATGAGGGGCAGTATGTGTGTATGGGGGCAGTATGTGTGTATGGGGGGCAGTGTGTGTGTGTATGGGGGGCAGTGTGTGTGTATGGGTGGGCAGTATGTGTGTATGGGGGGGCAGTGTGTGTGTATGGGAGGCAGTATGGGGGCTATGTGTGTGTGTGTGTGTTAAGGGTAGGGGGGCTTTTTTTTATAATATATATTTTTAAATATTTAATTAAAATAAATAAATATTCTATGTCCCCCCTCCCTTCTTACCCTTATTAAGGAGGAGGGGGGACATATTTCGATCCGTGGTGGTCCCAGTGGTGATTCCCTGGTGGTCCAGTGTGGAGAGTGAACTCTAGCCTGCGCTCCCGGGCTAGAGTTCACTCTCGCGAGATTTGGAGCGTTGCCGTGGTAACCGCGGCAACGCTCCAAATCTCGCGAGAGGAGGACCCGGAGGAGCTGCTGCCTGAGCTCCCGGGTCCTCTCTCCCCTCCCTCTCCCTCCCCTGCCGGCACAGTGCCTCTGATCTCCCCTCAGGTCCGCAGGCACATTGCAGGGCTGGCAGGTGAGGAGAGGGAGACCGGCGGATTTCTCGGGGGGGGGGGGCAATTGCTCCGTTGCCCCCCCCCCGGATCCGCCAGTGGACGAATTACAATAACAATAAAGCATAAACAAGCTTCAAGGCTATACTACGACTGTTTCAGTACACAATATACTGTTGTAACCCCAAGTTAATAGAACTTCCCCAAATCCAGGAATCTCTCACAACTGTGCACTTACATCTTATTATAAACAACAGATAAGTTATTCAGACTTTAAGATGCCATCTTGAACTAAGTCAGGAAAATTTCCATGACGTATACACCCTTTAGTTATGGACTTGTATTTTTGCCAAATTAAGGGAGGTCCTAAAATGAATAAAGTAAAAGAAGTGTTACTTTTTCATATAATAAATATGAACTACGGTAACCTTAAAATGGAGACACCTAAGGTATAAATAGGTGTACTTTTAAATGTTAAGACACAGAGGAGAGGCTTGGAGACAGACGCTGCTCCATCTTAAAATGACAGAGAGGCTGACATGATGACATGTTCAGAAGGGTATGTTAACCTATTAATGATATTTGCAAGCATGTAAATTAATCTTATAAACTCTGCTATAATGGATTTTATATTTATATTATATAATAAATATTTAAAAAGACAAAACTATTGCTTCCAAGACAATCCTTATTTTATATTGTATTCTCAATTATTTATATATGTTAAATATACACTATATAAATTTATGGCTAAGATATATGTATGGTTAGCCCTACTAAGTTCTATGCTTTAAGACATTATAGTGGTAAATAAGGGAACCACCTGCGGTTACAACTTCATAGAGGTACCTTACAATATCTTATCAAATGGAAGGGTTATGGGACTGAAGACAACACGTGGGAAGACTCTTCTGATGTACATGCAAAAAAGTTGATTTCACAAACGTTACCCCGATAAACCAATGTAATAGCACCCTGAGTGTGCTCCTTAGGTGGGGGGTACTGTCAGGCCGTATCCGGTCCGGCTCCGTTCCGGTATTTCCGCTATGCGGAACCGGCTCCGCCCCCTTTCTGATGCGGCTCTCTCTCGCTTTATAGAGAGACCGCGCCAGATTCAAGGTGCTTGGTGATTTCGGATGTTACTTCCACATTCAATGCCGGCTAAGCTTCTCTTCAGTCTGAACGTGTACCGAACCTTGGATTGTTGCAACGGACTTTTGCCTTCTCATTGCCCTCTGACCACGGACCGTATTGGATTTACCGGATCTCTACTAATTTCCTTGAAACCAGACTGTTTATATCAAACATCCTTTGGACTCAATCTATTCAGTTCCATGGAGGACAACTCCCATCAATCTTAAGTATACAATTTACTTCTATCTCTGAAGGTTTACTTATTAATGAACTTTTACTTGCTTTCTATAACCTGCATTTACTAAAATATTATTGCAATCATTAAAGCCTTTCCTTTTCCACTAACTGCCTACAAACTCCACCTTGCTTTAAAGCTACAGTAACCTTATTAATTTTACTCCATTCATTCATTCATAAATAGATCCTTGATGGTGCAGTCACCTACATCAATTGATGTTGGAATCTAGTCTACAGTTATGATCCATTTCTTCCCCCTTCTCTTTACATGTGGAATATTAGACTACCTTTAAGAATCTACATTCTGTTGTTTTATCTACATCTCTACTCTTATGCGCTCTACAATGATGGAGCAATGAGAAATATAATTCTCCTAGATATATATTCTGCCTTACATAAGGACCTATCTCTTTAAAGGACCACTCTAGGCACCCAGACCACTTCAGCTTAATGAAGTGGTCTGGGTGCCAGGTCCTTCTAGGGTTAACCCATTTTTTCATAATTATAGCAGTTTCAGAGAAACTGCTATAGTCTGAATGGGTTAAACCTTCCCCCCCAAACCTCTAGTGGCTGTCTCATTGACAGCCACTAGAGGCGCTAACGTCTTCTCACTGTGAAAATCACAGTGAGAGCGCGCTCCAGCGTCCATAGGAAAGCATTGTAAATGCTTTCCTATGAGACGCCGGCTGAATCGGGCCGCTGCGCTCTCGCGCGTCGCATTCAAGGTGGCTAACGGGAGGAGGAGAGGGGAGCTCTCGGCGCTGGAAAAAGGTAAGTTTAAACACCTTTCCCCCTTCCAGAGCCGGGCGGGAGGGGGACCCTGAGGGTGGGGGCACCCTCAGGGCACTATAGTGCCAGGAAAACGAGTATGTTTTCCTGGCACTATAGTGGTCCTTTAAGCTTTGTCTCTGTATTATTATTTGTATAAGTAACTATTGGAAATCCCTACACAAGAATTAAATGTTACTGTATACCGTTTATATTATTGACTTTTGTTTTGCAATGGTCTAATTGTCTCCATACTTGCTATACCTTTAGTACTAAATTGATAGTTTTAGCCAATAGTCTGATAGTTACGGATGTACTTTCCGATATATATTCTACCCCATTTATTTACTTTAAATTGTCATTTTTTATTAATATTACACTTCTATATATATTCCATCATTACACTTGTTATCTGTGCCGGGTTCCCACTGAATTTAGGGGTTAACTGGCACCGGCACATCACTCTGCCCCCTCGTTCGTGATTGGCTGAAATTGTGACCAATCATAGAGGTGGGTGGGTTATTTAAACGACTGCCGGCGTCTTGTTCGGTTCCCTTGGAAGAGCCAGTGTGGCAAAACGCGCGTCGGGACTAGTTTAGTTAGCGGAGTCAGATTAGGGATGATGCTGCAGCCATAATAATTCTAGAGTGGTCGGAGTCAGATTAGGGACGATGCTGCAGCCATAATAATTCTCGTATGACGCTCCGCTTAGACCACCCTCTTTATACATTATTGCCTAGACATTATTACCTTGGTGATCCTTCAGTAGAGGTTACTTTGTTACACTCAGGCTGGTGATTAACGCTTGAAGTTACTGAGAGATAGGAGAGGAAATACTAGTGTCTAATACAGTGAGATAGACTTAAGTGAGATAGACTTAAGTGCTTCTTGCACTAAAGATACTTTTGGATTATTTTTGATCCACTAAGAACTTTCTCTCTGTGCTACTCCTTAGCTATTCCCTAGCTCTCCCTCTCTCTTTTTATTTATTTATTATTTTTTCATTCATTATTTAGGATTTTATTTTAGAAGGAATCTTATTAAAAGTTAAATTTTATACCACTCCTATTGGGTTGCTTTGTATACATAGGGAGCCTTTGGGACTGTCCTTTTTAACCCTTAGGCTTCTCTGTATTTGTCCACCTTTTTTTGTCTTCTCTTATTAATCTAAAGGATTTATTCTCTTCTTGCTGTTGTAATTAAGGAGTTTTACAAGCTGCAGTTGAGTTCCAAATTCAAAACCTCTTGTGACATAACACTCAATTCCTGAACGGTATGCAGATTAGGGGCTGCACTCCCAAATGTAGAATGATGAATGGAGAACCAGGATGAAGAATAAAAAAGAATAAAACAAATTTATTAATATAATCTATAAATTAAAAAAGGAACAATGTCCAAATAAAACCGGAATGCGTTTCACCACTGGGACGTGGCTTCTTCAACCGGATCAATGAGCTGAATGTTTCCTGGTTCTACCGTTCCAAATAAACGAATATATTGCCGGTGTGTGTGTACCGCACACGTCGTTACCACCCACAGGTAAGACGTGTGTGGTCCATGCCTCATTATCATGCCGTAATCGGAGGTAGCTGGACGGATTCACTCACTCGGAGTTCCGTCAGCTGCCTTCGCCTCCACAAAATCAATTAACATAACTCCTATGTAGAATTCGTTGCTGTGATTTAAATCCATATGTAGTCCTCTAAAACAGTAAGGAATTCAGTTGGGTATTCCAATCTTCCACCATCTCTTATGAACGGGGAAGTCTACGTGGATTGCATTAACTCATAAAGTGCCAAAGCCCATAAAAACAGGGGTACATGAAAGGAGAAGATAGAGAATAGTATCAGTCCTTAATATTCATATGTATATCGTATCAAAATCAAATGGATACATCTTTCACATCATATTAACCTCTTCCTAAATAAAACCTAATTCAGATACATAAAAGTACACAATGTCATTTCATTTCCAATGTTCGTTATATTATTACAAAGCTTATATTCTGTATTGAAAGATTACTTTGGACACTTAAAATTTGTTCTTAATGCAAAACTAAATACCAAATACACTGTAAATACTTGTTCAAGTATAATTACAATACCTCAAACATCTTAGAGGTATACTGTTTGTAGCGGAGGTCCCTGTACCCCTGGCTGTGTACCTCTGCCAAGGACCGCTTCTTGGCTGGAGCAGGGGACCAACCGCAGCACTTCTGCCCACAGTTGCCGTGACTTGACTGGGGCCCTGGAACCGCTCCCTCTTGGAGCCGAATAGGAAATAACTCTAGACACCCCCACTGGTCGACACTCAGTCCTGGGAGCGCTAGTCCTTACAAGGACTTTCCCCGTTGAATCTCCTGCAAGCTGGAACAGCAGACACAGGAGTAAATCTTCTCTCCCTCCAATAACAGGACGACACACTGTTTTGGAGTGTAAGCTGGAATAGGTTTTAAGGGTGCCATACTTGGCCTTTTATGAAAGTCCCCAAGCAAGGGTTATGCCCACTTGGAACTTGTTGGAGACAGGGACACAAACTTTCAAAAACCAATAATAACACATTTACAATGTAAGGCACTCCCACACATGACACACAATCCCTCCCCTCTGCTTGGGAGATAATTGGATCAGTAACTGTACTAATTCTAATCCAATTATCTCCAAACACAGAAAAAAACATACATTTCTAAAAAGTCCCAAAAGTACCCCAAAACACACGATATCCCCACAAATGTTACATCCCCTGATAGCCCTGATCTGGGTGACCAACATATACAAAAAGCACCCAGATCAGTTCAGGGGTTCAGGAATTTCCTGGAAGTCATAAATTTGACCGACCGTGCACATGGTCCTATGCCAAAAACAGTTTCATGAAATCAGTGCTAACCGTCGGTCAAGTTTGGTAGTCTTTTACAGGTTTCCCTGCAGGGCCCATAGTCTGTGGGCAGGAGGCTGGCAACCAGGCTCCTCCAGGAGCTTGTGGAAAACTCACTATCCAGGGAGACTATCCAGAACCGAGACGTCCAAATTGGTCTCGGTCTGTGATAGTCTGGTACAGAGAAGAGATTGGGGGCACACCCGAAAGATGCATTATGCAAGAAAGGTGCTACCGCAGTGACCAAAATTCATACAGAAAAAACTAGTTACAGCACACTCAGACTTGTAAAAATTCATAACTAAGAAGGCTACTATAAAACGCCTATCTATGATAATAAATATGGGGATTTAGTTTCACCATATGGCCATATGATGTTAAGCCCACCACTGCTTCAAAGTACCCCAATGTCAGTGGGTCCTACTCTAATTACAAAATGTGGGAGACAAATTAAATAGTACTGGTGCTAAAAACAAGCTACAGTGTATTGAATTAATTTCTTTGTAAGAGCAAAGTGAGTATACAAATAAAGAGTGATTACAGCAATTAAAAACAGTGTAACAACCAAACAATTAAAGTGTTGGTGCTTGAATGAGTATATTTGCAGATAATGTCTGTGCTGCATGAAGAAAAAATAAAAGTGTCATGACTATAAAACTCCCATTTATACACACACCTGTGGCCACCTCTAAATAGTCCTCAGAAGCTGGGGGGCCTGGGTGCGGTGCTTAACCCTAAAGGAATCTGGTCTGGATTCCAAATATACTTGCACAGAGAAGAGATTGGGGGCACAACCGAAAGATGCATTATGCAACAAAGGTGCTGCCGCAGTGACCAAAATTCATACAGAAAAACCTAGTTACAGCGCACTCAGACTTGTAAAAATTCATAACTAAGAAGCCTTCTTAGTTATGAATTTTTACAAGTCTGCGTGCCTTCTTAATTATGAATTTTTACAAGTCTGAGTGCGCTGTAACTAGTTTTTTCCTTAGTTCCCTCTCCTGCACCGGGACCAAGTTTGGGAATGGGCATTTGGGGATCTGGGTAGGCTGCCCAGCATCCCTTTCGGGTTAGTGCAGAGACCTCGGTCCCATATGCACCATCCATGCTAGGAGGCTGGCCCCTGGACGACAGCCCCATCTGCTGGGGTGGGGGACCAACTGTCCCCTCCTGCTGTGGGGTGAGACTGATTGTCTCCACTCCCTATACTGCACTCAACCACTGGGGAGAGAGACTGACTGTCTCTTCTCCCAATAACATACGCTGTCCCTGGGGTACAAGACCGGGTGTCTCTGTTCCTTGGACCTCACACTACCGCTGGGGAGTGAGACCGGTTGTCTCCCCTCCGTGTAATACACACTGCCACTGGGGAGAGAGACCGCTGGGGAGGAAGGACGGCATCTTCATACACACTCTTATTCTTAGCCCCATTGTTGTAACTCAATTAACTTGACTAACTGAATTGTTATGATACCTATTGCATTTGTTGTGAACATTTGTTATATCAATAAAAGATAAATGAAAAGAAAAAAAATGTAAAAGAACAGAAAAGATAGAGCTATGTAAACCAAATCCCAATACTGGCATAGAAACACAGAGGTCAGTACGGTGGTACCAGATCCACCAAATGGGCTTGAACCCAAAACAATAAATGTAAAGGAAGAGTGACTACACCCCAATGAAGGAGGGAACTCAATGCTGTTTTTTAAGGGGGCGGGGGGAGTGAAAAGGAAAACTGCAACATATCATAACTAACTTAGAGCTAAGGTAAGTGGGAAAAAAAATAAAAAAATCACAGAAACCTCAGCTATATGTTTCCATGGTATCAAATAACTTCAATACTTTATTGGGTACAAACAATGCAGAAATGATACAACTGGAATAAATTGCTGGGAAACCGAGAAAAAAAAAAGGAAAGAAAATAGTTATGTATATCTCACAGTCCCATTGTCCTAATTTAGTGGCCAGAAAGTTGCAGTTATCCTCAATAGCGGCTAGAAATCAATCCTAGTAATGGCTGCTGTTGTGGACAAAATAATAACTGTACTAAAATCTTTTTGTCGTAAAATGTCTATTTACTCTGCATAGCTATAATCAATATTAATATTAATCATAAGCTACTTAAGATGGCCGCTAGGGAGTTTACCTTGTCATCGAGTAACACCCTCAATTAACAAGATGGCGCTGGAATCTGGAGCCGGTAGGATGAGCAATTGATGAACTACTTAACACCTAACCAATTATTGATGTATATTCCTTGCTTTATAAGGGGCCTACCAGCCCCCGGGAATAAACATTCCTGATTTTTTCATTAACCTAGAAACCTGTGTCTGGTGTGAATTATTCAGGAAGCGTGCACGCACATATAACCAATTTGGAAAGGGGCAGATACAAAAATGTATCAAACATTTCTTTTGATCCACGACAATTTGGCACCCAACGTGGGGCACTGCGGTTTGCCGGACGGTAATTACCTATATTTTCCTGTATTGTGTTGGTCTCCCTCCGGGTCCATTCCGGCCTCCAGAAGGCAACAAAGACAGGAAAAAATTCTTGCCCGGTGCCTCTTTATAAGAACCTGTTGATTGTCTATCTGCCTCCTGAGTGTGAGTCCTGTGTCTGAAAGAGTTTTCTTGAAAATTTAGTCAGGTTTATTGCATTGTTTTGATATTATTGTTAGCTTAACTGCCTAGAGGGCAGGAAACCGCGACCGCCTGAAAAGTGCTGGGAATTTTGATATTATTGTTAGCTTAACTGCCTAGAGGGCAGGGAATTGCAACCGCCTGAAAAGTGCTGGGAATTTTTGTTGTTCTGTTCAGAGAGGAAAAGGATTTTGTTGATGTGGCGAAAGCCGCCTCGCCACTGGACATTGGAGAGGCCTGGCTGCCCGCCTCCTGCCATGTGCCTATGGCCCCTGGGATGTATTGCCCTTTAAAGACATGATTTGGGCATAAGGGATTTGTGTTGTGCTGCTGCTGGCCCTTTAAGAACCATCTGGGGACATACTGTGGAGTTACTGGGTGGCCACCATTTCCTGTATCATTGGCACATGGTGAGAACAATGGATGAAGCACATGTTGAGAACAATGGATGGCGGCCATTTTAACTTACAGACACTGTTTGGACTTTTCAACACGGTGCTATACAGCAGGGGACACATTATACAGTGATTGTTTTTCATTTAGCCTGTATATGTTCTGCAGAATTTGCATTAAACTGTATCTTCCAAAGTACTGAACAGATCTGGGTGAATTTTGGATATGTGGTTCACCCAGATCCCCCGGTTCCAATGATATACTTTTTTATGGGGTCCCTGTGATGTGTTTTATGAAACTGTATTTCTCTGTCTGTGATAATTAGATTAACTATTGTGTTCAGTAATCATATCACAGGCAGAGGGGAGGATTTTGTGTGGGAGTGTCTGTGTGTATTGTACAGATTGATTGGTTGTTCTGTAAAACCCTGTGGGCAGTACTAAGTTTGTGGATTGGGAATAAAAGAGGCTGTATGTGCTAGTACAATCAGATTCTGCTTGACCTTCAAATGAAGTGTCGTCTCGTTATTGGGGAATTGGATTGTATGCTGACTGCCAGGAGTGTAACCCTTTCGTATGGTTTTCCTGTTTGGATATTTCCAGTGTTCATGTGTTTCCAGTTCGGGAGATCGGTGCTTACAGTAGCTGTCGGTGTATCTGGAAAGGGGAATATCGCCTAAACGGTTTTTAACCTCTGGTGAGCAAAACGGTCCGTTACAGTTGATTAGCGTTGTTATGTTTGCTCCATTGGTTTTTCTCATTATATTGTGGGTATTACTCAGATGGGATTATAGTATGTGTGTTTTGGTTGCTTTAGTGAGCGTTGTGTGGTTTGTTCTTGACTCGAGACTTAGTGCACATATCTACATCTGTGATTCTTGTAAATGTCTTCTTATTAGCATTTCCACCTTCACCTTCTCTCTCATCCTTTTTCTCTACTGTACCTTTAAACCTGAGCAGTGTTAGTCACCCACTACTCGCCTCGCTCCGATCCGTGACCACCATCTCGGGTGGGCGAATCCTGTGACTTGTCTACATTTAGGGAAGACGGACACAGATTCATTTCTCGTGGCAGTCAAGCACTGAAGACACTCTTTTTTTTGTTTCCAACCCTCTATCTCTCTTTAGAGGGACACCTGGTATATTGAGAATGGGACAGGAACATGCAAAACCCGCGAAAGGGTACTTGGTTTGTGATTTGGTAAAGGAAAGGGCTGGTGAGGAGGCTATGCTTAAGGTGAAAACGATCTCTAAGATCTGTGGTGTTTCAATGTCTCCCAGTGGCCGTTTACAGCCTGAGTTTTGGAGGAAGTTGTTACATAGAAACAGAGAATGTGACGGCAGATAAGATCCATTCGGCCCATCTAGTCTGCCTAATTTTCTAAATACTTTCTTTAGTCCCTAGCCTTATCTTATAGTTAGGATAGCCTTATGCCTATCCCACGCATGCTTAAACTCCTTTACTGTGTTAACCTCTACCACTTCAGCTGGAAGGGTATTCCATGCATCCACTACCCTCTCAGTAAAGTAATACTTCCTGATATTATTTTTAAACCTTTGTCCCTCTAATTTAAGACTATGTCCTCTTGTTGTGGTAGTTTTTCTTCTTTTAAATATAGTCTCCTCCTTTACTGTGTTGATTCCCTTTATATATTTAAATGTTTCTATCATATCCCCCCTGTCTCGTCTTTCCTCCAAGCTATACATGTTAAGATCCTTTAACCTTTCCTGGTAAGTTTTATCCTGCAATCCATGAATCAGTTTAGTAGCCCTTCTCTGAACCCTCTCTAAGGTATCAATATCCTTCTGAAGATACAGTCTCCAGTACTGTGTACAATACTCCAAGTGAGGTCTCACCAGTGTTCTGTACAATGGTATGACCACTTCCTTCTTTCTACTGTTAATACCTCTCCCTATACAACCAAGCATTCTGCTAGCATTGACCTTTAAGTCATCAGAAATAATCACCCCTAAATCCCTTTCCTCATATGTTGAGGTTAGGCCTCTATCAAATATTCTGTACTCTGCCCTTGGGTTTTTATGTCCAAGATCTTGCACTTATCCACATTAAATGTCAGTTGCTACAATTCTGACCATTTTTCTAGTTTACCTAAATAATTTGCCATTTGGCTTATCCCTCCTGGAACATCAACCCTGTTACATATCTTAGTATCATCAGCAAAAAGACATACCTTACCATCAAGACCTTCTGCAATATCACTAATAAAAATATTAAAGAGAATGGGGCCAAGTACAGATCCCTGAGGTACCCCACTGGTGACAAGTCCAAGCTTCGAATATATTCCATTAACTACAACCCTCTGTTTCCTGTCACTCAGCCACTGCCTTACCCATTCAACAATATTGGAATCCAAACTTAAAGATTGCAGTTTATTGATAAGCCTTCTATGTGCAACAGTGTCAAAAGCCTTACTGAAATCTAGGTAAGCAATGTCTACTGCACCACCCTGATCTATAATTTTAGTTACCTAATCAAAAAAATCAATAAGATTAGTTTGGCATGATCTCCCTGAAGTAAACCCATGTTGTCTCTGATCTTGAAATCCATGTGTTTTTAGATGTTCAGCAATCCTATCCTTTAACATGGTTTCCATCACTTTCCCCACTACTGAAGTAAGGCTTACTGGCCTATAGTTGCCCGACTCCTCCCTATTACCTTTCTTGTAAATGGGCACAACATTCGCTAACTTCCAATCTTCTGGGACTACCCCTGTTAACAATGATTGGTTAAATAAATCTGTTAATGGTTTTGCTAGTACACCACTAAGCTCTTTTAATAGCTTTGGGTGTATTCCATCAGGTCCCATTGACTTATTTGTCTTTACTTTTGACAGTTGAAATAGAACCTCTTCCTCTGTAAACTCACGTGTAATAAATGACTCATTTATCCTTTTTCTCAACTGAGGTCCCTTTCCTTCATTTTCATCTGTAAATACAGAACAAAAATATTCATTGAGGCAGTCAGCTAGACCTTTATCCTCTTCTACATACCTTCCTTCTTTTGTTTTTAATCTAACTAATCCTTGTTTTACTTTTCTTTTCTCATTTATGTATCTAAATAATGTTTTATCCCCTTTTTTTACTGACTGTGCTATTTTCTCTTCTGTGTGTGATTTGGAAGCTCTTATAACTTGCTTAGCCTTTTTCTGCCTAATCTTATAGATCATTTTGTCTTCACTCTGGGTTTTTTTATAATTCCTAAATGCTAACTTTTTGTTTTTAACTATTTTGGCCACATTTGTGGAGTACCACAGTGGTTTCTTGAATTTTTTGCTTTTACTGACAAGCCTAATGCAATTTTCTGTTGCCTTCAATAGTGCAACTTTTAAATAATCCCATTTCTCTTGGACTCCATTTAAATTTCTCCAGTCTGATAATGACTCCTCTACCCATATTCTAATTTTAGAAAAGTCTGTTTTTCTAAAGTCTAAAACTTTTGTTTTTGTGTGGTGTGACTCAGTCACTGTTCTTATATTAAACCACACTGACAGATGATCACTAGATCCTAAACTTTCACCTACAGTAATATGTGATACCAAATCTCCATTTGTTAACACTAAATCTAGTATGGCCTCTTTACAACTTGTTTTAGAGACAATCCCAGTAGGGAGTTTAGAATATGTGTTCTCCTGGCACAAGTAGCTAATTTTGTTTTCCAATTTACATCAGAAAGATTAAAGTTTCTCTAATTTAAGACTATGTCCTCTTGTTGTGGTAATTTTTCTTCTTTTAAATATAGTCTCCTCCTTTACTGTGTTGATTCCCTTTATATATTTAAATGTTTCTATCATATCCCCCCTGTCTCGTCTTTCCTCCAAGCTATACATGTTAACCTTTCCTGGTACGTTTTATCCTGCAATCCATGAACCAGTTTAGTAGCCCTTTTCTGAACCCTCTCTAAGGTATCAATATCCTTCTGAAGATACGGTCTCCAGTACTGTGAACAATACTCCAAGTGAGGTCTCACCAGTGTTCTGTACAATGGTGAGACCTCGATGATTATAACTTCCCCCTTCATTGTCATTTTAGCTATTTCCTCAACTAGTAGATTATCTAACTCTGTGGGCCTATAAATCACACCTACACGAGTTACTGTGTGATTACCAAATTCTAACGTAACCCAAACGGACTCTATGTTTGCCTCACTAACTCAGAACTTCAGAGAATGACAGTGTGGAAGCAACCTGCCGTATATCATTGGCAAAAACACTAAAAACTTCCTTAACCTCTGAAACCTCATTGCAAGCCAAGTCATTTGTCCCTAGATGGACAAGTACATCCAATTCCCCTTCCTGCTTTGCTTGCTTAACAATATTACAGATACGTCTCCTGTCTCTGTGAGCAGTAGCTCCGGGAAGACACCTCACAAGACCACCATTGTCCATCTCCACACCTCTTATAATGGAATCCCCCAACAACAACTGCTTTCTATTAGGCCTCACCATAGTCTCCAAGCTGGTCTCCACAATACCACTAGCCTCAGTGCCTCTCTCCACAACACCACTAGCCTCAGTGCCTCTCTCCACAACACCACTAGCCTCAGTGCCTCTCTCCACAAAACCACTAGCCTCAGTGCCTCTCTCCACAACACCACTAACCTCAGTGCCTCTCTCCACAACACCATTACACTCTGAAAGTGCAGAAAATGAATTATGAAGAGCAACAGACTGTGCAATATACCCTTTATCCACAACTCTAAGCAGTGGCGGCTCTAGACTTGGCGAGGCCTTAGGCGAAACTCATAAATGAGGCCCCCACTAACACCATTATTGGAAAAAAACAGCAGTTGACTTGTGTGTGTATAAGAAGCTGTAGATATATTGAAGGGCGGGCTTGCAGTACTGGATATAGAGAACTAGTCTTTGTATACGTCGTTGCATTGTCTACTTGTGTGTGCCTGAGAGTGTGTGTCTGGCAGTGAGTATCTTTGTATATGTATGCATGTTTCTCTGAGCATGTGTATGTTTGTGTTACTGCCTGTGGCCTTTGGCATTAAGTTCATGGCGAAGCTATGTTTTATGACAGTGTGTAGAATGATTGCCTTCAGGGGTGACAGGGTGAGTAAAGGAGTAACTGTGGCAGGGTGATTGTAAAAAGAGCAGGAGGGTGCCAGAGTGCGGAGAGTGGTGCCCGTGTGTTTAGAGGGAGAGATAGTGTGTATGGAGGGGGGTGACAGTGTGTACAGAGAGAGGTGACAGTGTGTGGGGGGTGACATAGTGTGAGGGGGTGACATAATGTAGGGAGGTGGCATAGTGTGAGGGGGTG
>OW240914.1:240664385-240706804 GCA_933207985.1 Pelobates cultripes | reverse complement strand
GGGGTGACAGGGTGAGGGGGGGTGGGGGTGACAGGGTGAGACAGGTAGGTGGGGTGCAGGGTGAGGGGGGGTCAAAATTTACCTTTTTCCCTGGTGGTCCAGTGTCCTGGATGGCTCCCTGGTGGTCCAGTGGGCTTTCCGGTCTGCAGCTCCGCCGGATGCAGAGCTGCAGACCACATGGGGAATGTCTCGCGATCTCCATTCAGAGCGTTGCCGTGGTAACCCGCGGCAACACTCTGATTGGCTGGAGAGCGCGAGACACCTCAGTCTGCAGCTCACACCCGGCGGAGCTGCAGACTGAGGCCGGCTCTCTCCCCGGGCGGACTGACAGGAGTGGCCTCGCACCCGGCGGCACAAAGGGCAAGCCCTGAAAGTACACTAATTTGAGAACTTGTTAGAGCACTCTTTCGTGTCTGTCATTATTTGCTAAACAAGAACTCCCATCAATTGATGTGGTGATCGGAGATTCGAGAATTGAGGGAGTTAAAGAGAAGTCAATTAACCTTTTCACCTACCGCTTCCTTTTCCGTCCCTGCCCCCAGCTACCCCATTATGACAGTTGGTTCGGCCGACTTTGTCGTGTCAGACCCACACCAGCCTGCTTCCCCCGCAGCCTCAGGCTATCACCCTACCACATCCCAACTAGCTACACTTCAAATTGCCCATGCTGGTTCTCCTGATTCCGGCACTCCAGCAGCACAAGCACCGAATTCACCAGATGTACCCAGTTATCATGGCTTATCGCTCCCCGCTCCCTTTGATAACAGTCAGGGGTTGGGCCCACCACGAGCCCCCAACAATACCCCTCAGTTTCCCCAACCGCTACTTGCCCCATCAGGTCATCCCAGCATCCTACCGGCTGTCAATGGAGCCCCTTTGATGTATGTTACCTTCAACCCATCCCAAGCAGCAACTCTAGTAACGTCCCTCCCAGACCCAGAGAAACAGCCCATGCCCTTCTTTCATAGGATTGCCCAGATTCGTAAAACATATTCAGCTACCTGGCGTGACTTATCTAGCCTCTGTGAAACCAAAGCCAGGGATGCATATTGGCCTATTAAGGAAAGGAGCTTTGATGATGCCTGTTACGATTGCCCCCGGTCTAGCAGAGGGGTTGATCGCTTAGAAGTCCTGGTTCCCGCAGTAGAGAGTCGAACGGAGGTCTTTCGGTAGTAAGCTGCAAGTGTAGAATATCCCAAACACGGTATAAGCATCAATATCCCAGATCCCTACAACATGAGTCGAGGCTGCAAGTTGAGGGTCAAAACGAACTGGCTTTACTGGCACACAACATGGCAATTTATGTGATTCCTCAGGTCCAAGGACAGCCCCCTGAGGACCTGATGGAATACAGGTACAGTACAGACAAGTAATCAATCACAATACAGTGTATCATTTGAATTAGTACCCGTCCAGCTTGGAGATAATGAGGCCAACGGTTATACAATCTAATTATGTCCAAGCGCACAAAAGACCACATTTTATTATGTCCCAGAAAACTGCATAAAAATCCATAACTTTAACATTAATAAAGGAAAACAGCCCATTCTACCATTCATTTAATAGCTCGCGTTCGTATACATTAAACATACGAATGGCGCTCTAATCCCACGAACAGAACGGGCTATTTCTGCCGTATAAAGTCCGTTCGGCATTTTGGATCGTGAGTCTCTGATGGCGGCCATGTTTTCAGACGGTTTAGCGGGCAGCGGGACCTCGCTTCCAACTTATGGAACTAAACCCGGGTATCAGTTCATGCGAAGCCCCGCTGTCTGTCTGGTAGTGGAACTCATTCGGTACATGAACGAGGACCACCTGGTAGCATGGTACTTGAGTTGCGGTTAACCGCAGAAACCACAGGCTAATGGCCGCCACGTGACCCACTGTAGGGGTCTCCGTTCGTGTGGTTGTTCAGTAGGTTCCCTTCGGTGCTTTGTGTGCGAATGACGATCCCCCCCGGGCCAATCAATTAGTCTGTGGTTAACCGCAGACCGCAGCCGCCTGGGTGGTTAATGGCTGCCACACTTCGCTGGTCGGGTGGTCAACTGTTCGGTACTTTGCGGGGTGACGAGGTTAAGTGGCGGCACACGCCAGCATTTGGGGGGTCCCTCGTTCGTATCACGAATGGAGTCTTTATAAGAATTTGTGTAATCCATTCGTGTTTTCCTCGGCTTAAACGTATAGAGTTGTAACAGTAGCAATCGGTATTAACAGTAACACAGTCATTTTGAGTCTTTTGTAACAATGCCCGTCTCCGTATTGATACAGATTTCCAATCAGGCATAATGTTCTGTGAACAACTTTGTGCTTGTGCTACTTGCATTAATGACATTGTTCAGGATAAAATTGAGTCCGTGGAAAAATATCACTCGAGGTTAACACAGACTTTTTATGATTTGGGTTTCAGCATTTACAATAAGGCATGTACCCAGATGCTGTCAGCTGCCTTTGTTGCAGGCTTAAAGGAACCCATTAGAAAGGGCTTAACCCTTTCCTGTCCAAAATACAGGATTATATCCCTGGACACTCTCCTCCTAGTTGCTAAAGGTCTGGAGTCAGCATTATTACCTCAGGCTAATAAAGGTACTCCCCTGATGTGCCTTCACCACAGATATGTCCCAGGCTCCAAGATCTCAAACCAGGGCCTGTTATAATTTTGGCCAGGCTGACCATTTTCGTAAGGATTGCCCACACCTTAGAGTGTATAGGCCGCAACAACAGGCCATAAGACCTCCTAATCCTGGGGCAGCCTATCCTGTATGCCCAGCCCTCTGCAGCGACCCAAGCCCAGCTTCAGGCTGCCTACCCTCCACAGGGCTTCCCTCAGACTATTTATTCACCTCCGTCCGTTGACAGTCAGCCTGGACCTCATGATTATACTGATTTTCCTTCTGATGGCTATGATGCAGCTGGTTATCAGCAACCTAATCGCCCTACACCCAACATTCACCGTCCTGTGCGTCTTGCACAACAACAAGGCTATTCCGCGCCTAAAGCCCCCACCCACCACTACACTTGCCCAGAGCAGGCCCATCTAGATCTTTTACAATAGGTAACTGGCAAACCTGTGTCCGACGCCCCTGTCATGGCAGTGTCTACAGGGGATAAAGGGGGGCCCCTAGCTACCGTGGTCCTACCCATTGAGGGTCATCCAACAACTTTCCTAGTTGACACAGGCGCGCAGTGTTCTCAGAGAACAAGATCTGACTGACTCTTCTTTCCTATCTAATATTGATGTCTCATGTGTTGGTGTTGGTGGTAACCCTCGTAACAACCCACTAACCAAGCTCTTAAGGGTGGTGTAGCGGAACGCCAATATTAAATCCACGAATTCCGCTGGTTCAGGAAGTAATCTACAGTCAAGCGCTGGAAAAAGCAAGGCAATATCCCAAATCTCCCAGTAACCGGACGAAACACAGTTCTGAGAGTCAACTGAGGTCTTTATTTTCAGCTCCACAATTTATACAAGTCCCCATGCAAGGGGTTTCCTGAGTCCCCTCCCAGGGGCATTCCCAGAGGGGACTACATGGGGGACTCACTGTACAGGACATTTCTCCCAACAGGCACTGCTGCACGAGAGGGATCCTCCCACAGGAATGTACCGTTAAGTGGATTATCCCTCCGTGCAGCAGAACCGACAATTTATATTAAAATACATAACTGTTTGAATATACGGTCTATTTGCACGAATGGACGTTCGGTAGATAGCTGGGGTCTGAGCGCATCATTCGTGAGATTACCGCTCAGATCCCAGCTAAAACAACCGAACGCCGCACGAAAAACACATTCATTAAAACACATGTTCAAAAGACCGATTGCATGCTAGGGAACATAATACCGAACGGCCCAGAACTCCCGAACGGCCTGGAAGCTCAGCGGTGTTCGCGCCGTCGAGTAGCCGTTTTTAGTACCATGCGCTCAACGATCAAACACCGCTGCAATCGGTTAACGACCAAACATTGTTGCAATCGGTTAACAAGCGCCACACGTCTCTTAGTGTGTGGGCTATTAAATTATAGTTCATTCAGTTCACGAACGGCCCGCAAAGGTGCCGTTCGTAAAACGAAAGGAAATCAGCCATCTGCTTTCGGCAGATAGCCAATGCAGGCTATACAGTGTTACACAATCACATTATATTATACTCTGGAACACACATATCACGAAAATCATACAGGCAACCCTTAAAGCGACAGTACTTAAATAATGTCCAAGTGGCTAGGTTTGCCACAATGCTCCCCCAGAACCAAGCCGGCATATACAGTCTGATCCCAACGGATCGGCTTGGGGATGTCCGGAGGAGGGCTCACAGATCACTTTTCCAAGTCAGTTTGTCGAGATAACCCGTCGGCGTTACCGTTTTGATTCCCGGGGCGATAATGAATAGTAAAGTCAAAAGGCTGCAGTGCCAAACTCCAGCGCAGCAGCCTGGCATTGTCTCCAGCCACACGGTTCAGCCACACCAACGGGTTATGATCTGTGAGCAAGGAAAAGGGTTGCCCGTAGAGGTAAGGTTGCAATTTTTTCAGGGCCCACACCACGGCCAGGCATTCTTTTTTTGATGGCGGCGTAGCTCACCTCCCAGGGTAACAGTGTCCGGCTTCAATACGCTACGGGGTGTTCTCCGCCATCTGCTCCAACTTGGCTCAGTACTGCTCCCAATCCAAACATTGAAGCGTCTGTGTGGACAAGAAAACGTTTAGTTGGATCAGGAGCAGCGAGTACAGGTGCATTAGTCTTAAGTTGGGTAAATGCCTGTTCACACTCTGGGGCCCAGATAACTTGTCTGGGTAGGTTCTTACGCGTCAGGTCGGTCAGGGGTTTGGCCTGGGCACTGTAGTTGGGTATGAATTTCCTGTAGTACCCGGGGGTACCCAGGAATGCGAGGACTTGGGTCTTAGTCCTAGGGGTGGGCCACTGCGCTACGGCTTCAATTTTTGCTGGCTCAGGCTTTTGTTGCCCGCTTCCTACCCGGTGGCCCAAATATTGCACCTCCGCCATCCCTATGTGGCATTTACTAGGCTTCAGGGTTAACCCTGCCTCTCCGATGCGATCTATTACCGCCCCTATTTGGCATAGGTGCTCGTCCCAGGTCTGGCTATAAATGGCGATATCATCCAGGTATGCACATGCATAATCCTGGAATCCATCTAGTAGCCGATCTACCATCTGCTGAAATGTTGCGGGGGCGTTCTTCATCCCGAATGGCATGACTCTAAACTGGTACAAGCCAAACGGGGTGACAAATGCCGACTTGGGGATGGCATCCTCGGCTAGTGGGATTTGCCAGTATCCCTTACACAAATCTATCATAGTAAGATACTGGCCTCTGGCCATCCTATCCAGCAGCTCGTCTATCCGGGGCATCGGGTAGGCGTCAGACACTGTTTTGTCGTTCAGCCTCCGGTAGTCCACACAGTATCGGGTCGTACCATCCTTTTTGGGGACCAGGACTACCGATGATGCCCAGGGGCTGAGTGCTCGATAACCCCTAACTGCAGCATCTCCTCAATCTCCTTCCTCATATGTTCCAGTACGGATTCTGGAATCCGATATGGGGTCTGCCGCATCGGTAGCTGTCCAGGAGTTTCTACTCGGTGGGTGGCTAGCGGAGTGTGCCCAGGTAAGTTGGAGAAAGTGGTGCCTTTCGCCACTATCAGCTCCTGTACCTGGGTTCGCTCTTGAGGGCTTAGCCGCTCCCCCGGTTGAACCCCCTTGGAGGGCTCTTCCTGCTCTAGCAGATCAGGGAGGGGCAGATTCTCCTGATATTCCGAGGCGGACGTGCATATGGCAGCCACGTCCTCGGTCCGCTCGTGGTACGGTTTGAGCATGTTCACATGCGTCCCTACCCCGGAGCATGGGCCGATCACATAGGTGGTGTCGCATCTCTGCTCTACCACCTGGTATGGGCCCTGCCAAACGGCCTGCAGTTTGTCTGTGCGGACAGGTTTGAGGATCAACACCTTTTATCCCACTTGAAAACTACAGTCTCTAGACCCTCTATCATACCAGCGGCGCTGCCGTTGTTAGACGGCCTGGAGGTTAGCGCGTACTGCCTGGGTCAATTCCTCCAGGCGGTCCCTGAACGCCAGCACATATGGCACAATAGGGGTTCCATCTGCACTACTCTCTCCCTCCCAATGCTCTCTAATCAGGTCAAACGGTCCCCGTACCCGTCTCCCAAACAACAGCTCAAATGGAGAAAAGCCGGTAGATTCCTGGGGTACTTCTCTATAAGCAAACAACAAATGGGGAAGGAATCGTTCCCAGTCATTATGGGACTCTCCGAACGTACGGAGCATCTGTTTTAGGGTACCGTTGAATCTTTCACATAATCCGTTGGATTGGGGATGATAAGCGGAGTTTATGATTGGCTTAATGCCACATATCTTCCATAATTGCGGAGTGACCTCGGCTGTAAATTGGGTCCTTCTATCAGAGATGATCTCCTGAGGAAATCCTACCCTAGAGAAGATTTTCATCAGGACCTCCGCTACTGTTTCAGCGTGTACATTAGATAGGGCGATAGCTTCCAGGTACCGGGTGGCGTAGTCCACCACGGTTAGGATATACCGCTTCCCAGAGGGACTAGGCTTAGGTAGCGGCCCCACTATGTCTACGGCCACACGGCTAAAAGGCTCCTCAATGATGGGAAGGGGGGCACAGTTTTGCATTGTGGCGGTCCCCCCTCTTACCTACTCGCTGACACACGTCACAGGAGGTACAGTAGTGCCTCACGTCCTTGGAAATTCCCAGCCAGAAAAAGGCGTGTGTCAGCCGGTACCGGGTACGGGTCATACCTAAATGGCCAGAGAGGGGAATATCGTGAGCTATCCTCAACAGCTCCAGTCTATATTTTTGGGGAACTACCAACTGCTTGGTCTTCACTGTGACAGAGCCCCCTATCACCCTCTCGGCTATCCTGTACAATAGCTTTTTCTCCCAAATGTACCGCTCCCCCTCCAGCCCTGCCTGATCATTACTTACTCTATCCCTGTATAACTGTAACGTGGGGTCTGTCTGGACCTCGGCTTCAAAGGCGGTCGGGGTGTCCCAGGTCATATAGGTCAGGGGTGAGTCACGGTCTCTTACCTGAGCCTCAGAGTGTGTTGGTGGAACCATGGTGCGAGCCTTTTGTCGAGTAGTCACAGGATGCGCCTCTTGCAGAGGGGCCTGAGGTACAAATGCAGACGTCATTCGGCCCAAGTCATTCCCCAATACGACATCCGCGGGTAATTTTTTCATAATAGCCACTTCCACGACCTCCTCCCCAGCACCCCAGTTCAAATGTACCTTCGCAGTGGGTAGGCGGTACATGGCTCCCCCCGCCACCCGAACTGCCACAGACCCGCCGGTGTGCGCGGTATCTGGTACCAAATGAGGGGCCACCAGGGTCAAGGTAGCTCTCAAGTCCCGTAGTCCCTGTACTTCTTGGCGATGATGCTGCCGCTTGTCGGTGGCTTGGACAGACATCACTTCATATAATACGCCCAGAGGTTCCTCGGTCTGAAGACTCAGCAACTCTTGGGTGTCAGGTTCCACCTGGTAGTGATATGCCGCTGCCCTTGGGGTGGTGTTCTGCCTCACTTGGTTCCACGCTTGTCTGCTCCGGTTCTGGGTGCACTCTCGGGACATATGCCCCCACTGCCGGCAGGTATGGTACTGAATATTTGATCTGCCGTTGTAGCGAGAGGAGGGTGGCGGGTTCCCTTGTGCTGGCCTAAATGGAGTGGAGTTAACTGGTGCGGAGGGGATCGTGTGGAGTGGTGCAGGTGGTCTCGGGTAACTCTTACTAATTGGCCCATGAAGCCTCCTGGCATCAAAATGTTGGTCCGCCAACCTAGCGGCTTCCGGTAGGGTGAGAGGTTTGCGGTCCCTCACCCATTCTTGCGCTTCTGGGGAGAGTCCAATTTGTTAAACAAAGGTCACCTTTTTTGCCTCATTATTCCATTTAAACATGGATTCATTGAAGTTTGTTTGCAGTATACAACAGCTTTGAAACACAACTTGGGAAGAGATGCATATTTTTCCCCCACCATAACTATTATAGATTTTTGCTCCGCAAGTAACACCCAGCCTCAATAGCAAGCCAGTAACCATGATGAGTTGCATTAACAATGAAACAGATGTCTGAGTGGTTCGCTGGCTTTGCATTTAATCCTGAGTTGTGTTTCAAAGCTATTGTATACAGCAAATAAACTTCTAGGAATCCATTTTTTTAAATGGAATTCTAATGAGGCAAAAAGGTGATTCATTGTTGAACTAATTTGCATATGTCCACTCAGAATCCTTTGTGGTAGTAACATCACTGCAAATTTGAGATTTCTGTGGGAAAAGCAAATATGGCTTGACTGGTGTGTACAGATCTGTGTTTAACAATGTATTGAATAGATAGAAGTATTAGGGATGCCCCGAAATGAAAATTCTGGGCCGAAACCGAAAATGATTTTTCCCCCCCAAATGATTTTTTAAAAGTTTCTTTCCTATAATTTTTTTAATATTAGACTTTTTAATGAATTTAATCAATCTCATATGAATAAAAACTTCCCTTCTCTTTTAGTGATCCCCCCCGCTTAATGTTCCTCTCTTCCCCTCTAGTGTTCTCCCCTCAGATCCTGGTGTTCCCCCCTCCCCTCAGGTGTAGTGTTTCCCCATCCCTCCGTCCCATAGTGTTCCCCCCCATCCCATGGTGTTCTCCCAGGTCCATAGTGTTCTCCCTCCCCTCTCACCCCACCTCCTGTCCTGGTATTTCTCCCAGTCCCATAGTGTTCTCCTCCCCCCTCTCCCCACCTCCCCTGTCCCATGGTGTTCTCCCCCAGTCCCATGAGTGTTCTCCCTCCCCTCTCCCACCTCCTGTCCCACCAGGTAGTGGCTTCCTCCCTCCCCACACCCATAGTGTTCTTCCCCCCACTGCTCCCACCCATCCCAAAAATGAAAACATATTT
Organism: Pelobates cultripes; assembly: GCA_933207985.1. NCBI lineage: Eukaryota > Metazoa > Chordata > Amphibia > Anura > Pelobatidae > Pelobates > Pelobates cultripes. The sequence goes on along the minus strand of OW240914.1, from coordinate 240,697,862 downwards.
TTTATTTCAAATTTTACCTGTTTTTGGCCGAAACAGGATAGGCCCATTTTCGGCGCATCCCTATCTAAAATAGTTTAAAAAATGTATTTTAGAATTTGTATTCCATATCATATAATGAAGAGAGAAAAAACAAAACATAAAAACAAAAAGAAACCTTAAAATTTTTGCTTTCCAATACATTTTATTGAAAGGTACATTTCTTACTGCATTGCAGAGGCACTTCTGCTAAACAATGTGACCTTGTGCAACTTCAGTTCTGAGGTCTACGCAGAAAAACCATTTAAAAAAATAAAATTAAAAAAAAATTAAAAAAAAATTATGGATTGCGCAAATCACATTTCGTAAAACCTGAAGCATATTTTATCAGACTTCCATACAAGTTTTTTAACTCTCCTGAGAAATTCACAGATACTGGGGAAGGAAAAATTTTTTTTTTTTAAATCACAGATTGTTTCCAGATGAACATGTTAACGCACACATACACAAGCACCAAGGCAGAACTTCAAATTATTTTAGGTGAGTTTAAAGACAACATTGCAATGTTAACATGTGTTGTGTTATATTTCGCACTATCATCAAATTCTTAAACTATAGTGTTCCAAGAAAACTAAAATTTATAAAGTTTTCCTAGCTTCGCTGAATAAGAAACAAACACATGCAAGCCATATCATGGATAAACTGCTTGTTAGTGTTAGCAAACTTTTCCAACTGTATTTTAGAACAGGAACTGATACAGACCATCTAAAATATACTCAAGTTAGACTGTTACTTGTACTTTTAATACATTTCTCAAACCCCTAGCTTTCAGTCTTTATCCACCATACAGATTAATAAATATTTCTGGGGGCTTAAAGCTATTGAAACCCAGGTTATTTCAAATGGCAAATTACTCCATGTCTAAAGAGTTTTTCAGTACAAAATACAATACTAAATATTTCTTGTGTAACACTCTTGAAATTTAAAGTGCATTAGTTTTTACTGATGTTGCACAGGAATATTTGTTACCATAAATACTTAAACACTGCCAAATCTTCTCCAGGCTCCATATTTCTGTATTTCAGATGTATAGTCCATAAATAAAAATAATTTAAAAAAGCAACAGTGTAGATGGTTCTATGCTCTGATCTGCAAAGAAGCAAAATAGATTTTAGAGATTAACAGCTCATAGACTTTGCTTAAAAAAAAAAAAAAGTCCATAACAACTATTCAGTCATAGCCTGAATCTGGTTTTGTGTGTTCTCAAGATAAATATTAAAAAAACGGTAGTATTATAAGGGCAGACAAACATTGTAGTGGAATAGTGTTGATTAAGTGAATCAAAACAATTTGGGTAGAATTGACAATTTATTCACTTTTCATTTTGGCACATTAATTTTCTCCTTATCTTTCAGATTAGAAAATTATGAAAGTTATGATTTGGTAAAATTTCCGGATTAAACAAGTGACCTATAAGGCTTCAATTGTTTCGACTTCAAGAGTTGAAGATTTGACATTTACATGACCTCTCACTCATCCTAATCAGGCTTCTTAGGTTTTAGATCCTCCCCACCATGCTTTTCTAAACCCCTCCGAAGTCATACCAAATATGACAACTAAAATGCTGACTGAATAAATAACCATTTAGAAGTCTTATGATATTTCCATAAAGAAATAATATTTTATTATCCAGATAATGCAAAAAAAAAAAATTTAAAATACCTTTTCATGAGCCAGACTCTGGAATAGTAGGAAGATGTGCTATTCTGTAATAACTATGCTTCAGCTGCTTTGCTGTGCGGCCAGACACAATCCATTTGAGTTTCTGAACATTTGGTTTGGAACATTTGCTTGTAGAATATTCTGCCAGACACTTTGATACTAGTTCTTTCCAACAAAACAAATCTCTGCTGCTCATCTGGAAAAAAAATAAAAATGTATGATATAACATTTTGTGCTAGAGAAACATTACCAACAGGGTATTGCAATACTGAATAAATACAAGACAAGGTCATCAAGGTGACATATTGGACAAGGTTCCAAAAAGGTGCATATTATGGTCCCCTCAATAGAGAGGAGAAGAGCACTCTAACCACTCTCCATGGTTTGAAAGGGAAAATATTGTGCCTGCATTGTCCAGTAACAGACAGCTTCAAAGTTCTCCATAGTTGCAACCTCACTGATAATGGAAACCATGTAGATGTCAATTATAGAATATAGCACTGTAAGTCAGATTGCTGCATCACATTAATGTGAGCACAGGCATGGTCTTTGCTATTGGAGAACACTGGACTGGATGTTATCTAAGGCAAAGTAGGCACCTGCCTACAAGTGCCTGTCCCGTAGAGGCTTCTTTTTCCAGTACTTATAATATGCAGTTTTGTAGCTCAAATGGGCTGATAGGGAGAGATGAGAGATGAGAGAGAGAGGGGCTAGGCACAGAAATGCCTTGCAGAACGAGCAAAGACATCATTGAGTGTTGAGAGGGGTAACACACTAACAGCCGCTGCAGCTCAGTCAGTCATAGGCGTCCGACTAGACAAGAAAAGATATATAAAGGGGAGTAGATTGCAAATAATTGATCAAACTGCACACATCCTAAACACTGTCCACTCTCAATGAAACCCCTACCAAAACCTAAACAAACCCTTTACCTTAATCCTAGGTTTAATGACTCTGAAAAGTAAATAAACATCCTATGTCTGCCAATGCTAGCTTTTACCCCTCTCAACACCCAATGTGACATGAGCCACTCTCTAACCTTAAAATCGTACCATAGATGCATTAGGTAATGTAAAGTAATTAAAGACAGTTATGTGCAAAGTTATTCTCACCTTAGAATAAACTTGGAGAGATTCCAATGCATCAATCAGTTCAAACAACTTATGCTCGTGTATTTCCAGAGCCAACACAGACAAAGCCAATACAGACGGCTGTAATAGAAAGAAAAAAAAAAGAAAAATTATATTTTATACATACACACTCTATATGGACAAACATTGATACACAACTCTTAATTATGGAGTTTCAATCTTTCAATCATACCCATTGCCACAAGTGGATAAAATTAGGCACCTAGTCATGCAGTCTGTGATGGGACCGCTGCCTGTTTGTAAATTGCTGTGTGTCATTCCCCATATTTTTCCCCTATATTGTGCTGTACTCTTGTATTTCACCTACGCCCCATTTGGGAGGATGCAAGGAGAATGTTACCGGCCTGACTACCTTGTGCTAATTGTAAAGTTTGGTGGAAGAGGACAAATGGTATTAAGGGCCCTTTGTCTAAGGTTTGAGCTAGACCCCTTACTTCCAGTGAAGAGAAATCTTAATGCTTCAGCATACCAAGACATTTTAGATAATGCTATGATTCCAACTTTATGGGGACAGTTGAGAGAAGGCCCTTTCCTATTCCAGAATAACAGTGCCAGAATCAAAGAACATAAAGACATGGTTGGATAAGTTTGGTGTGGAAGAACTCGACTGGCCTGCACAAAGCCCTGACCTCAACTCCATCGAACATTTTTGCGATGAACTGAAACAGAGGTAGGAGGCCAGGCCTTGTTGTCCACCATCAGGGCATAACCTCCCACTTGTGGTTGTGCCCCCCCCCCCCTTTTTTCTAAATTTTGTTTGCTTTATCACTGTAGGAGCCACAGTGAGGTGGGATAGCAGTACCTGTGTCTTGTTATTTTACTGCCTATTTGGAGTACTGTGGTAACTTCAGATTCCTTTTTGGATGTGACCATAAGACTCACTGGTGTAATGATCAGGTGTCCCAATACTTCTGTCCATATTGGGAGATAGATAGAACCTGACCAGAGAGATGCTACATCAATTATCTTTCTAATAAAACTCCTGTCCAGCAAAGATTTAGGAACATGCCACCTGTTACTAACCTATGAATATGGTGATAATCCCTTGAGCTTAATGACAACCTACAAATACAGATGAGTAGGTATAGCAGGATCACACAGTCTTGAAATTACAAAAAGTAACCTAGCCTTCTCACATGTAGACCATGGGGTTGGTTATGGGGAATATTTTGCTCTCCCTCCAACGGGCCCTCTTGAGCATGGCCCTCATCAACCTATTGTTCATGTAACTTTTGTAACAGTCTCACTTATTGTTAAATGCCCCCTTTAGAATATTGTAAAGAGCTGCAAAATAAAACGGTGCTATATAAATGTCAATAATAATTTGACAAATCCTGGATATGAAACAAACTATTCAACTGAACTCTTCACTTTTGTGCCAGTTAAAACTGCACTGAATATTCATTTCATAGTTTTTCCAATGAAAGACAAACAGTTTGCATTCAAGTGCACTGCTGTTTTGACTCACCTTTGCTTTGGAGAACCCAATTCTACCATGACAGGCTTTAAGATGTGTTTCAAGTTTGTCAAGCACAAAAAGTTTCTTCCTACAACAAAAAGGAATAGTTAAATGTGTCTCGGGTCAAATTCAATCCTTATGGTATTGATAGGACATATGCACCAGTTACTTTAGCTCTGTCATCAGATAATTTATTTTTAGGCTGAAAAGACAGATGACAGGAATGCATTGAAAGCTTTACTAAACTACAATATATTTACGATTATTAAATGTATTATAAAAAAGTGCCAGACTTTGCATTAAAGGAACACACCAAGAGTGCCTTAGCACATCCCTATTATATGTAATCAAACTGTTTTTTAAATTGTGCCTGTGGTCCACCTGGCATAGCATCCCATCTCCACTACCAACACCAGAGAGCCGGACATTTCTTAGCAATAACTTTTAACTCTCCTCAGCTAAGCCGTTTGTCACTGGCAGAGAGCAATCAGCTGAGAAATCATGCTTTGTTTTTCTAGTGTCATTCTGCAAAGTTCTGAAAATTATATACAGGTAGCCTTTGTTTCAAAAACAATTTGTAATGCTCATGCATGGATCAGAATATATATGAATGAGTATAGAACATTTTAAAAAAAATAAACAAAATAGTTAACAGTAGTAAATATGAGAGGAGTTGCTCTTATATTTATTTCCTAATCCATCATTCTGATCTACATGAAGTTTAAAACCAAAAAACACACACACAAAAAGTTACCTTTCGTTAGTCAAGTTCTCATAAACAAGGGAGTGGTAAAGTTGTAAGAAGTGGAATGCTGTTGTGGCTTTAACTTTCCAACCCAGCTTCTCTAGAACAATCTTTTCCATTCTCATCATATCAAAAACTGTGAATTTGTACTGACTTATTCTTAATAGGTCTGTCGCTAATGGCACATTTCTTTCTTCTTCAGTTGCTTTTACAGAGAGGTAGAAACAGGTGAGTCCTACACAGCCTAGATGTTTTGGCTGTATCTGAAAAAGAAATTAAGTGGGAGGCCATTGAAAGATGCAGCATGTAAAAATTATACTTGAAAATGCACAAGTCAAGTTTTCATTATTGTGAGTTATATTTACAATTAGCATTTTTACTTTTTTTCTCTGCCACTATAAACACTATATTACATTTCACAAAGTGATGGCACATGTATTTATGAATAGAATATGCATATTTATATTAAAATAACTTACTTTCATTCTGGACAGGAAACGATCCAAAAGATTAACAGATAAAGAGAATGTTTCTGTACTGAAACCAAAGAACTGAGTTAAGCTAAGCAAATCTTTCACTTCAAAGTCACGAAGTCTAGCAGTCATCCGAAGGCCATTGTCATGAGTTGTTTCAATAAGGCGCAAGCCACAAGCCTTTGGCTGACATTTCAGCTCCTGCTCGAAGAGTGAGTTCAACTGGTAAAGAAGGTCTTGAGCGTCTGATGTTACAAGTGTTTCAATCATCTATTAAAGAAGGAAAATAGAGTTTAAAAAAAAAAAAGAAAAAAAAAAAGCACTACTTTTATTTTCAATTCGAATGTGCTGATTTGTGCCGCAAGAATTTTTTTTAGTGCCATGTAATTTAGTATAAATAAAAATACACTATTGTGCTCGTCTGAACCAATTTGCAGGTGTATTTCTTTAAATGAGTAAATATAGGAAACCAGGGATTAACAATTTACCAGAAAGTTTAACTGCGGCTGAACAGGATTGCTGAGCTGCGTTGTTCTGAATGGATTTAAACATATGCAGTGCAGACTTTAAGCACTGCATAAGCTATTCAGTCAGCCTGTGGTTACTAAAAATTGCCCGGCTGACAGAGGGTAGACCCAGCTATTGCTTGATACCTGGGTGTCCTGTTATGAACAAGAACTTATACCAAGACTCTAGGACATTTGATGCAGTCCTAACAGTATTAAAGTCCACGCTGGAGGAATACATGGAATGTACTAACATCAGGAAGGCATTAGGGCTGCAATGTAAACATAAAAAAAAAAAAAAAAAAGATTTAGTAGTCTGGGTGACCTTAATGTCCCTTTAAAAAAGTAGGAGAATAATTCTAAATTACACAGTGCTGTAAAGGAAGTTTAAAAATTAGATTTAGTGTGTACAGCGGCTGTGTAAGTCACAGGGGAGATCAGGCTAGTACTGCATAAACAAAGTGATATAACTCCTAAATGGAAGAGAACTGCCTCCCCCCCTCGCTCGCTGCCCTGGCCAATAAACTGTTAAAAAAAAACCTTATTCACTTAACTGATTCCAGCACCGATGTCCCTTGGCTCTCCTCCGATGTCACCCGATGGGCAAGCACCGTAAGCGCATTACGCCCTCCCTATAGGAAAGCATTGATTTAATGCTTTCCTATGGGGATTTCTTTGACACTGGATGTCCTCATGCTAAGCGTGAGAACGTGCAGCATCAATTAGATGACCAAAAGTCGCCTATCAAGCAGGAAGCGCGTCTAGTGACTTTCTGGTAGACAGCCACTAGAGAGTGTCTCACTTACATGCAGAACTAAGGGCATTAGGGACTGTGGCAAAAGTAACCTCGCCACGCGCTCCTGGAGGAGCCTTCTTGCCAGCCTCTTGCCCGAGGACCCTGTAAAAGCCATGTGAAAAGACTTGGTTTGTGGGATTTTCCATTTGGTTCAGGAACCAAACTAACTCCTGAACAACCGCACGGACTAGAGACCACATAGGTGCTTGTTAAGGCCAATTGACATCTGGTAACAGGTTCCACCGCAGTGCTCTAATTGTTTGTTTGAGTGGCCGCAATTAGTATGAACGACAACCAGGTGGCGACCATCTTGTTTGCATAAAAACGCAGGCAGCGGTGTTTGGTCATCGAATTCATGGAACTAAAATCGGACACTGAAACTCCCGAACACCTCTCGACTTACATCATCGCTTGCATTCGGTTCTAAACAACTTAGAAGGGTACTGTTCGGGGAATCGTTCCCACGAACAAGGTGAACAAGCTCCACGGTATGACTATTGACTACGTTCGGTAGTTTGTTCGTTTTTAAACTACCGAACTTGATCGATTGTGTGCGGTTGGTCAAATTTTGACTTCCATGGAAAACCCAAACCGATCTGGGTGAATTTTGGGTATATTGGTCAACCAGATTGGGGCTATCAGGGGATGTGACTTTTGTGGGTTTTTTATATATTTTAGGGTGTTTGTAAAATGTGTTTTCTGTGCCTGGAGATAATGGAGTTTGTACAGTTCCTGACTCAATTATCTCTCAGGTACAGGGGAGGGATTACCCTGTTATTTTGTGTAGGAAACCCCTTGCATGGGGTTTGCATAAAAGGCTGTGTGTGGCCTCTAATAAACAGATGACTCCCAGCCAAGCTGCGGTGGCTAGGGGGCTACAGTGCTTATGGTACTCCGTGAGCATTCGGAAGCGTGATTGGCGGAGGTACCCAGTCGGGGTGCCAGGCGATCTGCCACATCTGGTGGCAGTGGTGGGATGGCTTCCTAGCAAGTGGGAAGCATCCTGGAGACAGAGTTTGGATTATTACAAATAGGGACGCTGCACCAGTGCTAGCGCTATCCCTCTGTCTGCAGAGGAACTTGGGAGGATGGAGCGTCACCATATGAGGAGTTTCTTTGGAGGCTACAGCACAACTTGGCCCAACCGGATGGGCCTGTATCAGCGGAGGGCATGCTGGACTACAGAGATGCCAGACAGAAGGAGCTCTGGTTCAAGGCCCTGCAGCTTCGGCGGAGAGAAAGCCTTCCAAGCGAGGAGCAGTAGCTCCAGGTACAAATGACCATGCAGTTGCCTCTCCTGCGAGAGCAGCCCCTGGAGGGGTGGGTGACGGAGCTTGAGGACCTAGTCTGGAAGGAGCAGAGGCTGGACGAGGCTTACTGGGCGCTAAAGTAAACGCAACCCGGTACAACCAGTGGATGGCTGAGGACAGCGTACCAGAGGGTGAGAACTATAGTGGCCCAGGCTTGTTGTGGAAGGCTGGTGACTTTGGGAGTCTGGCAGAGTATCTGCTCTGGGACATCCACGACATCAGAGGAGCCCTGATGGATCTTCCCCGAGCCGACGACCTGGGGCCAGACCGTTACAATAACAATAATATATATATATATATATCCCAGCCTGTAACAGAACTGGTAAAATCCATTTTCCAAACTGTTGCGGAGCTGCAATTTTATAATCCCAGGATCTCTGCTGGTAGAATGCAATAACCAAGTACAAAGCTGTAAGCAGGCAATATTTCCAAATCCTCCCAAGAACCAGACGAAACACAGTCTGAGCGTCAACTGCCACTTTATTCAAAAAGACTGATATTTAAAGCAGGTCACTCAACTGTCACTTTATTAAAAATAACTGATATTTAAAGCAGGTCACTCAACAGGGGTTTCCAAAGATGGGCAGCAGGGGTTTTGGTTGAGGGGACTGGAGGGAGACTACCGTTTCCAGGTCCTCCTCCCAACAGCCCCTGCTGTAACATACAGTAATGAAAACTACGAGGACATAAACCGTTACCTTTCTACTTCAAAATATACAACTTAGTCAGTTTTAATAGCAATGCTAACGAATGGGGAGGATTCGAACAGACATACACAGTACAGCATAAATTAAACATAGCCGGAGACGCCACACTATACCGGCGCGCAGTACACAACAGAAAATAGGCACAACCATTCTATCTTAGGCAGTCCCAAGTGGCTAGGTTTGCCACACAAACTATTACCTAACCCTAGTAAAGAAAGAGTTAAGGGTCACTGATTACTTAATTAGGCTTACGTTGGTCCCAGTGAATCATACAAGGGACAGTCTTAACCTAATGTTATTTGCTCTAGTGACATTAAACAATAGTTTTATGGAGCATGCCATCAAAGATTCCTGCTTTGAATGAGACTGACAGAAATGGAACACGGCAATATCCCCCAAAATAGATGGAGAGTGCCTGAGCGCTCACATTAAACAGAGGCTGGTAACAGTGCTTCCTCCGCCCCCTTTCAACTATTCCATGCGTTGCTGTACCCTACTAATGTGACAGAGGGACAGTAAACGGCCATGACAGATTGTTAGGCCACGCCCACTATGGGCAGCGCTCGACCTTCCTTTCTCCTCAGCCAATGAGAGAACACTATGGATGTTCATCCCCGAATGTCAAGTCAGGCCGTCACTGCCGAAGCTCCTCCCTCTATTCTTAGAGGACAAGCCTGGACATGTCTGTAGAATAGGCCCAGCTCAAATGGAGCCCCGGATACGGTAACAGTTGCAAGCAGAAGCAGTTAACTAACACCCGTTACAATGTAAGCTTAGTGATCAGAGCTGACCATTACAGTGATACTTGAACTAAAAACATTCCACGAAAGGCGCAATGTAGGATAGCAAGGGGCCAGAACTACACGGAACCTTAACGTTCCAACTCGTTTTGGCTGTCAGATGTGCAATACGTTAGGTCACTTCTAACACTCAAAGGGTTAATGCAACCCAGCAAATATTCCTCCCCAGAGAGATTTATCCAAACCCTAATCATGTATGTATTGATACTGGTTCATTAACTATATAAATAGGCTTAACAGAACCTGAAAGCTGTAGAAGTCACATGGAATAAAATCAAAATCTCTCAGACAGTGAGCAGGTGTTAATAAGAAACACGCAAAAACTTGTGCTTTCAGTTATTATAGAAAAGTCACTTACCTTCTCTTATAGGGTAAAGGGAGGTCGATCTCTTATGTTACAGAAGTTACTTCGGATTTCACTTAAACTAAGGTTTCTAGCAAACGTTTGCTTCAAGTTACAAAAATGTTTGCATTAATTGTAAGAAAGCTGTATGAATTAAGCTTCCCCACCCCTATACGAGACTCCTATTCAATACTTCTTTACTCAGCTGACTAAAGCAAAGCTGACCAGCAGTCACTTATATAGAAAGGAGCCTAGCCATGCCTCCACTCATCCATTGGCTCTCAGTATCACTCAGTCACAGGCATAGCCATATCTGGGAAATGGTACATTGCGCCATCTGCTGGAGTACATAGCTTACTCAAACCAAAGATGGAGGGATATTTAAAGGAACGTTCTAGTCCAGTCAGCATGAAGTATTGTACAATGCTGAAAGTATAACTCCCACCACTTAGAGCCATTAAATAAATTACTACAATAGTTTGCCACCCCCTCTTACTGTAGTTTCATAGTGTGCAGTAATCTTATTGGAAAGGATGTTAAAAGGGTATTGACTAAACGCAACACATGTAGGGTTTTGCACAAATTTCTTGACTATATATATATATATATATTTACCATTTTCATTGAAAGAACACATTGACAGAGCAGTTAGAATTAGAGTTCATTTCATCAACGTTCACCATGTGCAACTACACAGAAACAGCATTTGGTACCCAAACACCTTATACCCAATACGTAGCGGATGGGGTTGGTAATGCATATTATTGTATCATAACCCATAATGTTGTAACATTGCATGAGCAAAGGTGAGGGAATCCAACGGGCGAGCCAGTAAGGATACAACCAACATTACTTTGAAATTGTGAATGCAGAGGAGAAACATTGAGCCATAAGAAACCAAGAAAGACTGGTTGATGGAATGTGATTATTTTTCAACTCTTTGACTTTTAACATTTTTGTGAATAAACCCCTAGAATAAGTTTCAATGTTTTTGCTCAATAAGGTGTTCGCTATTTAAAAGTTTGTACTTTATACCTGGTTTCCTATCTCCTACCCCCTGATATAGAAATTTACAATGGATAAATCATCCAAGAGATAACCAGAGGCACCTAATTAGATGTACGAGTGCTCAGGAAAACCGATAATAAAACCACAGACTTTGTTGTAGTTCAAATATCATCTCATGTTTTAATTGGGAGAGCATTGCATATATAAAATGGCATTAGTCTACTGCACATGTGTACCTGAAAACAAGCAACAATTACTTAAACGTCTTATCTAAGCTATGCTATAATACCAAGGTTAACAAAAGTAACTTTTTAGAAAGGAATGTGCTGCAAAGAGTGCTATGCACATTGTAGCATTACAGCTTTGTTGGTTAGTATCAATTCTAAGCCACATATAAGGGTTCATACACACTCATGTTAAATAGCTGAAGGGCCTCGTTGTTGTAGGATAGGGTAAAGGCTTGAGGGAGAAATATGGAGGGCATCCATTGAGCTTGTAACTTGAGTGCACTGTCCAAATCTATGCCTACACCTGCTATTTTATTTCTCACTACCTCTAGATCCATAGCATTTAGATACCCTGTAGCTGTTCCTGTAGTCCCTAACAAAGTATCATACCAATCTCTCTTTGGTCTGGAATGGGGCTTACATTTAAGTATGTCTGGGAATAATATTTGATATATTAAGGAAGAACCCATATAGATGTGCAAATGATTCCTGCTAAAAACTTGCATAAAAGTTGTAATTGGTTAACTCAAGACAAGGTGTTGAAGTAACTAAAGAAAGTTCATATAAACAAAGCTCCAGGGCCTGATGGTATTCATCCATGAGTACTTAAGGAACTAAGTGTAGAAATAAGTGAACCTCTGATTTTAATCTTTCAAGATTCTTTTCTTTCAGGAAGTGTTCTGGAGGATTGGAGGAAGGCACATGTGGTTCCTATATTCAAAAAGGGTTCAAGATCCTTGCTTGGAAATTATAGACCTGTGAGCTTAAAGTGACTCTCCAGTGCCAGGAAAACAATCCCCCATCCCATGGGATGTCCCTCGGCGGTGGTTTCGGGTCGCCGCCGCTCCTCCCAGTGATTACGTCAGCCGGTGGGAGAGACTGATCCCGCCCGCCGGCTGAGGAAACCTAATGCGCATGCGAGCTCTCCATAGGAAAGCATTGAAAATTCTTTTCAATTCTTTCCTATGGGGAATTGAGTGACGCTGGAGGTCCTCACACAGTGTGAGGACGTCCAGCGACGCTCTAGCACAGGTTTCCTGTGCTATGGACACGGAAGTGCCCTCTAGTTGCTGTCTAGTAGTCAGCCACTAGAGGTGGAGTTAACCCTGCAAGGTAATTATTGCAGTTTATAAAAAACTGGGTAGTGGGAGTTGGCACCCAGACCTCTCCAATGGGAAGAAGTGGTCTGGGTGCCTGGAGTGTCCCTTTAACTTCTGTGGCTGGGAAAATATTTGAAAGGTTATTAAGAGATAATATTCAACAATTCCTTGAGAAGAACATGGTTATAAGCAAAAATCAGCATGGTTGTATGAAGCACAGGTCATATCAAACTAACTTTATTGCATTCTACCAAGAAGTAAGTAGAAGTATAGATCAAGGTGCTGCAGTGGATGTGATCTATTTTGATTTTGCCAAGGTATTTGATACAGTTCCACACAATCGATTAGTGTTCAAACTCAAAGAAATCGGTCTAGATGAAAATGCTTGTTCTTGGGTAGAACATTGGCTTAAAAATAGAGTACAAAGAGTTGTCATTAATGGAAAATTTCAAGCTGGACAGAGGTGGCAAGTGGTGTCCCTCAGGGTTCTGTTCTGGGACCCCTTCTATTTAACATATATATAAATGATCTTGAAAAAAGCATTGAACGTCATGTTTCAGTGTTTGCAGATGAAACAAAACTCTGTAAAGTAATACAATTTGAGCAAGATATAACTTTGCTGCAGAGGGATTTAGATAGACTGGGGGACTGGGCACTCAAATGGCAGATGAAGTTAAATGTTAAACAATGCAAAGTTATGCACTTCGGCTTAAAGAATGCACAAGCAATGTATACCCTTAATGGAATCGAATTCAGGATAACAACACACAAAAAGGACTTGGGAATTGTTATAGACAAACTATGCAACAATGTGCAATGTCAATCAGCAGTGGCTAAGGCCAGTAAGGCATTGTCATGCATAAAAAAGGGCATTCATTATCTGGACGAGAATATTATTTTCCCTCTTTATAAATCACTGGTAAGACCACATATTGAATATTCTATGCAATTGTGGGCACCTGTTCTAAAGAAGGATATTGTAGTAGATAATTTACTGCAAACCAATTAGTTTGAATGACTATCTGTTCCTGTCCAAATTAAAGATAATAAAGTTGCGTGCACGCAGAAGTAAATTCACACTGAGACACAAGGTTCAGGGTAATGAAAGAACTTCAGAGAAGTTTAATGGCTTCTGACAGAAAATGGGTGCGCAGACCCTTATAAAGGCATTATTACATCATTGAAGAAAATCAAGATATAGACAAATAGACATTGTTAATTGGCTTAGGTGCTAAGATGTTAGTAAAATGCCCTCCCCATTCTTAGGTCACTATCTACGTAATTTCTTAACTCCTACAGGTTTTAGCGCCATTTTGTTAACATGAGGAGCTCACTCGACGGGAGGGGCCTTTTGGCAGCTATCCATTTAGAGCGTAGCTGGCACTTGTTAGTTTCTCAAGGTTAAGTTTCAAGGATTTTAGTAAATACACATTTTATCAAAGCTATTTCTTGCTGACATGCAAATTCTATGTTCTATAGACAAAGCTTCCTTGTAAAACTATGGGGGCCTCTTAGAGGTATAGCAAGAGGATTTAAAGGGGCCTTACAGATTTATAGAGGCCTAATAATTCTACAACAGTCCCCCCTAAAATGTTATTTGCTAAAAGACAAAACTTTATTTGTTAGTATCAGAAGAAGTATTAGCCCAAAGACACAGAAACCCCATGACCGCTGACTTAGTGTTAATGCAAAGTGCAAGTCTATCCCTCTCTTGACCCTAACAGGCTGCAGCACATCCGTCAGTACGGTTCAGGAACACTCTTCACTCCGCTGGTAACCCATAGTGGCTTATCCACTACTTCTCCGTACGGCAGTCTACCCATAAAGACGGACGCTGTCCCTGTACTGTCCCTTCCTAGACTTTCTGCACTTCATCAGTATACGGGAGAGTTTGTAGCGGAATACAGGGTGAGATGAGGTCTTGATCATCGATTGTCAGATGAGTGAAGGTTGGTGTTGCTTGGTTTACAGTTTTCTGCAGGAATTTCCTTAAGCATGGGAGGACACAACAAATGAGAAGAGCGAGAAAAAAGAAAAATTAGTAAGGCAATACCAATCTGGACTAAAGCTCTCTGCCAACCAGTCATCCAACCAAACCATTTTTCCCAGGGATCAGTAACTCCAGAGTTTCTCTTTAACTCTTCTGAGAGTCTATTTAATTTAGCTATGGCCAGAGTGACTTTACCATTAGGACCTGTGTTTTCTGGGATATAAGTGCAACAAGTCATGGTGTCAGGTAGTATTTTACATACACCCCCCTTTTCAGCTAGAATCATGTCTAAGGCCATTCTGTTCTGGAAGGTCATCTGGGATGTGGCCTGCAACTGCTCGGCCAGGCCCTGGAGGGCATCCCTGGTGTAGTTGACAAAACGCTGTTCGTTGTAATAGATATAATTAATCCAATTAAGGTTTTTGTTGGCAGTGACTATGGTAAAAAGTGATTCAAAACCTGCAGCTACTTCATCTCTAGCTTTAAATTCATTAGGTACCCCCCTAGGCACCCCAATGGCATCTATGTAAATGTGGGGGTCAAAACTGCCTTTTACTGGGGTTTCGCACCTTACTCTGGCTGGTGTATGTGGAGGGTCGTATGTGTCATGATGATTATCAGAAATAATATGAATGGGCATGATAACTTTGGCCAGGGTACACTCACCCCACCACTCAGTTTCCAGCCTAGATCTTAACTGTAGATCCCCACATAACCAGTAAATATCCCCCAATGACCTGGTATGGTGTTGCAACAGGTGTATAGGAACAGTTCTGTAAGTGGCGCAATAACCTTTAGAAAAGTTACCCATGAATTTACCAATCCCGTCATACATGGCATAACAAGTGTAATTACCTCTATAGACTGTGATTCCATCTGGTGGCTTAACATTTTCAACTAAGAGAGGGTATTCTGCCGTCCATGCCATGCAGAGGGACCTATTAAAGTCATATTGGTAGGCAAAAAGGCTTAAGAAGCAATCTTCTATCTCTAAAGGGAGAATTAGGGGGACGGTGCCAAGGTGGGGTCGGGCACCGCCACATACATAACATGCTGTTTTATTATGTTTGTTGGCATTATACCTCATCCATTCTAACCACAAATTAATGTCATTGAATCCAGTTTCAGCGGCCATGGTATCTTCAAAAGTGGGGTTAGCGATGGCCATCATATCTTTAAAGGACTGGATATGTGGTTTTAGCGGATTTGGGACCATATGATCAGCCCCTTGCCACTCTGGAGAGTGGTACATATCTCTGAGGTAGAAATGACCTAATTTGTTGTAGGAACCTTTCTTCCAATACATTCCCATTACATATCGGTCTGCATCCTCGGGGCCAGGATGTTCAATATTTAACATTAATTTCATAGGGGTACTTCCTCCAGGCTTTCTTAAAGTCATTCTTTGAAGGAGGGATCTACCCTGATTGTCTATCTTAGATAAAGCACTTTTGGGTTTATAACCCCAGGCAGGCCCAGTATTCCATCCCGCAGCCCCCCAGTAGTTACAGTCATAACCCCATTGTTCATCTACTACACAAACGTAAGGGTCTTTTGCTTGTGGGATATCTTTATAAATGGCTTGAATCTGTGACTTAGGGAATGGGCATTCTACAATATCACAGTAATCAAAAGTGAATGTAGCCACATGGGTACATGATGAATTATACCAGAAAGTGTACCCACTAGCATCTTTGGTGATGGCCACCTGCTGGGCTTTAAGGAGGCCAACTAAGGAGATAATGTACCAGAGGCACATGGTTGCATAGAGTTAGCTTCCTCTGGGGCAGGTGTCTTCTTGCAGTGGGAAGCGTGGATCCAGTTAGGCCTTCCGGCCAATTTGACAGAGGTAGGGGAGATCAGGAGAACTTGGAACGGTCCGTCAAATCTTGGTTCCAGGGTGTGTTTTCGCACAAATTTCTTGACCAGAACCCAGTCACCGGGGAGCAGACTGTGGTTGCCTGTGTCAGAATCAGGATCTGGAATTGAAGAGAAAACTTGGGCATGGATTTTGTTCAAAGCATTTGCGAGTTCAGTTACATAATCTACTAAAACATCAGTTTGAAGTTGTAGTTGTTGGGGAAAATAGCAACCTAGCCTAGGTGCAGTCCCAAATAGAATCTCATATGGGGACAGTGAGGTAGTATTTTTGTACAAGAGCATTCATTAGATCCTTTGATAAATGTGCAGGTCCGTGTGCCCATTGTACGACTGCTGGGTACAAATTCTTAGGGAGGCAGAAATTGAGGTTGTTGGAGTACACTCCATCCTTCAGAACTGCCCCTTTCTGTTTCCACTTCTGTATTTCTTCAGGGGCAACTGTAGCCTGTTGTTCCAGCAGGATTTTCAGGTCAGTTGGAAGAGTCTGCAGAGTAAATATGGGAGTTTCTTCATTTCCGGACACTCTTCTTTCCACTTCCTGTGGTTCTTTTGCAGCTTGTTTTGCAGCCTGATCAGCTAGATGGTTGCCCTTTGCTTCATCTGAGTCCAACTTCCCATGTGCTTTTATCTTCAAAATAGCCACTTCTTCTGGGAGTAGGAGGGCGTCCATCAGCTCCTTGATTGCGGAACCGTGCTTGATTGGTGTACCGGCGGTGGTAAGAAATCCTCTTGTTTTCCAAATTAATCCGAAGTCGTGAGCCACGCCCAGTGCATATCTTGAATCCGTGTAGATATTGGCGCGCTTTCCTTCAGAGATCTTGCATGCTGAAGTCAGGGCTTGCAATTCAGCTTCTTGTGCAGACATAGTTGATGGTAAAGATGATGATTTGACAATTTCATCTGTTGTGGTTACGGCATATCCTGTATGGTATCTTCCTTCTTCATCAGCATATCTTGAGCCGTCCACAAACAGGGTGAGATCGGGATCTACCAATGGGTCTTCATGCACAGTTGGTAGATGTGTTGTTTCCATTTTCATCTGTTCAAAACAGTCATGAGGTGTATCTGGGTCGTAGTCATTCACTATGGTTAAATCTTGGAACTCATTCTCCAGGAAATGACGCGGCCATGCTTTTAGGTGGTCAGTTGTTGGATATTTGACAACACCATTTTCCTGTAGCTGTGATTCGTCCATAGTGGCCCATGCTTTTGCCATAGGCCCAAGATCATTCCATGATATTGTTTTCAACTTGGTCACAGGGACATGTGGAATGGCAGTGTCCCAATGACGGTACAAATGCTTGAGTTCCGGAGGTAGATGAATCAAGACCATACTGTTGCCTTCAGAATCACAGTAGAAGTCTTGTGCAGTGAGTTTTACTTCGACCAGATGATAGAGTTCATCTTCATAGCAGGGTTCAGGAGTGATGTTTGATTTGTACCACATGGTACAGAAGGCATATCCTGCTCCGTCATGAAGGAGTGCTTGTCCATCATGAAAGGATAGGTTGGGATGCATTTCCTTCTTGATGGTGCCAGTGAGAAGAAAAACATAAGTTTCGTCCATGATGAATCCGTAGTATACACCCCCCTCAGGGAGTGGCAGAAGAGTGGACGGATTGAGAACTTGACATCTTTGGAGGGTAATGTTGTCAGGCAACAAAAGATGACATTGAAGGCGAAGATGCCTAGCAGGAGTAACATGCTTAAGTTGGACCTGGTTGACTATGGCAGAAATGTCATGGGGGGCCAAGACAACCAGGGGGTGGCCAAGGACAAGATCTCCAGTTCTTTCAATGAGCTCTCTGGCAGCAAAGACGGCCCGAAGGCAAGAGGGACGTCCTCTGGCCACAATATCCAGTTGGCAGGAGAAAAATCCAATAGGCCTTTGGCGGCCTCCAGGACCATGGGCCTGAGTGAGCACTCCTGTTGCATGGCCTTGTCTTTCAGAAACAAACAATTTGAAGGGTTTGGTATAGTCTGGTAGGCCAAGAGCAGGAGCAGAAGCAATAGCACGTTTGAGAGAACAGAAGTTATCAAGGGCTTCTGTGGACAAGCAAAATGGGTCTGACTTGAGAGCATCATAAAGAGGTTGCATAAGGAGCGAGGCTTCTGGGATCCATGCTCGGCAATAGGAAATGAGGCCTAGGAAGGC
This sequence comes from Pelobates cultripes, assembly GCA_933207985.1. NCBI lineage: Eukaryota > Metazoa > Chordata > Amphibia > Anura > Pelobatidae > Pelobates > Pelobates cultripes. Next base: position 240,679,513 of record OW240914.1, on the reverse strand, counting down.
GTGTAGTGACTTTGAGGTCCTTGGAGGTGGAATGTCCAGTACTGCTCTAACTCGGTCACGAGTGAGATGTCTGGTTCCCTGAGACAGACAATGGCCAAGGAAGATAACAGTAGGTTGGCAGAATTGCAGCTTGAGACGTGAAGCTTCACATCCTTGTTCTGCTAGATAGTAAAGAAGATGAATTGAGCATTGTTCTGTTGTGGGTAGATCATCTCCACAGTAAAATGGGAAGGGAACAAAGAACTGTAGTGTCTTTTCGTGACAAAGGTGTATTTAATTGAACCTGGCCGTCTGCAGTGAGGGTGATGGATGCTTGGAGGCGGGATAGGACATCAGCACCAACACAAGAGACATCGGTGTCAGGCAGGAACGATGAGTCAGGCAGGTCTTGTTCTCTAGGAACACTGCGGGATGCACCTGTGTTAACCAGGAAACCAGGAAAGTAGTAGGGTGACCTTCAATAGGTAAAGTTACAGTGGCTAGTGACCCCCCTTGTTCCCTGTAGACACTGCCATGGCAGGGGCATTAAGCATCAGCGGGTTTGCTCTCCTCTGTATGGGCTGTGTTACTGACTCAAACCCCTTTCTATGTCATTAGCCATAGCTTTTTGCAGTCTGAACATGTCTATCATTATAAATAATGGTTAATAGTAAGTTAAGTAAAGTTCCTAAATGTCTTTGGATAAAACATTAACTATTGCGGTACTATCATTTATATTAATTAGACTATAACAATTATACCACCCTGTAACTATAATAAACAACCAGTAGTGGCTGGGTTAATAAAACATGTCACTAATCCTTCTAATGCTAAACCATCATTTAAAGTAAAGGATGTTACTGTAAACATAAGATCTGTAACTAGCAAGATTCGATTAAGTAAAGATACAATGTTTAAAATAACTTGCATTATTTGGCTATTTCCCTTGTTGCAAGATGAAGCTGGATAATCAGCTGTTATGCTCTTATATTCGTGTCCAACAGATTTCATATGTAGGTCACACCACATTTGCAAATTACATTTTAGCAACCTTCTTTTTTTTTATATCACGGACAAATTGCTGATACAGGGAAACAAATGGCATGATTGTTTTAGTAATTATAATGTTTCAGTTCATAATATGTAGAGTGTAAGGAAAACAACATGTCTCTAAATGGGACGAGCATAATAGGGGTAGGCCTCATGATGGAGGCAGCCATGACAGGGGCGGGGAAGGAAATGACAGCAAGGGAGGAAGTGAGAGGGGTGACGTCCATGATATGTGTGGGAAAGGAAGACAGGAGGTGTGGGCATGGTAAGGGCGGAAGTGACGTCACTTTAGAAGCAACCGTGACTGTAGATAGGTCACGGGACTGGCAGGGTCAACCTCCTTCTGTACTAGGCGCCATCTTTAGGGTGGTGGCTGACGTACTTTCAACCATACACTATATTAAAACTATTAAAATAAGTCAGAGAAGCAACATTCTGTTCTGCAAAATGAAATACTAAACTATGAACAGACCTGGCAGGTTAAATAAGACAGTTGAGAACATTATGCATTTAACAGCCCATACAGCTGTTTCTAGAAACATGTACTTTAAAATAACGTTAAAATAATAAAATGATGCAAAATAAACTCATGGAATTCAACCAATTTCCCTTATCATCCTCCAACCAATAAATCACTTTCCTCCTCTTATACTGACTTAACAACATCGCATATTCCCTCTATCAGTGTTAACAGGCTACACCTTCCTAAATCCCGTATTCAACACTGAATGCAATCTTGTGAGCTCGTCACTCCCACAATCCTCAGTACCTTATACTCTTATCAGTAGAAATGCAGGCAAGCGGGGAGGAGAGGGGGGGAGAAAGTTAGACAGTGCAAAAAAGGGAGTGAAGCTGCAGGCATGAAGATTAACCATGTGAGTGCTGGAAAGTAACAAGACAGAAGGACAGAGACTTATACGTTTGGAAACCAGAAATCTTTGACGGGAGAAACGGACTGGAGGTGCAGGGAGCTGCAGAGAGAGGATGAGGGTGACGAGATCTGTAGGACTGATGGGGGGGGGAGAATAGGGATCCATCAGCATCCAGTAACACAATTATTATAATACACAAACAATCTTAAACCTTTGTGATCAATATCTTCCTCAACCTATCCCTTTTGCTGAATAGCTCTTGCTACTCGGTACCAGGCTTCTGCTGTACAAACCAAATCTTGGTCCGACAGCTTCCCTTTCTTCTCTGTCAGTAACTTACGCCAGCTCTCTGGCTACAATCTGCCGCACAGAGGTACGGTAATTCCACATACTTTAGCAATCTTACTCACTTTCTTAACCATCTCTTCTCCTTCTCTGTCTTCCACTAGATCACATGCTAACCAACCCTTACTGGGTTTATCTAACTTCTGTCCCATCCTCCCTATATAAGGCGTCCCAGATATAGAGAGAGAAAGGAACAGAACGTCTACCGTGCTCGACTGCTACTTTAAGAGCAAGCTCTTTAAGTACGTCTTCCCAAAACGTAGACTAGTCACTGATTCCGCCTACCCGTGGTAGCCGCGGATTGGAGCGTGGCGAGAAGTGTGTGACCAATCACTTCTCTCAACAGAGAAAGAGAAATAGGAGGGGAAAGTGTAAATAGTACAGTGAGTAAGATAGAAGTAAACACAGGAATCTGTGTGACAGACAATTAAGACAATAACATTTCAGTGTAAATACAGTGCATGCATCACAGTTCAAATAAGTTCAACAGTTTTATCCCTTGCCTTTACTCGTGTGGCCAAAAGCCACCTCCCTCAACCTCGTAGTGTCCCTGTTGCGGACCCACCCGCAAGTCTCACTACCAGCAGCCACAGGAAACAGCAACAGCTTCCAACCCGAATCCTGTATAGCCTAAAGAATTGGAATCTTACCTGCCTCAGCGCTCGAGGCTGGAATTTTACCAAGAAGCTAAGCGGTCAAAATGACACTCTGGGGAACCCCCAGGAAGCAATGAGTCTACATCATCCTCCACAGATTCCCCCTACTCTTTTTCCTTACAGCCACAGCCACGTGGCTCCTAAAAGAGTTAAACAGGCAATAGAGGACCCCCAGGAAAACTTCCACAGGTCCACCCCCCTTTTTCCTTACTACCACAGGCACGTGGTACCTAAAAGGAGTTAAACAGGCACTTACACTCCCCGGGTACTAAGTTAAACACATACCAATACAAACACACCCAGGCAACAGATAGTCAACATGCAGGTAAACTAGGTATCATTAACAATACAAAGACTCTGGGCAAGTTATTACCTGACTTTGATGTCCTCTCGGCAGCAGTCACAGACACTGGGATAGGTCAATCACAGGGGTAGGAACATACCGGCTAGGTGCTGCAGCAATCTCTACCGTGTACTCAGAGGTGATCAGGCTCTTTTCCTTCCCCCAGGATTCACCCCCCCAGCATCTTCTTGGACAGCTGCCCAGGCAGGACATAGCCCAGAGCCCCACGTTGGGCGCCAATTTGTAGTAGATAATTTACTGCAAACCAATTAGTTTGAATGACTATCTGTTCCTGTCCAAATTAAAGATAATAAAGTTGCGTGCACGCAGAAGTAAATTCACACTGAGACACAAGGTTCAGGGTAATGAAAGAACTTCAGAGAAGTTTAATGGCTTCTGACAGAAAATGGGTGCGCAGACCCTTATAAAGGCATTATTACATCATTGAAGAAAATCAAGATATAGACAAATAGACATTGTTAATTGGCTTAGGTGCTAAGATGTTAGTAAAATGCCCTCCCCATTCTTAGGTCACTATCTACGTAATTTCTTAACTCCTACAGGTTTTAGCGCCATTTTGTTAACATGAGGAGCTCACTCGACGGGAGGGGCCTTTTGGCAGCTATCCATTTAGAGCGTAGCTGGCACTTGTTAGTTTCTCAAGGTTAAGTTTCAAGGATTTTAGTAAATACACATTTTATCAAAACTATTTCTTGCTGACATGCAAATTCTATGTTCTATAGACAAAGCTTCCTTGTAAAACTATGGGGTATAGAGGTATAGCAAGAGGATTTAAAGGGGCCTTACAGATTTATAGAGGCCTAATAATTCTACAACAATATTATGGCACTAGAAAAAGTGTAGAGGCGGGCTACAGAATTAATAAAAGGAATGGAATATATAAGTTATGAAGAAAGGTTAACAAATGTAAACCTCATTAGTTTAGAAAAACATCGCCTGAGAGGGGATATGATGATAACATTATACAGATATATTCGGGGCTAATACAAACCATTGTGTGGAAATCTATTCACAAACTGTACTTTACATAGGACACGAAGCCATGCGTTTAGACTGGATTAAAGAAGATTTTGTCTAAAGCAGAGGAAAGGTTTTTTTTACTGTAAAAACAATAAGGATGTGGAATTCTCTGCCTGAAAAAGTGGTTTTATCAGAGTCCATACAGATGTTCAAACAACAACTAGATGCATACGTGCAAAAACAGAATATTCAAGGATATAATTTTTCAGGTTTTTTTTGTAGGGTAATAGGTGCTTGATCCAAGGATAAATCTCACTGCCATTCTGGGGTCAGGAAGATTTTTTTTCCCTAGTTTGTTGCAAAATTGGAAGTGCTTCAAACTGGATTTTTTTTGCTTTCTTTTGGATCAACAGCAAAAAACAAATGTGAGGAAGGCTGAACTTGATGGATGCTAGTTTCTTTTCAGCTATGTAATGCAATAGTCTGCAGCTGGGGAGAGACATGTTAGTGTAGGCAAAGTTGGTGTAATTGTCCTGAGACATGTCAAAATGTTCTCTGTCCCACCCAAACAATATAGTATCGTTTGAATTGTCTGTTAAGTTAGTCCCAGGGGTAATACAGAAGGTCAAGGTCAGTATAGCAGACAAGGATATGAAAAGTAACTTTATTCTGGATCAGGCACCAATTTTTAGTGACTAGCGTGAATCCAAGTAGACTTTCCTTCTAGCTTTATGGATGTGGTAGAAGTCAACAGTACTTGGAAGGGACTATCAAATCTGGGCTACAGACGTTTCCTCACGTGTCTCTTTATCATTACCCAAGCTTGTGGGTAGAGGAGTCACTATCAGGATCTGGAATGGAATTAAACACTTGCTTATGCACTCTGCCTAATGTTTGGTATTAGGCCCGTACATAGGCAGTCATGTTGCTGTGTTGCAGATGGAGGGTTTGGAGGAAGTAGAGTCCTGTCTTGGGGGCACATCCAAACAGTATTTTAAAGGGGGACAGGTGTGTTTAAAGGTGTGGAGTAAATCTCATTGAAAAGAGGGCTAGCGAGAGGCATTCAGTCCATGGTTTCCCTGTCTCTTGCATAGCTTTTGCTATCTTATTCCTCGGAGTGCCATTTTCCCTTTCTACTTTACCACTACTTTGGGGATGATATGGTGTATGGAAGGCCTGACTAATCCCCAGGGCTTGCATTATTTCCCCAGTAAAGTGTCTCCTTCTGTCACTTTCAATTACCTCAGGTACCCTGTATCTACATACCAGTTCCTTCAGTAGCTTACTTGCTATTGCCTTCGCTGTGGCCTTCAATACGGGGTAGGCTTCAGGCCAACCTGAAGAGCGATTAATGCACACCAACACATATTCATACACTCCTATCTTAGGCAGTTAAATATATTCTATCTCTGGAACAGGTAAAGTGGCATTGGCATGTGCTTGGAGGATGTTTTAATCACTTGACCTGCATTTTTCCGAGCACAAATCATGCAGCTTTGAGTATGTTTTGCAGCCATTACAGTGAAACCTGGAGCAATCCAATGTGCATTTACCAAACTGATCATGTTCATTTTTGACAGATGTGTAGGTCCATGGGCCACCTGGCCAGCATTGGGTATAACACGTTGGGTAGACAAAGTGTCTCACCTTTCTTCAACATCTTGTCAGCATCCTGAAATACTGCTCCCAGCTTCTTCCATTGTTCTTTTTCTTCCATGCTTGCCTGCCTCTGTAGGCTTTGCAGTATGTCATATGAAACAGATTGGGCTGGATACAATGTTACAGAAAAGAATGCGTTTGCCAAGTCAATTACAGTAAACACCGTAGAGGAAGGTGGAATTTGTGACAGCAATGTATGAGAGTTGGGAACATTAGGAGCAATCAATTCAGTTACAGCATTAACAGCTCTTAAATCATGCACCATGCAATATATCACTGGCTTGCTTTTCTCCTGTTTCTTTTTAACAAAGTACAGAGGAGTGTTGCAAGTAGAGGTAGTTGGTACAATTATGCCAGCCTACAATAATTCTTTGATGGATTGAGTGATAGCATCTTCTTGGGCTGGGCTGGGAGAGTATTGACTAAGGCATGGTGGGGTGGCATTCGGTAAGAATTTAACCTATACAGGAGGGAAAGCAAGTCGTCCGCTATCTGTCTTTCCCTGTGCCCATAAGGAATCAGGGACTGTTGTCAAGTCAAGAGTAGGTTCTGTCATAGGGCTTGACAAATTAAGATTTGCAAGCACACTGGCAAGTGGTATGAGACAGTTATCTTCAAGGGGTAAAATCAAAGTCACATTACCAGTAGGGCTAAACTGTATGTTGGCATTTATGGCCGATAGCATATCACTGCCAAGTAAATTTACAGGAGCAGTGGGACTGACAAGCAATCTAGCGACCAAGGCAGTCGAGTCATGAAGCCCATGTTTCACTTGGTGAGACAAAGGAATGTCAGTCTGAGTCCTATCCACCCCCACAAATGTTAATACATCATTTGATTTTTAATTGGGAAAATTAGATTTTTTTTCCTGCACAACGGAACGGACTACCTCGGGCAAGGTAACATTTACAGTAGGCGTAGGAACTGAGCCATACGACTCAACAATAGAGTGCAGGGACACTGGGTTGTCGCTGTCCTATGGGGCAGCGGAAGGATTTGCATTCTGAGGGGTCTGATCCTGGCTAGAATAATCTGAGATGGATTGCTGACGCTGGTGATTTCGTCTGGGCGGGCAGCGGCAATCTCTCCTGATGTGTCCTATTTAATTGCAAATACAGCATACAGGACTGTAACAGTCACCTGGGGACTTATGGAACAGTTTACAAGGAGTTGGAGCCAAGTTGCAGGAAATGGCACAGGAGGAGGCAAAGTCCAAAACACAGTATAAATTAAGGGGAAATCCAAAGGCAGGGTCAGATGAGAAGCAGAAGTCAGGGCTGGCAGCGGAGTAACAAAGTCGGTCAGAGTCCAGGAAATCAGTCAGTAGCAAATCAAAGATCAAAGCAGGAAACACCAAACAGGCAAAATGACCAGATGCTAATAAGATGCAGCTGACCCAAATTGGGAAAGGGTTGCAGGTGGTTCAGTGCTGCTTAATCCAGGCAAAGGGTCAGTTTGCAGAACAATATAACTGAAGCCCCCTTGTGGATGTCATGGCAGAGAACCTGACTGGGATGCTGGAGCAGTGAGTTCAATCCCAGCCAGGTCTCTTAAAGGGGTGGCCAGGCCTTGCTGTCTGCAGGGCTTGCGCTGTCCCGTGACAAGGACCAGTACGCTGGCTCTGATTTGAACAGTGGGGGCCCCTAAACATCTCATTTACCATTAGTCTAGTGGCACTTGCTGGTTTATCTCTAGAAGGACGGTTGGCTTCAATACCTTTAGCAAATTTTACAAGGTCAGAATAAGTTACGCTACGTCACGCTGAGTGGGTGATGCAAGCCATCTATGAAAAAATTAACCAGCTGTCTAGTGGACAGGGGCACCCTTTCTGACCCCCTCTTCTCTTGGGTAAGATCTGTGAGTTGGGATGAAAGTCGGTGAGCCTGGTCTGTGCCCATTCTTCTAAGGCTTTAATGTAAGGTTCACCAGAATCAAATTGTTTCAAAAACCACTGTTGGTCTCTGTTATGTGGGGCAGCTTGTAAAATCCCCTTTTCAACATCAGTAGTATCTTTGATTATGCTGGCCATGACTGGACTGGCTTTAGCACGGATCAGAGATTCTAAATCACCCCAAGTGCACTTATAAGTGGCTCTAATACTCTCAAAGGCATTTACAAGGAGCATTGGAGAATTCTTGGAGTTGAGTTATTGTTTTAACATGGCCAGTTGGTCTGAGGGCGACCATGGCTTGTAAGCCCACCACTGGCTTAATTGTGGGTTTGACCCCCGAACAGGAGCATCACTATCACTTGCTGATGCACCAGATTAATCCATATCAACAGGTGATCCACTACTGGCAGTTACCAACCCACTCCTAAGCTGCATGTGGGGGTCTAGAGAAACCACAGCTAAGGCAGTCCTCAGAGCCCCTGATACACACTGACCTCAATGCAGTAGATAGCAACATATATTTCAAAGATTTTTTATATGGCCAGACGGAGCACAAAGTTAAAGCATATGCCAACTACATGCTGTTTTAGATTCATAGCCACGATTCCGCCCCAGTTTGATGACGGAGTTTGAGGAATACGGGTACTTCCTAACTACTACTGAACTCGACAAAATGTGAAGTTTTGAATGTAACAATCTCTTAGATGAGAAAATAAAGCATCAGTGTCCAAATTACCTTTCAATTGGTGCACAGACCAAAAAAAGTACCTTGGAACCTATGATCCATCAAATTTGCATCAAAGGAACCATATGCCACTTTTAAGTGATATACAATCTGACCTTAGGAAGTAGAACTACCCGCATATCTCTTGGTTCAGGCAGATAAACGTCCTCAAGATAAATATACTCTGTCAATTACTTTCTCTTCCAAGTGAACTCTGCTTTTATCAGGAGTGATGCAGTTGCCTGGAAAGGTACATCCGAGGTTGAAGCATGATATTCTGTGTTTGCCTAAGGCTCAGGGGTAGCCTTGTTCTCCTGAACTTCCAGCACTATTATCATGCAACATACGTGCTCAGGGTCCAGGAATGGCACATGGTAAATCCCCATTGTGACGGAACCAGCCTCGCCACTGGGCATTGGAGAAGACTGTTTGCCAGCCTCCTGCCCTGCGACTATGGCCCTGAGATGTATTGCCCTTCTAGGAACTGATTTGGGCATAATAGATTTTTATTATGCTGCTGCTGGCCCTTTAAGAACCATCTGGGGACATACTGTGGAGTTACTGGGTGGCCACCATTGCATGTATCAGAGGCACATGGTGAGAACAATGGATGAAGCACATGGTGAGAACAATGGATGAAGCACATGGTGAGAACAATGGATGGCGGCCATTTTAACTCACAGACACTGTTTGGACTTTTCTACACGGTGCCATCTCGCCGGTATTTGGTGCACAAAGACATTGTGCAGTAGTTTTAAACTATACAACAGGGGACACATTACAAAGGAATTATTTTTCATATAACCTGTATATGTTCCGCGGAATCTGCATTAACCTGTATCTTCCAAACTACTGAACGGATCTGGGTGAATTCTGGATATGTGGTTCACCTAGATCCCCTGGTTTTATGGAGGTATTGCATGTTTTAGGGTCCCTGTGATATGTTTTATAAAACTGTATTTCTCTGCCTGTGATAATTATATTAACCATTGTGTTCAGTAATCATATCACGGGCAGAGGGGAGGATTTTGTGTGGGAGTGTCTGTGTGTATTGTATGGATTGATTGGTTGTATTTCAAAATCCTGTGGGCAGTACTATGTTTGTGGATTGAGAATAAAAGAGGCTGTATGTGCCACTACATTTAGTTCTGCTTGACCTCAAAACTAGTGATGTCGCGAACCCGAAATTTTCGGTTCGCAAATGGCGAACCCGAAATTTTCGGTTCGCGAACGGCGAACGCGAACTTCCGCAAATGTTCGCGAACTAGCGAACCGGGCGAACCACCATACAGGGAGTGCAGAATTATTAGGCAAATGAGTATTTTGACCACATCATCCTCTTTATGCATGTTGTCTTACTCCAAGCTGTATAGGCTCGAAAGCCTACTACCAATTAAGCATATTAGGTGATGTGCATCTCTGTAATGAGAAGGGGTGTGGTCTAATGACATCAACACCCTATATCAGGTGTGCATAATTATTAGGCAACTTCCTTTCCTTTGGCAAAATGGGTCAAAAGAAGGACTTGACAGGCTCAGAAAAGTCAAAAATAGTGAGATATCTTGCAGAGGGATGCAGCACTCTTAAAATTGCAAAGCTTCTGAAGCGTGATCATCGAACAATCAAGCGTTTCATTCAAAATAGTCAACAGGGTCGCAAGAAGCGTGTGGAAAAACCAAGGCGCAAAATAACTGCCCATGAACTGAGAAAAGTCAAGCGTGCAGCTGCCACGATGCCACTTGCCACCAGTTTGGCCATATTTCAGAGCTGCAACATCACTGGAGTGCCCAAAAGCACAAGGTGTGCAATACTCAGAGACATGGCCAAGGTAAGAAAGGCTGAAAGACGACCACCACTGAACAAGACACACAAGCTGAAACGTCAAGACTGGGCCAAGAAATATCTCAAGACTGATTTTTCTAAGGTTTTATGGACTGATGAAATGAGAGTGAGTCTTGATGGGCCAGATGGATGGGCCCGTGGCTGGATTGGTAAAGGGCAGAGAGCTCCAGTCCGACTCAGACGCCAGCAAGGTGGAGGTGGAGTACTGGTTTGGGCTGGTATCATCAAAGATGAGCTTGTGGGGCCTTTTCGGGTTGAGGATGGAGTCAAGCTCAACTCCCAGTCCTACTGCCAGTTCCTGGAAGACACCTTCAAGCAGTGGTACAGGAAGAAGTCTGCATCCTTCAAGAAAAACATGATTTTCATGCAGGACAATGCTCCATCACACGCGTCCAAGTACTCCACAGCGTGGCTGGCAAGAAAGGGTATAAAAGAAGAAAATCTAATGACATGGCCTCCTTGTTCACCTGATCTGAACCCCATTGAGAACCTGTGGTCCATCATCAAATGTGAGATTTACAAGGAGGGAAAACAGTACACCTCTCTGAACAGTGTCTGGGAGGCTGTGGTTGCTGCTGCACGCAATGTTGATGGTGAACAGATCAAAACACTGACAGAATCCATGGATGGCAGGCTTTTGAGTGTCCTTGCAAAGAAAGGTGGCTATATTGGTCACTGATTTGTTTTTGTTTTGTTTTGAATGTCAGAAATGTATATTTGTGAATGTTGAGATGTTATATTGGTTTCACTGGTAATAATAATTGAAATGGGTATATATTTGTTTTTTGTTAAGTTGCCTAATAATTATGCACAGTAATAGTCACCTGCACACACAGATATCCCCCTAACATAGCTATAACTAAAAACAAACTAAAAACTACTTCCAAAATATTCAGCTTTGATATTAATGAGTTTTTTGGGTTCATTGAGAACATGGTTGTTGTTCAATAATAAAATTAATCCTCAAAAATACAACTTGCCTAATAATTCTGCACTCCTGTAGACTTCAATGGGCAGGCGAATTTTAAAACACACAGGGACTCTTTCTGGCCATAAAAATGATGGAAAAGTTGTTTCAAGGGGACTAACACCTGGACTGTGGCATGCCGGAGGGGGATCCATGGCAAAACTCCCATGGAAAATTACACAGTTGATGCAGAGTCTGGTCTTAATCCATAAAGGGCATAAATCACCTAACATTCCAAATCACAATGGATATGGATTGACACCTGACATATGACATATTGACACCTTGATATATGGATTGACACCTGTCCTCAGAGCCCCTGATACACACTGACACAGAGCAGAATAGAGACTGTTCCTCCCACATAGGGTCACTTGGCAGATATGGATTGACACCTGTCCTCAGAGACCATGATACACACTGACACAGAGCAGAATAGAGACTGTTCCTCCTACATAGGGTCACTTGGCAGATATGGATTGACACCTGTCCTCAGAGACCATGATACACACTGACTCAGAGCAGAATAGAGACTGTTTCCCCTACATAGGGTCACTTGGCAGATATGGATTGACATCTGTCCTCAGAGCCCCTGATACACACTGACACAGAGCAGAATAGAGATTGTTCCCCCTACATAGGGTCACTTGGCAGATATGGATTGACACCTGTCCTCAGAGATCATGATACACACTGACACAGAGCAGAATAGAGACTGTTCCTCCTACATAGGGTCACTTGGCAGATATGGATTGACACCTGTCCTCAGAGCTCCTGATACACACTGACACAGAGCAGAATAGAGACTGTTCCCCCTACATAGGGTCACTTGGCAGATATGGATTGACACCTGTCCTGAGGAGCCCTGATACACACTGACACAGAGCAGAATAGAGACTGTTCCCCCTACATAGGGTCACTTGGCAGATATGGATTGACACCTGTCCTCAGAGACCATGATACACACCGACACAGAGCAGAATAGAGACTGTTCCCCCTACATAGGGTCACTTGGCAGATATGGATTGACACCTGTCCTCAGAAAACATGATACACACTGACACAGAGCAGAATAGAGACTGTTCCCCCTACATAGGGTCACTTGGCAGATATGGATTGACACCTGTCCTAAGGATCCCTGATACACACTGACACAGAGCAGAATAGGGACTGTTCCTCATACATAGGGTCATTTGGCAGATATGGATTGACACCTGTCCTCAAAGCCCCTGATACACACTGACACAGAGCAGAATAGAGACTGTTCCCCCTACATAGGGTCACTTGGCAGATATGGATTGACACATGTCCTCAGAGACCATGATACACACTGACACAGAGCAGAATAGAGACTGTTCCCACTACATAGGGTCACTTGGCAGATATGGATTGACACCTGTCCTCAGAAATCCTGATACACACTGACACAGAGCAGAATAGAGACTGTTCCTCCTACATAGGTCACTTGGCAGATATGGTTTGACACCTGTCCTCAGAGATCATGATACACACTGACACAAAGCAGAATAGAGACTGTTCCCCCTACATAGGGTCATTTGACAGATATGGATTGACACCTGTCCTCAGAGCCCCTGATACACACTGACACAGAGCAGAATAGAGACTGTTCCTCCTACATAGGGTCACTTGGCAGATATGGATTGACACCTGTCCTCAGAGACCATGATACACACTGACACAGAGCAGAATAGAGACTGTTCCCCTACATAGGGTCACTTGGCAGATATGGATTGACACCTGTCCTCAGAGCCCTGATACACACTGACACAGAGCAGAATAGAGACTGTTCCTCCTACATAGGGTCACTTGGCAGATATGGATTGACACCTGTCCTCAGAGCCCCTGATACACACTGACACAGAGCAGAATAGAGACTGTTCCTCCTACATAGGGTCACTTGGCAGATATGGATTGACACCTGTCCTCAGAGCCCCTGATACACACTGACACAGAGCAGAATAGAGACTGTTCCCCCTACATAGGGTCACTTGGCAGATATGGATTGACTGTTCCCCCTACATACACATTATTGGATCTCGCAAAACTTACCATGGATCTAAATCATGTTCCCGTATCGTACATGAAAAACCTACTCATACACAATCTCTTCCCAAAATCTCTTCGTTCAAAGTGGAGAGAATGTTAAAAAAATATATATTTTTGTTCTGAGTGTGAGAAATGCTTTTCAGCCACTTCCAATCTTAAGCATCATTTGAGGAGCCAAACAGGAGAGAAACCTTATTTTTGTTCTGATTGTGGGAAATATTTCTCTCAAAGAGGCCTCTTTTATATTCAATCTATAACAGTGAAAACAGTTTTTTGGTTTTAAATGCAAGCTATTGTGACACCAGTGAGTGAGTGGTGGCAGTGGGCACAGTATCCACTGTGAGCCTGACACACCCGCTTTGAGACAACTAACTGCTATGCAATCTATAACAGTGAAAAAGTTTTTTGGTTTTAAATGCATGCTATTGTGACACCAGTGAGTGAGTGGCGGCACTGGGCACAGTATCCACTGTGAGCATGACACAGACGCTGGCAGACAACTAACTGCTATTCAATCTATAACAGTGAAAAAAGTTTTTTGTTTTTAAATGCAAGCTATTGTGACACCAGTGAGTGAGTGGTGGCACTGGGCACAGTATCCACTGTGAGCCTGACACAGAGCTGGCAGACAACTAACTGCTATTCAATGTATAACAGTGCAGAAAAGTTTTTGGTTTTAAGAGTACAAGCTATTGTGACACCAGTGAGGTGAGTGGTGGCACTGGACACAGTATCCACTGTTAGCGTAACACACCCGCTTTAAGGACACTGACTGCTATTCAATCTATAACAGTGAAAAAAGTTTTTTGTTTTTAAATGCAAGCTATTGTGACACCAGTGAGTGAGTGGTGGCACTGGGCACAGTATCCACTGTGAGCCTGACACAGAAGCTTGCGGACAACTAACTGCTATTCAATCTATAACAGTGAAAAAAGTTTTTTGTTTTTAAATGCAAGCTATTGTGACACCAGTGAGTGAGTGGTGGCACTGGGCACAGTATCACTGTGAGCCTGACACACCCGCTTTGAGACAACTAACTGCTATTCAATCTATAACAGTGAAAAAAGTTTTTTGGTTTTTAAATGCACGCTATTGTGACACCAATGAGTGAGTGGTGGCACTGGGCACAGTATCCACTGAAAGCCTGCACAGGCAGCTTTGAGACAACTAACTGCTATTCAATCTGTAACAGAGAAAAGATTTTTGTTGTTTTTAAATGCAAGCTATTGTGACATCAGTGAGTGAGTGGTGGCACTGGGCGCAGTATCCACTGTGAGCCTGAAGCACAGGCAGCTGGCAGACAACTAGCTTGCTATTTAATCTATAACAATTAGAAAAAAGTTTTTTGTTTTAAAGTACAAACTATTGTGACACCAGTGAGTGAGTGGTGGCACTGCAGGCACAGCCTCCACTGTGAGAGCCTGACACAGGCAGCTGAGCAACTGACTGCTATTCAATCTATAACAGTGAAAAAAGATTATTTTTTTTTTAAATACAAACTATTGTGACACCAGATCTAATTAGTGGCACTGGTCAGCGTATCCACTGTTAGCGTAACACACCCGCTTTAAGGACACTGACTGCTATTCAATCTATAACAGTGAAAAGAGATTTTTTTTTTTTTAAATCCAAGCTATTGTGACACCAGATCTAATTAGTGGCACTGGTCAGCGTATCCACTGTTAGCGTAACACACCCGCTTTAAGGACACTGACTGCTATTCAATCTATAACAGTGAAAAAAGTTTTTTTG
>OW240914.1:240641469-240664285 GCA_933207985.1 Pelobates cultripes | reverse complement strand
GTCTATAAATATAGAGCCATCTGGTGGATCCACAAAACTATATATATAGATCTACAAATGATAGTACCATGTCCATATAGAATACCTAGGTATGTATCATAAGCCTTAATGTGTTATACTATAGGAGATCTAAATCCAGATGTTTTGATATAAAAACAGTAGTGTATATTATATCACTGGGTACATAAAAGATCAAAAAGATCTAAAAGATATCATACAAACACACACATCTGTAAAGGTTGATTATATACTCTTATTTCTAACAACCTATCAAGTTGGTATATGAAAGGATACATATGAAGATACATATATATATAGAGGACCACAAGTACTTGAATATTAAAATACATAATGACTGTATGTCAGTACTTTGTTACCATATAACTTAATAGACCATATAGGAAAGAGCATAAATAACAGTATTCCAATTTCAAGTACAGGAGCTCAAACATCAAATTTATAATTAAATGTCAAGTGGAGTCCCTATAGTCTAGAGGGGTATTATGCTCTGAATGTTACCAATGAGCAGGATCAAACAAAAGCATAAATAAAGAAAAAGTGATATATTTAAAGTAAGAAAAAACACCATTAGTTAAAGGAAGTATCATAAAAGTAATGTGAGAAACCAATATTATGTAAACAGTAATGGATCATGTAGCATAGCCAGATTTCTAGTTAAAATTGTTAATCAGGGATAAAGGGTGTAAATGAAAACCCTTCATTGAGGCCCACAGGGGAGAGAGTTTTTAATCTATATATCCAGATACTCTCTCTTTGTAGGCGTTTTCTGTCACGATCTCCTCCCCGCGGGCCAAGTATAACTTTTTCGATACCACAGAAACTTATATTTTCTGCGGACCCTCCATGATGGAGTTTTAGGTGTTTTGAAATAGGAGTATCAACTAGTCTCCTAGGGTTGACAGATGTAATATGTTCTCGGATCCTCTGTTTAAATGCACGGATCGTCTTCCCCACGTACATTTTTTTGCATGAGCAGGTAAGCAGGTACACTAGACCTGTGGTTTGACAATTGAAGAATGTCTTGATGTCAAACTCATGTGTATTCGTAGAGTCCAAAATCTTTTTAGATGGACGTAGAATGAATTTACATGATTTGCATCTTCCACACTGGTATGTTCCAAATACTGATGGTTTTAACCAAGTGGGTTTGGTAGATAGGGAACTTAGATGGCTTGGAACAAGTATGTCTTTAATATTTCTACCACGTCTCGCTGTAACTGATGCATATGGAGTAATGGCTTTCTGTAGATGGTGATCTTGTTGAAGAAGTGGCCAAAATCTGTTGAGTATTTTAAGTGTTGGGTGCCATCCTGCGTGCCATACACCTAATCAATTGTGTGTTGTCACTTCCAAGTTTCTCTACAAGGAGAGTTTCTCTGTCCGTCATCAGGGCCTGCTGATATGCATTTTTTAGGCATCTGTTGGGGTAGCCTTTCATTTTAAACTGCTCCTTAAGAGTTTTTGCCTTAGTCTTAAAATCTTCGACTGTAGAGCAATTACGGCGCAAACGTAGGTATTGGCCCACTGGTATCCCTCTTTTGAGGGGGAGTGGATGGTAACTCTCCCAATTTAGGAGATTATTAGTCGAGGTTGTTTTTTTGAAAAGTGTGGTATTCACCCTCCCTTGATCAGTGATCCTAATGGAGATATCCAGGAAGTTGATGGACTTGCCACCAATTTCATAAGTCAATTTTAGATTTATGTCATCGAGATTTAAAGTATGTACAAATTCTCTGAAAAGTTCAATAGTACCAGTCCACACAATTACTATATCGTCGATATAGCGTTTCCAGGTTTGGACATATTTAGTATATTCCATCAGAGAGGTACCAAATACTATTGTCCTCTCTCACCACCCCAGGTGGAGATTGGCATATGAGGGGGCACAAGCCGTCCCCATAGCCATCCCTCTCACCTGGTGGTAGTATTTACCCTGGAACATGAAGTAATTATGCGTCAGGATAAATTTCATGAGTTCTTGAACTAATATATTATGTCGCTTTGAAGTTGTAAAGTTGTTATCAAGGTGTGCCTTTAAATGGATCAGTCCTATGTCGTGTGGGATGGAACTATACAATCCTTCTACGTCCAAGCTACACATGATTGCATTTTCAGGAAAATTGATGCCATCAAATATTTTCAGAGTGTGTTTAGTGTCTCTAAGATATGATGGTAATTCTATAACAATTTTATGATCTTGTCAACGTATAGACTCACATTCTGTGTTAAATTCGAGTTACCAGAGACAATAGGGCTACCACTCATTACTGTCTGTTGTTTGTGTACTTTAGGTAACGAGTAGAAGGTTGCAACTGTAGGATTTTTAATGTACATAAACAGATATTCGTCTTTAGAAATAAGTGACAAGGACATTGCATCATCCAAGATGTTTTTTAACTCAGCCAGATATCTTTTAGTGGGATTGTTACTCAAAATCTCATATGTGTCTTCATCCTGAAGTATCCTATGTGCCATAGACACATATTCGTCCCTATCCTGGATAACGAGATTACCTCCTTTATCCGAGGGTTTAAATATAATATTTTCCATAGTTTGTAAATTCTTCAATGATTTACGTTCTAGTGGGGTGATGTTACTACATGGTAGCAAATCGAGTTTTCTTTTATCCAAGTTTTCAATTTCATTGCAAGTTAGCTCAACAAACAAATCAATATAGTTGGACACACCTGCTTTTTTGCAAGCTGTTTCTCTCTGTACGTTTCATCTTTTTTTCTATATACAATTTTGGGGTTAGGCCCCTGGAGACCCTTGGAGCCTCCATTAGGTACCAGGTGGGTTTACCTATACCGGTAGTGCCAATGTCTGTAGGCACTAAGTGGTAGTGGTTTACCTACCTTATTTGTTTTTTGTCTAACACCCAGGTAATAGACTTCAGATGTGGGAGTAGAAATAGTGGTTACCAGTGACAGTTTTGAAGGATGACTCATGCTGAATAATGAGTGTCATCTAACCCCTGAGTCTAAGAGTCAATGGGGACACTAGTAAAATAAGGATGGGAGTCATAGTAGAGAGTTATATTGTTAGGGTGGTTCCCAATATGGGCGGAATTTTTGCAGATCATTTCATTTATAACAGAATTATGAGAATTGTGTCTACAACTGTTCTGTATAACACGAACTGAGGGTTATGCAGGATTTTATTATGAATGAAAGGAGTGAAGTTAAACTCCTCATTGAGACCGTGAGGAGCCAGTGTTTTAAATTGATGTATCCATCTTGATTCTTTTTTCAATAGTGTTAGATTAAAGTTGCCTTTTCTTGTATTGAGATGAATCCGTTCCAGAATTTGGAAAGTAAGATTAGAAGGATCAGTATCATGAAAATTCCTTACGTGGTTTGCCATGGGTGTAGAGATGTTAAGGTTTGTCACAGAGTTGACATGTTGTAATACTCACCTACAGAATTCTTAATAGGTTTTACCCACATATTGAAGTTTACAGATACAGGTGATAACATAGATGACTTTAGTTGTGCTGCAATTCATGAATTCTTTAATTGTGAATACTGTTTAGATGGCATGATATATTTGCAAGCTTAACAATGCCCACACTTGTAAATCCCTTTGGATGATTGTAGCCAGGTTGGAGGTGGTTGTTGAGGTTTCAGGTGGCTATGGACAAGTAAGTTGCATAGATTTTTTGCTCTCTGTGGTGTAATACTCGGAAACTGTGGTAGACTAATTGCCACGTCCCTATCATGGGTGAGTATGGGCCAATTATCCGTAAAAATCTTACGGGTAGGATCCCAATATTGATCTTAGGTCCCAATGCATCTTATAGTATGTTTTGTGGACTGGCTCTTTTGATTTCTAAGGTAGGTGGCTCTATCCATGAGTGAGACACGTTGGAATGCTTGTTTGAGGATCCTGTTAGGGTATTCTTGTTCTTTAAAGCGTATTCTAAGTGTCCTGTTGGAATGTTTTCTCACTGGAACAATTCCTCTTTGCTCTTAGGTACTGTCCAAAGGGGATGCCAACCTTGAGTTTATACGGGTGGTGGCTATTTGTCAGGATTACTGTTTGATCCAGCACGTAGAACTGTACAGCACAGATGACAAATAAGTAACGTATTACCGGTCCTTAGAATGGCCGGATTTAACGTACAAAGAATAGTCAAAAATACTAGCCGAGGTCAGGGAACACAGAAAGGGACACAGCGATGAGGAAAGCCAGGAGTCAGGATACCAGAATATAGAGAAGTCAATAAACAAAGCCAAAGTCAAAAACCAGGTAGAAAACTATAAACAGGAACGCGCTCTCAGACAACCACAAGGGAAACCACGACAGGGCACTGAGCAGGCTGAGAACTGGGCCTAAATACCCCTCCTTTCTTTCTGATAGGCTGTAACCGGCCTTTGACCCCAAAGTCAGTTACCAGGTTTCATTTGCATAATTGCTGCTCAGCATTAACCCTTCTGTGGATTAGGTTGCTGCTCGGCACAACTTTTCCTGTGTGGACAGTAAATGTCATTAACCACTTTTCTATAAGCGGATGAATACATGAGACCAGGTTTCATTTGCACAATTACTGCTCAGCATTAAACCTTCTGTGGATTAGGTTGCTGCTCGGCACAACTTTTCCTGTGTGGACAGTAAATGTCATTAACCACATTTCTATAAGCGGATGAATACGTGACATTACCCCCCACCTGAAGAACGCCCACCGGGCGGACAGGACCAGGCTTGAGAGGAAATTTAGCGTGAAAAGCGCGGATCTTACGGCCCGCATGCAGGTCAGGAGCCGAAACCCAAGAACGATCAGCAGGACCGTAACCTTTCCAAACAACCAAGTACTGTAAAGTGCCCCGAGAAAACCTAGAATCCACGATAGAAGATACCTCATACTCTTCCTGACCACCCACCACCACCGGAGGGGGAAGAACACAAGGAACAGTATATCTATTGCAGACAAGAGGTTTGAGTAAGGACACATGAAAAGTGTAGGGAATCCCTAAAGATGCAGGAAGAGCCAGAGAGTAAGACACTGGATTGATCCTACGAAGCACTCTATAGGGACCAAGGAATCTGGGGGCAAACTTCATGCTAGGGACCTTAAGCTTGATGTTGCGAGATGACAACCAAACCCGGTCCCCCACTTGGTACACCGGGTTGGCACTCCTACGCTTATCAGCAAAATGTTTGAAGCGTTCAGCAGCAGCCCCTAGAGCAGTTTGAACCTTAACCCAGGTATCCCGAATGGAGGCCAGACGCTCATCCAGAGCAGGAATGGCAGTATCAGAAAATACCGCAGGGAGAACCGTAGGATGCCTACCATTATTGACAAAAAATGGACTGTGCCCAGAGGAGTCATGAACAGCATTGTTTCTAGCGAACTCGGCCCACGGGAGTAGTTCGGACCAATTGTCTTGTGTGCTATTAATAAAACAACGCAAATAAACTTCTAATGACTGGTTAGCCCTCTCAGCTGTACCATTGGTCTGTGGATGGTAGGAGGAGGAGAAGGAGAGATCAATCCCCAATTGTTTACTGAACGCCCTCCAGAACCTGGACACAAACTGAGAGCCCCTATCAGACACAATATTGTGGGGGATGCCATGCAAACGGACAATTTCACGTATGAAAATTAGGACCAAATCTTGCGAAGATGGCAACTTCTTGAGAGGAATGAAGTGAGCCATCTTAGAAAATCGGTCTACAACCATGAGAATAGTAGTGAACCCAGCAGAGCTAGGAAGCTCAACAATAAAATCCATGGATAAGTGGGACCATGGAATCTCAGGAACAGGAAGAGGCTGCAACAGGCCACAAGGAAGTGCATGAGTCACCTTAGAAACTGCACACACAGAACATGCCTGCACATACTCCTTTACATCTTTCCTGAGTGAATCCCACCAAAATGATCTAGTGATCGCGGCAGTGGACTTATTGATGCCCGGGTGTCCAGCAGTTATATTGTCATGGAACACTTTCATGATATTAACCCTTTCACATAGGGGAATGAACAGTTTATCACACGGTTTACCACTGGGCGCCTGAGGCTGGGCCTCCAGTATGGTGCCAAGCAGTGGAGAAGACAGTGAGAGGACAGTAGTGGCAATAATACACTCTGGTGGAATAATAGGAGATGTCACCTGTTCCGGAGCTGACTCATTATCAAATTGCCTGGACAAGGCATCAGCCTTGGTATTTTTAGAACCAGGTCTATAAGTAATGAGAAAGTTAAAACGTGAAAGGAACAGTGACCATCTAGCCTGTCTGGAAGACAAACGTTTGGCATCCCCTATATATGCCAGATTTTTGTGGTCGGTTATGATCAACAGGGGGTCCTTGGAACCCTCCAAAAGATGTCGCCACTCCTTGAGGGCAAGAATAATGGCCAACAGTTCTCTATTGCCAATATCATAGTTGCGCTCAGCAGGAGACATCTTTCTGGAGAAGTAGCCACAAGGATGCAATGGTGTTCCCTGGCTTTCTCTCTGAGAGAGAACAGCCCCTACCCCTGTCTCGGATGCATCAACCTCCAATATAAAAGGTTTACTAGTGTCGGGATGTTTTAGTATGTCCGCAGAGGCAAATCTTTGTTTAAGAGTCTCAAAAGCATTCACAGCCTCTTTGGACCATACCGTGCTACTAACCCCTTTGCGAGTCATATTTGTGATTGGGGCTATTACAGAAGAAAATCCCTTGATGAATCTTCTGTAATAGTTGGCAAAACCAATAAACCTTTGAATGGCTTTTAAACCAGAGGGTAATGGCCAGTGTAGTACAGCCTCTAGTTTTTTAGGATCCATTTGAAATCCCGATGCAGAGATGTTGTAACCCAAAAAGTGGACTTCAGGCTGGTCAAATATGCACTTTTCTAATTTACAATAAAGTTTATTTTTCAACAACGTCTGCAGAACCTGTTTCACATGGGAGTGGTGAGTCTGAAGATCAGGGGAATACACCAAAATATCGTCCAAATAAACCAAGACAAATGAGTAAATGAATTCCCTGAGTACATCATTTATAAAGTCTTGGAATACGGCCGGGGCGTTGCATAACCCAAATGGCATTACCAGATATTCATAGTGTCCACTACGGGTATTAAATGCCGTCTTCCACTCATGATTCTCTTTAATTCTAACCAAATTGTAAGCGCTCCTAAGGTCAAGCTTAGTAAATACTTTAGCTCCCTGAAGTCTATCGAACAATTCGGAAATGAGTGGGATAGGGTATGCATTTTTTACAGTGATTTTATTAAGTGCCCTGTAGTCTATGCAAGGGCGTAACTCACCACCCTTTTCTCAACAAAAAAGAATCCTGCACCAGCTGGTGAGGATGACTTTCTTATGTGCCCTTTGCTCAAGGATTCTTTGATGTATTCCTCCATTATTTTACTCTCCTGGGGAGATAAGGCATAAACTGCCCCCTTAGGTGGCATAGCGCCTGGAAACAGGTTAATGGCACAGTCATATGCTCTGTGGGGAGGCAATACATCAGATTGAGCCTTGTTAAACACCTCCTGAAGTTCTCGGTATTGTATGGGAACTCCAGGAGTTTGGGGAGTGGTAGTGGGAAGGTCAATAGTATCCAATCTCTTTAGTACTGGTTTTATACATCTCCCCATACACTCTTTACCCCATTCTAATATCTCCCCATTAGCCCAGTCAATATAGGGATTGTGCTTACTCAGCCACGGAAACCCTAATATGATAGGACATGATGGAGAAGTAATAACCTGAAACGTCATCTCCTCCCTATGGGAGGCCCCAATGGAGATCGTAATAGGGACAGTTTCGTGGGTTATAAGCAGTTGTGTGAGTGGTCTACCATCAATAGCCTCTACAGCTAGCGGCGTAGGTCTCTCCCTGACCGGTATCTCATTACCCCTAATAAACTGGACATCAATAAAATTTCCAGCAGCACCTGAGTCCATTAGGGCACTGCAAGAAAACTTCTTGTTATCAAGGGAAATAGATACCTCAAGGAGGAATCTACTTTTGTTTTTGTTAGAGGACAACTCCATCACACCTAAGATCTGTCCCCTTAAGGTTCTTAGGTGCGGAAGTTTTCCGGACGCACTGGACAATTAGTTATCATATGTCCCTTTCTACCGCAATATAGGCATAACCCCTCCCTTCTCCTATACTGTTTTTCGGCCTCTGACAGTCTAGTGACCCCCAACTGCATAGGTTCGGGTTCGGACTGTACAGGGAGGTTAGACAAAACAGGTTTAGAGAATTGAGGTGCTAGGGACATAGCCGTACGTCTGGTCTTGCTTCTGGTGACTTCTCTGAGTCTTAACCTATTATCAATATGCATGACAAACGTAATAAATTCGTTAAGACTCTTAGGTAATTCTTTAGCGCTATCTCATCTAGTATAGTCTCTGAGAGACCCTTTTTGAATGCTGAGATTAACCCATTGTTAGTCCAGTCTACCTCGGAAGCTAAGGTACGGAATTCAATAGCATAATCCGAGATAGACTGGTTACCTTGTCTGATGTGCATTAGGGCAGTGGAGGCGTCATCCTCTCTACCCAATGGCTCAAACGTGAGCTTGAATTCGGCAAGGAATTCCTGGTAATTATGAGCTATGCTCCGATTACTCTCCCACAACGGATTAGCCCAGGCAAGGGCCTTGCCCTTTAATTGATTCATTAGATAACCAATTCTTGCTCTGTCCGTGGGGAATGACCCTGGTGAGGCCTCAAAATGGTACTCCACCTGATTAAGAAAACCCCTGCATTCCTGGATATTGCCATCAAACTGTAGGGATGGTGATAAGGAGATGCTAGGAGTCATATTAACAGTGGGTGGAGGTACACAGGGTAGAGGTGCTATAGGAGGAGACGCTGCAGGCTGCAGATGCTCCGTTCTAGCGAGAAGCGTACTTAAAGCCTGAGTGAATTGATCCATGCGGTGATCATTCTCCTCTAATTTCCTCTCGCAAGCAGCTATGTGCTGACACAGTTCTACAGGATCTATGGCCATGTCGTAATGTCAGGATTACTGTTTGATCCAGCACGTAGAACTGTACAACACGGATGAGAAATAAGTAACGTATTACCGGTCCTTAGAATGGCTGGATTTAAGGTACAAAGAATAATCAAAAATACTAGCCGAGGTCAGGGAACACAGAAAGGGACACAGCGATGAGGAAAGCCAGGAGTCAGGATACCAGAATATAGAGAAGTCAATAAACAAAGCCAAAGTCAAAAACCAGGTAGAAAACTATAAACAGGGACGCGCTCTCGGACAACCACAAGGGAAACCACAACAGGGCACTGAGCAGGCTGAGAACTGGGCCTAAATACCCCTCCTTTCTTTCTGATAGGCTGTAACCGGCCTTTGACCCCAAAGTCAGTTACCAGGTTTCATTTGCATAATTGCTGCTCAGCATTAACCCTTCTGTGGTTTAGGTTGCTGCTCGGCACAACTTTTCCTGTGTGGACAGTAAATGTCATTAACCACTTTTCTATAAGCGGATGAATACATGAGACCAGGTTTCATTTGCACAATTACTGCTCAGCATTAAACCTTCTGTGGATTAGGTTGCTGCTTGGCACAACTTTTCCTGTGTGGACAGTAAATGTCATTAACCACATTTCTATAAGCGGATGAATACGTGACACTATTCCAGTGCAGTAAGTTATTACAGGAGGTTGGTTTCCGATACAGCTCCGTTTCAATCTCGCCTCCAGGTGTTAATCGAATTGTTAGGTTGATTTTAAATTGATTCTCACTGATGACATGAGTGAGTTTTAAACCTATTGTAACGGAGCTCCTTGTACTCCGACCGAGTACCCTCCGTTGACGGATGCTCCTAGCGCTTCCTGAGGACTCCAAGCGCTGCAGCAGACACCACAACCACCGCAGACTCCGCAACTGCCGTATCTTGACTGGAGTCTCCAAAGAACTCTTCCCTCCACCCTGTATGAACCTCCAGCATCCAGGACTGTGTGGTGAAGACCCCTCCTCCAATGAGAGCGTGTCAGGAAGTGACTCAAGCTCAGGGGAGCATGCAGAGCATAGCAATCCCCAGTGTGATTATAACAGCTCCCTCCAATAACGAGACAAGGCTACGTTTAGAGGGATCAAGAAGAACTGTCAAAACCTTTATTTCCCTTGGGACCAGCCAATAGGGTCACCACAATAACATTGTTGTGAAACCTCAATAAAATCACAAACAGTCAAACCATATCAAGCAACACACAGTGACTTATCACAACACAATGGCACATTTTTAAAGGGGTGGGGGGAGACAATATTTAACAGTAAATATCTCACCTGCCTGCAGAATTAGCAATATGCAAATCTACCCGAATATGCAAATGAACCAGTCTTGCAATTCAGGTAGTGCATATTGCTGTTGCTACCAACAGAGGGCACTAGACAAGTTCCATAGCCAAACCCACCTAGTTGGTAGCAAACCTCAGCAATACAAGAGAGCAGGCAATACATTACACAGTACACACACACACACACTATAAACAATTACATTACACACACCCTGCACCTATAATGGGTACAGGGTGACTGAAACATAAGATAAATAAAGCAGCCTACATAAATAGTCTGTCTGAAGGTAGACTATGGGCTTTAAAGCCAGATACATGAAAGAGTCATAGGGAGGAGGCTGGCAAATAGGCCTCTCCAGGACCAAGTGGCGAAGGGCACTTCGTCACACCTATGTTGTTCGTATTCAATTTGGAAACCATCTCCTCAAACATAGTGAATTTCTGAGACTTTACCAGAAAGCATGAAGTGGCTATTAGGCCAATGTCATAGGGGATATTATTGTATAGGGCTACAACATCAAGACTGGCAATGAAGGTATACGGAGGAACCATAAGATTTTCCAACATCAGTAATGTATGTTTCGTACTTGCTAGGTTGTTCTGTGGGGGAGTTATTCCCAGAGACTATCGGTCTGCCTGGTGGGTTTGTGGTATTCTTATGTATCTTAGGCAGACAATAAAAAAGTAGCCACTGCTGGAGTGTTCTTAGGTAGTAGAAATTTGAATTCATCTTGGGTTATTATCTCACTATCTCTAGCCTTAGTGAGTAGTTGTTTAAGATCCTGTAAGTACTTTATGGTAGGATCCCCTTGGAGTTTTTGATAACAGGATATGTCATTAAGGTGGGTCATGCATATGTCTATGTACTTTTCTTTTTCCAAAATTACAATATTAGCCCCCTTATCTAAAGGGGTTTAATGATTACATTTTTATCAGAGCTTAGTTCTTTTAAGGCTTGGTTTTCAGCATAAGACAAATTGCTAGTCGTAGGTGTTTCAATGGCATTAAATTGTTCTATTTTATCTGTGGTTATTTGCACAAAAAAGTCCACATTTGTTATGTCTTTAAAGTTGGTTGTGTACCAGCTTGGTGGTTTCAGATCAGTTAGGGGTGATCCTCAAGTAGTGTTTTTACATGTTGATAATCCTCGGGTGAGACTCCTATTTGTGTAATGCACTAAGAGCGAGTTCCTGGCCAAAGAGATTAGTGTCCTAGCCAGTTCAACTTATCTGCTCCAGGAGTGGGTACAAAAGAGAGCCCTTTGTTTAGAAGGGATATGTGTGTAGAAGAAAGAGGACGATTTGATAGATTTATCACCTTGTTTTCAATATTAGTACTTGGGGTTATTTTTTCAGTCGGTCGGATCTGTACCCCCATCTGTTCCTGTCCCTCAGTCTGTACCTGTGCTGCTGTAGCAAGATCACCTTTACAGGATGTTTTTACTATTTATTTTGCTATTCCCTTTTAAGCATACTCATTAAAAGTTACGTTTTAATTTTTATCTGCAACTGTGACAATATGAATTTAGGAGTAGCAAAACATTTGGTAGAATACAAGGATGTGCCTCACTTGGGATACACAGTGGCAGAACTAATATAGAGAGGGCCATGGTTCAAGAATTTTTTTGGGCCCCCCACTAGTGCAAAAAGATCTCCATCTGTCATACAACTCCCACAGTGCTATGCCAGCTGGGGGTCTACCATTTGCCTATACTTGCAGGGTTGTATTTGTGAGCAATGTTTGTTTTTTTGAATGTAAGCATTTTTATGCTAGTATGTGTGTGCATGTAGGAGTGTATGTGTATGTATTTTTCCCATTGGAATGAAGTGGTGTGCTTTTGTCTGTAGTGTTTTTGTTTGCATAGAATTTTAGTATTTTAATACAGGGGTATGTTTGTAAGTAGTGTTTGAGTGCATTGGTGTGTTTGGAAGTAGCGTGGACTTTTAATTGCAGATTATTATTATTATGTTTATTTTTGTATAGCACCATCACATTCTGCAGAGCTTTACAATGGGTGGACGAACGGACATGTAGTTGTAACCAGACAAGTTGGACACACAGGAACAGAGGGGTTGAGGGATGTACATATGTACATGATGGGTATTTGTACATATGTATAGGTATTTGAGTGAAGGGTTGTGTTTGTACATAATTTTGGAGTTTGTATGTAACGTTTGTATTTGCAGGGGTGTGTTTGCATTTTGTGTTGGTGTTTGATTGCTTTGATGTATGCACATACACTACCGAATACATAAACACTTACACAGATATACATACACATCAATATATATATATATATATATATATACACATTCATATACACCCTGACACATAGACAAATAGATGAACACACTGACATGCACACAGCTTGACACAAGATACACATTCTGACACACACATTGACACACAGATGCACTGACATAAAGATACATACACTGACACATACACATACACGCTGACACAGATACACACACACACACATACACGTAATAGTTTATATATTTTCAGCCAACCTCCTGATTACATATTTTGTGACTTCCCTGGATCCTGCTGGTGTCTGATCAGTCCATGTGATCAGTACAGTTTACATGAATGTCGTCACATTAGGATTTTAAGCAGTGGAAAAACTTAATACTAACTCTGTCTTTTCTCACCCCACAGATAAGAATGAAGTGGTGTCCATATTTTGGAGGGACAGTCCTCAGTTATGACTCAAATCGCTCTGCCCCTTTTTCTATCCCAATGTACCTCTTTTCTGGGATCTCCATATTGTTATCTGAGTGGATATCAGAGCTTCACAATCGCATTAATCTATTTTGATTTATATGTGTAAAGATATATTGATATTGTTCTAAATGGCATCTTAGCTGCATAAATTAATTTTACTACGTCACCTAAAATTTCCCCTGTGCCTGGTCACATCCTCATTCTCACACCTAGAATTAAAGCAGCATCCAATTTTTTTTAACCCCCTCCCACCTCCACTACATCTAATTGTCCCCCTAGACACCCCCAAATGCCCCTGGGCCCCCCATGTTACCTACTTATTTATCATCATTTCATGCCCCGACCTAGGTCCTGGACGCAGCCATCTTTGTGTGGGCAGATACCCACACTAAATAGCACTGTGAAATTCCTGCGCATGCCTAGGTAAACACTTGGGCATTCGCTATTGTCTGAAATTCGGACGGGAATTTCGTCTGTTCATTCGTCAGAAAAACAAAGTAATGAATAGAAATTTCAGATGAACAAACACCGAATATACAAACACCGAATATATTGGTTGTTTGTTCAGTTTATTACAAGGAGGGAGCTATATAAAATAGGTCCCCCCCACCCTAAATGACAATGGGGGGACCTATTGTCCTCCCTCCCCTGGCCCAACCCATGGGCGGCGGCCCTAAAAGACAATGGGGGGAAACCCATGAGTGGTGGGTGTGGGCCCTAAATGAAAATGAGGGGGGACCTATTGTTCTCCCCCCTGGGACCTATTGTCCTCCCCACACCGGCCCCCACCCATGGGCAATGGGTGGGGGCCCTAAATTACAATGGGGACCTATTGTCCTACCCTGGCCCCCACCCTAAAAGACAATAGGGCTGCCCATGGGGGCCAGGGTAGGACAATAGACAACATGAGCGGCGGCTGGGGGCCCTAAATAAAAATGGCCTATTGTCCTCCCCCCGGCCCCCACCCATGAGTGGCGGTTGGGGGCGCTAAATTAAAATGGGGGGGACCTATTGTCCTCCCCCTGAAAGACAATGGGTGTACCTATTGTCCCCCCCACTGCCCCACACCCATGGGCAACAGGTGGGGGCCCTAAATGACAATGGAGGGGACCTTTTGTCAGTTAGCAGGTTGTGTTTCAGAAGCAATAGTTTATGAAATATAGTATAATTGGTTTTCTAAGTGTAGTTTTCTCCCTACCCTGTGTCCTAGGTTGTTGCATTCCATTTGTGATGACCCCCCCTGCATCCACAGGATAATTTATGTCTCACCATCTCATTCCTATCAACTTTTACCAAAAATAGTTCATTAGTTTCCCTCAGAAAGATTCAGTAAACACTAATAAGGAACAGCATCACATGGACATACAATTATTGCATTTCAAATTAATTTTAGCTTGTGTCAGCTATGTCTTACACTTCTAATAGACACTGGATGTTATACAGTCAGGTCCATAAATATTGGGACAGCGACACAATTATAATCTTTCTGGCTCTATACACCACCACAATGGATTTGAAATGAAATGAACAAGATGTGCTTTAACTGCAGACTTTCAGCTTTAATTTGAGGGTATTTACAGCCAAATCAGGTGAACGGTGTAGGAATTACAACAGTTTGTATATGTGCCTCCCACTTTTCAAGGGACCAAAAGTAATGGGACAATTGTCTGGTCAGCTGTTCCATGGCCAGGTGTGTGTTATTCCCTCATTATCCAATTTACAAGGAGCAGATAAAAGGTCCAGAGTTCATTTCAAGTGTGCTATTTGCATTTGGAATCTGTTGCTGTCAACTCTCAATATGAGATCCAAAGAGCTGTCACTATCAGTGAAGCAAGCCATCATTAGGCTGAAAAAACCAAACAAACCCATCAGAAAGATAGGAAAAACATTAGGTGTGGCCAAATCAACTGTTTGGAACATCCTTAAAAAGAAAGATGCACCGGTGAGCTCAGCAACACCAAAAGACCCGGAAGACCACGGAAAACAACTGTGGTGGATGATCGAAGAATTCTTCCCTGGTGAAGAAAACACACTTCACAACAGTTGGCCAGATCAAGAACACTCTCCAGGAGGTAGGTGTATGTGTGTCAAAGTCAACAATCAAGAGAAGACTTCACCAGAGTGAATACAGAGGGTTCACCACAAGATGTAAACCATTGGTGAGCCTCAAAAACAGGAAGGCCAGATTAGAGTTTGCCAAACAACATCTAAAAAAGCCTTCACAGTTCTGGAACAACATCCTATGGACAGATGAGACCAAGATCAACTTGTACCAGAGTGATGGGAAGAGAAGATTATGGCAAAGGAAAGGAACTGCTCATGATCCAAAGCATACCATCTCATCAGTGAAGCATGGTGGTGGTAGTGTCATGGCGTGGGCATGTATGGCTGCCAATGGAACTGGTTCTCTTGTATTTATTGATGATGTGACTGCTGACAAAAGCAGCAGGATGAATTCTGAAGTGTTTTGGGCAATATTATCTGCTGATATTCATCCAAATGCTTCAAAACTCATTAGACAGCGCTTCACAGTGCAGATGGACAATGACCCGAAGCATACTGCAAAAGCAACCAAAGAGTTTTTTAAGGGAAAGAAGTGGAATGTTTTGCAATGGCCAAGTCAATCACCTGACCTGAATCCGATTGAGCATGCATTTCACTTGATGAAGACAAAACTGAAGGGAAAATGCCCCAAGAACAAGCAGGAACTGAAGACAGTTGCAGTAGAGGCCTGGCAGAGCATCACCAGGGATGAAACCCAGCGTCTGGTGATGTCTATGCGTTCCAGACTTCAGGCTGTAATTGACTGCAAAGGATTTGCAACCATGTATTAAAAAGTGAAAGTTTGATTTATGACTGTTAATCTGTCCCATTACTTTTAGTCCCTTGAAAAGTGGGAGGCACATATACAAACTGTTGTAATTCCTACACCGTTCACCTGATTTGGATGTAAATACCCTCAAATTAAAGCTGAAAGTCTGCAGTGAAAGCACATCTTGTTCATTTCATTTCACCTAACTGTATAGTTCAGTACGTTTTCATTCTAGAAAATTAACATTTGGAAATAAAACTATCTGATCATAGGTCCTTGCTGCCTGCTGATCAAAAGGGCATTATATACCTTGTCCAATGATTGTGGCTGGATAAAGGACAATTCAGGCAATCAATAATTGTGTGTAGCCCAGCTCCGATACCACGCATAGGTATCTTCGCTATTCCTTCCTCAAAGCTTAAAGAGGCACTGCAATAATCCAAGACCCTTTCCCCCCAGCAACTAGATGACACATAGTTCTGGGAGTCAACAGATTTTATTTTGGCCACATACAACTTTTATGCACTGACTCCTAGCATGGGGTTTCCACATCACCATTACAAGGGTTTTCCTCCCAGGAGCCTGGGTTTTGGTATGGGTGATTCTGTTGGAACTGTTTTTAGCAGGAAGACTTCGCGGTTCCCGGTCGGTCCCCAGCAGCACTTAGCCGTGATTCTATGGAACTGTTTTGGGCATGGGACCATGAGTGCGGCCGGCTAAAACTATGACTTCCAGGAAATTCCTGAACCCCTGAACCGATCTGGGTGATTTTTGGATATGTTGTTCAGGGGATGTAGCTTTTGTGGGGGGGTTGTATGTTTTATAAAAATGTGTGTGTAACGGATCACCTGGCACCCCGACTGGTTTTGGTATGGGTGGTGGGCCACTGAGTTATGGCCTCAACCATTGCTGGTTTGGGCTTCTGTTTCCTACACCCCACCCGATGTTCTAAATACTGGATTTTCAGCATTAAAACTTCACAGTTCCCGGTCGGTCCCCCAGCGGCACTTAGCCGTGATTCTGTTGGAACTGTTTTTAGCATCCGTTGATGGATGTTCCTAGCGCTTCTTGAGGATTCCAAGTACTCTAGCTGACACCACAACCACCGCAGGCCGAACCTCTCTTGCTTCACAGCGAAGCAGGAACGAGCTCTTAAAAGAGCTTAGGAGTGATTATAGCAAGGGAATATGCAGAGCATAGCAATCCCTTGTAGCAGATTCCCCCAATAAGAGACAGGACTCCAAATTGAGAGTGAAGTAAAACTGTCTAAAACTTTATTTTACTTGGGACTAGCCCCTATGGTCATTACATTAACATTGCTGTGAAAACTCAATAAAATTACAAACAGTCAGATCATAGCAGGCAACATACAGTGACTTATTATAACATAATTACATATTTATAAATGGGCGGGGAAGACCATAATTAACACAAAATGTCTCTCCTGCATGCAGAATTAGCGATATGCAAATCTACCCGAATATGCAAATTACCAGTCTTGCTATTCAGGTAGTGAATATTACTGTTGCCACCAACAGAGGGCACTACACAAGCTCCATAGCCAAATCCACCTAGTTGGTAGCAATCCTCAGCAGAACAGGAGAGCAGGCAATACATCCCAGGGGCCATAGTCACATGGCAGGGGGCAGGCAATCAGTCTTCCTCCAATTATCTCCAGGCAGAGGGGAGGGATTGTATGATGATGTATGGGAGTGTCACGTATTTGAACAACGTTGTCATTGGTCTATAACTTTGTACTACAGTCTTTCATCAGGTCCAGGTGGGAGTACCCCTTACATGGGGATTGTCATAAAAGGCCAAGTGTGGTCCCAAATCAGTTCACTTCACCCTCAACATGCAGCCTCGTCTCGTGATTGTAGGGAACAGCTATACCAGCTATACCTGCTTTTGATTACTATACTGGCTATAATAACTAGCTCTTGTAAGAGCTACACAGCTATACCTGCTATACTTTCTGGAGGAGGAGAAGTTCACCTTGTCTTAGGTCCAGGGTGGGTGGAAAACGGTGAGACCCCAGCCAAGCTGCGGTGGCTAAGGAGCTACGGTGCTTATAGTATTCAAGTCAACTAGGAAGCAGCGATTGGTGGAGGCACCCAGTCAGGGTGCCAGGAGGTCCGTCACATCTGGTGGCAGAAGTGGGATGGCTTCCTAGTGAGAGGAGAAGCATCCTGGAGACAACCGGATTGTTATGGATTTATAAATGAGGGAACTGGTAGGGAAGGAGACTTAGCTGGAGGACGCATACCAGGCACTGTGGTGGTACATGATTTGGCATGCCCCCTGGATGGCTGTGCACGACAGGACCGAAGGTGAGGGTTACAATGGCCCTGGCCTGTTGTGGGATTCCTTCAAAGACCCTGAGTTTGGAAGTAGTACAGAGTTCCGATTCTGGGACATCTATGAGTACAGGGAGGGCATGTTGATGCTAACGAGGTGAGACAAGACCTGACTTCTCTGGTGACAAAGGAATTGGCACTGGAGCAGGATTACCAACACTTGCTTAGCTCAATTCAGCAACAACTAACAGAGGGAGACCGGTCCCGCAGCGATACTCCCACAACTACGAAGACTGAGTTTGATAGGGAAGTGAAACGTCGGCTAGCCCACCAGTCGGCAGGTGGAGATGGGACCGAAGTCTCTCCACCGGCCCTACAGGATCTGGGCCATAGTCAGGATCATTGGTCCTAATCCCCAGCGGCAGGGTACCATGCAGGGAGAGGAGACAACCGGTCTCTGTCCCCAGCGGTAGCCGGATTTACAGGGTGAGGAGATGATCGGTCTCTCTACCCTACAGCAGCAAGCGTCCTGGGGAGTGGAGACAACCGGCCTCACCCTCCAGCTGCAGCCGGAGGCACCGGGAGAGGAGACAACTGGCCCTTCTCCCCAACTAAAGGACCACGGTCTCTGCACAGGACCTACATGGATGCTGGACAGCCGTCTCAGATTACCATCAGCCCCAGCAGAAATACCAGGGGAAGGAGGTGGATGATCCCTCCCCACAGCATCGGATCACAGGGGTAGTGGATGAGACGACCGCATCCATTGACCACATCCCAGCGGAAGAGCTGGCATCAGGGCAGAACGCCGCTGGCCATTTCTGTTCCACCCCTTGGTATGGGCCCTGACAGGCGGCCTGTAGCTTGTCGTGGCAAATAGATTTTAAAATCAAAACCTTTTGGCCAATCTGAAAACTACGTCCCCTGGTGCCCCTGTCATACCATCGGTGCTGACGGGTGCACCGTCTGGAGGTTGGTACATATGTTCTGAGTCAATTCCATCAAGCAGTCGCGGTACTTCAGCACATAGGTTATAATAGGAGTACCATCCTGACCTACTGCTCCCTCCTAGTGTTCCCAGATTAAGTCTACGGGTCCACGTACTCTCCTTCCGAATGTAGTTAGAAGGGCGAGAATTCTGTAGATTACTGCGGTACCTCTATGTAAGCGAATAGGAGCAGCAGGAATCTCTCCCAGGCTCGGTGGCCATGAAAGTCCAGAGCATTAGTTTTAATGTCCCATTGAACCTTTTAAATAGGCCATTTGTCTGGGGGTGTTAGGGAGAACTGATAATCGGCTTAATGCCACACAGTCTCCAGAGCTATTGGGTGACTTCAGCAGTGAACTGAGTGCCCTGATCCGATAGTATCTCCCTGGAAAATCCCATCCGGGGGGAAGACTCGCATCAGAGTTTCAGCCACTGTCTCTGTGTTTGTCAGCGCCACAGCTTCTGGGCACCAGGTTGCATAGTCGACTATAATAAGGATATACTTTTTGCCGGACAGGCTTGGTGTAGATAGGGGTCATACGAGATCTACTGCTACCTGTCCAAACTGTTCCTCTGCAATTTGGCCTTATGGCGATCTCAATATTGCTGAATGTCTTTGGAGATGCCAGGCCAAAATAAGTTGTGGGTGAGCCCTAAGTGGCCAGACAGGGGAATATCATGGGCAATCTGGAGTGTAACTCTCCAATATTTCTGGGGGACGACTAGTTGTCGGGTAGGGATGGTATGTAACCGGACGTGACTCTTTCTGAGTCTCGGTACAATAACCCTTGGTGCCAGGAATATCTCTCTTCCTCTAATCCTGCTTGTGAATTGGTCACTCTATTCCTATATATCTTCAGGGTAGGGTCGCTAAGGGTTTCCTGCACAAATTTGGGCGGGTTGTCCCAGGGTAGTGGTGAAAGGACTTTTCCTACCTGGATCTCAGAGTGCAAGCGGTTTACCGTGGTGTGAGCCTGTGACTTGGTGGTGACTGGGTAGGGCTCGTTGGTGACCTGGGACAACAGGAATGCTGAGGTCAGCTGGCCGAGATCATTCCCCAGCAAGACAATGGGAGTTCCTGCATCAACCCCACATCAATCAGCCCGGACCCGGCACCCCAATTTAAGTGCACTCTCACAGTGGGTAGCAGAGTAAAACATAGAAACATAGAATGTGACGACAGATAAGAACCATCTAGTCTGCACAATTTTCTAAATACTTTCATTAGTCCTTGGCCTTATCTTATAGTTAGGATAGCCTTATGCCTATCCCACGCATGCTTAAACTCCTTTACTGTGTTAACCTCCCTGAAGTAAACCCATGTTGTCTTTGATCTTGAAATCCATGTGTTTTTAGATGTTCAACAATCCTGTCCTTTAACATGGTTTCCATTACTTTCCCCACTACTGAAGTAAGGCTTACTGGCCTATAGTTGCCCGACTCACCCCCTCCTACCTTTCTTGTGGATGGGCACAACATTTGCTAATGTCCAATCTTCTGGGACTACTCCTGTTAACAATGATTGGTTAAATAAATCTGTTAATGGTTTTGCTAGTACACCACTAAGCTATTTTAATAACTTTGGGTGTATTCCATCCAGTCCCATTGACTTATTTGTCTTTACTTTTGATAGTTGAAATAAAACCTCTTCCTCTGTAAACTCACATGTAATAAATGGCTCATTTGTCCTTTTTCCTAACTGAGGTCCCTTTCCTTCATTTTCATCTGTAAATACTGAAAAAAATTTTCATTGAGGCAGACAGCTAGACCTTTATCCTCTTCTACATACCTTCCTTCTTTTGGTTTTAATCTAATGTGATCCTTTGTTTGCAGATAGCACGGTCCTCTAGGGTAAACAACAGGCACAGTCCTTTTATTTTCATATAATCCAGGCACTTTATTTGTAAGTCCACACAGGAGACAGCAGCAAATGAAAACATAAATATAACTCAAATCCCTATAAACAAAAACCTAGCTCGTCTGAGCACTTACTAACATCAGGTTCCCTATCTCTCAGGCAGGGCCGGTGCTAGGATTTTTGACTACACAGGCGAAGATGCATTTTGACGCCCCCCCCCAAAAAAAATAAATAAACAATGCATCTTCACCTCTGTGTCTCGTAGCCCCCTTTTGAATTTCTTACCCCCATTAGTGTTGCATATCCACTCTCTTGAATGTCTTACCCCTTTGGCCCCTTTGTGCCTTACACCCCCCTTTAGTGTGTCTCCTACAACCCCTCTTATGTATTTCTTACTTCCCCGCCAGCCCCTATCTATCTCTCTTTTTCTCCCACATAGACATAGATACAGGCTAAAATACATACATGCACAAATACACAAACATACAGACACACAACCATACAAGCACACAGAAATAATTTTTCAGGCACACAGTCACAAAGATATACAGACACACAGTCATAAAAGGCACACAAACAAACACAGACATACATTCATACAGACACAGGCATTCACAGAAATACATACACAGACATAAAGAAACAGAGATAGGCATACAGAGACATACATACACAGACAAACAAAGAACCCTGCACACTGACACCGTGTAAATGCTCCGGCCATCAACAATGGTGGATGCTCCATGTCAGGCAGACATTGCTGGATCCACCAGTAAAGTCTTCAAAAGGAATAAACACAGGCAACACTCCAATAGTAAGGATGGTATATTTATTGGTAGGTGAACCACCCCATAGAAAGTGTGATGTTTCAGCTCATGCAATAAGGCTCTGCTGAGCCGAAACGACGCACTTTCTTTGGGGTGGTTCACCTATCAATAAATATACCATCCTTACTATTGGAGTGTTGCCTGCGTTTATTCCTTTTGAATACATACACACAGTCATACAGAGACATACATACTGTATGTCTCTGTATGACGGTCTGTGTATGTACACAGGATGGCTAAAAGATAGATCCCCATCTGTCGTGCAACTTCAACAATGCGTTGAAAGCTGGGGCTCTACCGATTCCCCATTCTTGCAGGATTGTATTTAGCATGGAGCAGTATTTGTGTGTTTGACTGTAAGCATGTGTTTGTATGGGGTATGTTTGTATGATTGTAGCGGTGTGTTTGTATGTAGTGTTTGCATTTGAATGCAAGCATGCATTTATGTGTAGTGTTGGTTTTTGAACGCAGGTGTGTGTTTATATATAATTTTGGTGTCTGATACAGAGGTGTGTTTGTATGCAGTGTTGACATTTGAATGCAGGGGTGTGTTTGTATGTAGTGTTGACGTTTGCATGTAGGTGTTTATTTGTGTGTAGTGTTGTGTTTGAATGCTGAGATATATGCACATATACACATACACTGCCACACACGCACACACTGTGATACACATACACAAAGATACACACACTGACACATGCAGATATACATATACACAAACTGATACACATTCAGATAGACACACAGGTACACACAAACACTGACAGACATACAGATAAACACACAGTGACATACAGACACACATACACAATGATAGGGAAGAAGACACACAAAGACACACTAACAGACAGACACACACACTAACAGACATTTAGATACACACAGACATATGGACAGAGACATATACATACACACACTGACAGACATGGATGCACACACACACACTGACAGACATAGATACACACACACACACACTGACAGAGATAGATACACACACACACTGACAGACATACACACACACACAC
>OW240914.1:240623417-240638103 GCA_933207985.1 Pelobates cultripes | reverse complement strand
ACACACTGCATACACTAACACAACACACACTGCATATAATAACACACATACACTGCATTAACCAACACAACACACACTGCATACAATAACACACATACACTGCATTCACTAACACAACACACACACTGCATACACTAACACACACACACACACACTGCATACACTAACACACATACACTGTATTCACTAACACAACACACACTGCATACACTAACACAACACACACTGCATACAATAACACACACATACACTGCATTCACCAACACAACACACACTGCATACAAAAACACACACATACACTGCATTCACCAACACAACACACACTGCATACACTAACACAACACACACTGCATACACTAACACAACACACACTGCATACAAAAACACACAAATACCCTGCATTCATCAACACAACACACACTGCATACACTAACACAACACACACTGCATACACTAACCCAACACACACTGCATACAATAACACACATACACTGCATTCACTAACACACACATACACTGCATACACTAACACAACACACACACTGCATACACTAACACACACACTGCATACAATAACACACACATACACTGCATTCACTAACACAACACACACTGCATACACTAACACAACACACACTGCATACAATAACACACACATACACTGCATTCACCAACACAACACACACTGCATACACTAACACAACACACACTGCATACACTAACACAACACACACACACACACACACACTGCATACACAACACACACACACACTGCATACACTAACACAACACAACACACACACACTGCATACACTAACAAAACACACACACACTGCATACACTAACAAAACACACACTCTGCATACACTAATACAACACACACGCTGCATACACTAACACACACACTGCATACACTAATACAACATACACTCTGTATACACTACACACTAACACACTCACTGCATCCACTATACTGACACACACTCTGTTTCGCTACACATTAACACACTCTGCATTCACTACACTAACACACACTCTGAATCCGCTACACATTAACACACACTCTGCATCCACCACACACTAACACACTCTCTGCATTCACTACACTAACACACACTCTGCATCCGCTACACACTAACACACACTCTGCATTTACTACACTAACACATACTCTGCATCCGCTACACACTAACACACTCTCTGCATTCACTACACTAACTCACACACTCTGCATCTGCTACACACTAACACACTCTCTGCATTTACTCCACTAACACACACTCTGCATCCGCTACACACTAACACACTCTCTGCATTCACTACACATTAACACACTCTCTGCATTCACTACACTAACACACACTCTGCATCCGCCACACACTAACACACTCTCTGCATTCACTACACTAACACACACTCTGCATCCGCTACACACTAACACACACTCTGCATTCACTACAAATTTACACACACTCTGCATTCACTGCACTAACACACACACTACATTCATTACACTGACACACTCTGCATTCACTACACACTAACACACACTCTGCATTCACTAAACTATGCATACACTATGGATTCACTATACTGACACACAATCACGCATTCATTACACTAACATCCTGTATTCACAGTACACACACTACATCCACCACACAAACATCCTGTATTCACAGTACACACACTACATCCACCACACATTGAAACACTCTGCATTCACTATACACAGACACTGCGTCTAATACATGCACTACATCCACTACAGACACTGCACCCACTAAACACATTTCAACTAGTACATACAAACACTACATCCACTACACAAACACACACTACATCACTGTACACACAGTATATCCACTACTCAAACACACTCTGCGTTCACTATACACACTGCATCCGCTACACAAAAACACACTCTGCATTCACTGTACAAACAGTATCTAATACACACAAACACTACATCCATTACACATATTCTAATTCACTTCCACTATACACACCACATTCAGTCCTGCATCATTGTCAGCGGACCAGGTAGGGCGTGGGCGGGCCCGGGAGTGAGGGGGGGCCCAGACCTTGTGCTTTGTCAGGGGCCCCAAAATTTCTGATGGCGGCCCTGCACAGTAGTATGCTGAGTACAGTTACACGGAAGGTTATGTACAGTTACACGAAAGGTTATGTACAGTTACATGGAAGAAGGTTATGTACAGTTACACATGTATGTACGTAGTGGGAAATCGCGATGCATCCTAGCACAAATCTAAACCCATTTACCCCCCCAATAGCGACAGACCACTTAGCATGGATGAACAGGCCACAGCATTTATTATCACAAACTAAATTACTGCATAACACATCCATAACTTTATTAATTAAATCTCTTCTTTCTGTAACCAAAACGTTAGACATAAATAAGCATAAATTAACATATATACATATATAACTCCACCCATAGTGTTATACAGTGACCCAACCGTCCTTGCTAATAAACATACAGTGGTTCCTAATCACCACTTCATCTCACCTCCCCCCTCGTCATAAAAATCATATATTTCCAATGCCCGCCATCAGCCGACCTTATCCACGCTCGATGGGCACGACACCTCAGGCAACCTAATGTTTAACCTTTTGAAGCAGGGGAGGTTGAGACCTAAAAAAACTTGTTCATCTCATTCCATATACTTAAACGTAACCACTCAAACTCAATTGGCAAGGACATACCCCCGGCTAGCTGTGACGAAATATACCAATAGGGCGGGCGGGAGGGAAGCTGTTTGCTGGCCCGAATCCCAAGTGGCACTGAGGTAAGACCTTCCCCACACTAACTTACACAGA
Source organism: Pelobates cultripes (assembly GCA_933207985.1). Taxonomy (NCBI): domain Eukaryota; kingdom Metazoa; phylum Chordata; class Amphibia; order Anura; family Pelobatidae; genus Pelobates; species Pelobates cultripes. Next base: position 240,635,259 of record OW240914.1, on the reverse strand, counting down.
ACATAATCCCACCCACACACTCTTTTAAACTGATCCCATGCATCTATCCCCACACTCCTACATGTGCCCTTGTCCGCTTAGCTGTGCTATCTCCCCAGGGCCAGGGCCGTCTTTAATATTGATTGGACCCTGGGCAAGCATCTGTTTGGGCCCCCTGGGCATGCAATCACTCCCTCCACCCCAACCTAGAGGCGAAACTAATGTAGAGTGTGCCTTGGTGCAACAAAAAAAAAATTCAGGCCTGCCCTTTAGCACAAGAGTAAAGAAAAGATAGATCCCCATCTGTCATACAACTCCTGCGATGCTATGCCAGCTGGGGATCTACCATCCTTGCTGGGTTGTATTTTTGAGCGGTGTTTGTGCAAATGAATGTCAGCATGTTATTGTATAGAGTGTATGTGTGCATGTAGGGGGTGTATTTGTATGTACTGTTACCATTGGAATGCAGTGGTGTACTTGTGTGTAGTGTTTGCATTTTAAGGCAGGGCTGTGTGATTGTTTGTAGTGTTGGCTTTTAAATGCAGGTGTACATTTGTGTGTAGTATTGGTGTTTCAGCAAACTGGTGTGTTTGTAATCTTTGTGTTTGCAGGGGTCTGTTTGCATGTTGTGTGATTTCTATAACACATATACACATACACATTAACACGCAGATACACACATGCTCACACTGACACATGCTCACACCTTGACACATACTGGCACATACACATACACACACACTCAGATACACACCCTTTGACACACAGATACAAGCACTTTGATATACACACACTGGCACATACACACACACACTGACACAGGTATATACACACACACTCAGATACACACATACATAAAGGTATAAATGCAGGGGTGTATATGTGTACAGTGCTAGAGATGGAATGTAGGAGTGTATTTGTGTTGGCATTAAAATGCTGGGATGTATGCATTACCACACACTCAGATGCACACTTACACACACACCGAAACACACACACAGGTGCACATACAGGTGTATGAGGTATACATACACACAGAAACACTGACACACAGACAAACACAGCCAGATACACACAAGGACATAAACACAGCCAGATACACACACATATATGTGTACATTTACATATTTTAATCTCTGCCTTCTAGCAGCTCTTGGACAGCAACTCCCAGCAACCTTGGCCAATATAATGTCTCAACTCTGTTCTTACATACCCTGGTCCAGAATTTGGCAAATGTGACAATTGAAAATGGTATACAGCCTTTGATAACACTTGATGCAATATGTTAAAATAAATAATTTTTAAATTTATATTTAATAGGGAACTGTCAGGTTCTTCTAGGATTTTTAACATGTACTTATTCCCTGTGTGTTACATTACAAACACCAACACTTAAATAAAAGTGATATCAGAAATTAGCAAAACAAAACATATTTAGCCACTCTCCTGTCTCCTTACCTTTTGGGTACAGAAAGGTGGCTTCCCTGGGGTCCAGTGAGAGCTTGTTGGCCAAGGCTGATGGGAGTCTGCCATCAGCTTTCTCAGTCCCTCTCCCACACAATGCTTGCATCCTCCTCCGTGTGGTGTGTGCCTCCTCCCCAGCGGCACTGAGGAGGAAGTGATCTGACCTCACTGCCTCCCAGCATGCCCAGGAAACAAAGAGATTCACAGGGCAGTATGTGAGGGGGCTAGCTGTGAGTATGTAGTCAGCCACCCCCCCATATAACAGGGGCCCGGGCCGGTATTAAAGGGCTGTGGCCCCTGATTACCGCAGGTGCCGCAGTGGGCCCATGGGGCAGCTGCCTTAGGGCCCCCAGGAGTAACTGGGCCCGGGGCAGCTGCCCCATTTGCCCCTCCTTAAAGACGGCCCTGCCCAGGGCCTGAAGAAGGTTATGTACAGTTACACAGGAGAATGCTATGTACGGTTACACAGAAGAATGCTATGTAAAATGACACTGTAGAATGTTATGTACGGTCACACAGAAGAATGCAATGTACAATTGCACGGAAGAGCGTTATGTACAGCTATGCAGAAGAATGTTATGTACAGTTACACAGAAGAATGTTATGTACAGTGACACTGAAGAGCGTTATGTACAGTTACACAGAAAAGTGTTAACTACAGTTACACAGGAGAGTGTTATGTGCCATTAATCTGAAGAAGTGTTAGGTACATCTTCTCCAAAGAGTGAATTGTACAATTAATCAGAAATATGGAAGGGCAGTTTATCGCCTGTGTACCCCCGTAGGGCCTGACTTGTCTGTGTCCCAGGATTTGGCCGGCTTTGTCCGAGCCGTATTGATTGGCCTGCTTTGTCTGTGCCCCATTGATCTGGCCTGCGTTGTCTGTGCCAGAATATCTGCATGCCAAGCCTTGCGACTACATACTCACGCTTGGACGTTGCATGCGCTGCCAAATTTGCCTCTGTCACTAGATGCGGTGCTGCCCCGATGCTGCTGCCGGTGACACTTTTTCGTTAGAGGTCACCTTGCCTAGAACCGCTCCACGGCCAACCCTTCATTCAGTGGAATGCACACAGGCGATGCCTACTACGGCAGCGACCACCTTCTAAAGAAGGCGGGTGACTTGAAGGAGTCAGACCCCACTGAGGAGGGTGCTGGGAAGCAGTTATCTTTCGCGGCCGCGGGTGGCGAGGGAGGGATGTCCGGCCACGTGGGAGCGATGGCTCCCGGCCACGTGGGAGTGACGGCTCCCGACCTAGTTTGGCCTCCCCACACTGCAGGGCCCTCGGTCCGGGCGCTGGTGGGGAGGCAGGTTGTAAGTTTTGGAAATTTTAATGTCACTACTATACATAAATTTCTGGAGTGTTAGGTTTGAGCCCTTTAGCGTAAGGCACTTCATCATTTCAACCTCACTTTCTCTGTTTTCCTATGGAAAGCTGTTTCTTTCACTCTCTGTTACAGAAGAGTTGGTTACAGTTCACAGAGAGTGTTAGGCACTATTCATCTGAAGAGCATTATCTACACAGTAGAATGGTATGTACAACTACACAGTAGAATGTTGTGTACAGTTACACAGAAGAGGAGGGCAGGCAAGCACGCATCAGCGCTACTGGAAGGGTGAAGGCCCTAAACCAGACGCCCGGAAGATAGACTCTGGAGAAGCGTCTAACCCCAATGCAATCGGGCTGGGCGGCACTGCCTGTATGGCGCGGGGAGGCGGTGTCCTTCGGGCGCGGCAGTGACCACCTTTTTAATAAAGACAGACGACTTGAATGAGTCAGACTCTCCTAGAGGAGAGTAGGCAAGTGCGCACAAGCGCTACTGGAGGGGGGAATGCCCTTAACCAGGTGCCCGGACAGATTAGACTCCGGAGATGCGTCTAACCCTGATATGATCGGCCTCGGCGGCCAGACTACACTGCCTAGGTGGCGCAGGGTTGATAGTCCTCGTGACCCCACCCCCACCACGACTGCCCTAGCTGAATGGAGAGGACAATGGGGGGTGGACTATGATGATGCCCCCAAGTAGCACCGCGGGACGGAGAACAAGCCTACTACAGGGGCTCCAATGACTGTGGAAGAAGAGGTCATCTCGTGGGTCGCCTTAAACGAACCCCTGTGCGACCCTTGACCAATTGCTAATTTCTTCGGAAGCGTCTCGGCCCAGGCACCTAGCACCATTGGTGCATTGTTGCGACCGTAGATCACTGACTTGAGAAGCCCGCATACTTGGAGTGGTATACCCAGCTGGGCTCCCGAACAAAGTAGCCTCATACCCAAACTTAGACCCCGATGGGGCGCTACGGCTCTGCTGGTGGCAACGCCTGTCTAGTATACAGGAGATCCGGAGTACGGCCCGCTGCAATGCCTATACTCTATTTTTCAGTCCGCACTGACAAGCCAAGGGTTCTCCCCCACACGAGTGGGTTGTCCTACGGGACATACGGGGAAGAATATTGGGTCCCAATTTTCATATGAAAAAACATTACAGAGACATATCTAAAGCTCCAACCCGTACCTGTTATAAGGGATTGGACCCTGGGCCCAGAATGTCATAGTTGCCTCCACCTTCGGATGACATAACAGACGGGACATCGAACCTGGGGATTGCAGGAGACCCTATCTTAGTCAATTCAGACCGCTGGAGGTGCTTGGGATCAAGTGATCTGAGGCCTTTGGAGCCCGCACGAGACTATGCTTGAAGGTTATAGCCATTAGTTACTTTGAAATAGACGCGGTCCTCAAGGAACTTCCAGGACCGCGGGGCCCATTCCTGGTAAGTCGGGCTCAAGTTTCTCCCTGGTGAAATAAGGAAATGGGGCGTCATTCATTTGGATGATAATACAGCCTGGCTGGCAGGTTTGGATGAATTTAGGACGTTCGGGCATGCCAGAACTATCCAAAGAGATCCTTCTCGTTTTTTTCCACGAGGACGTTTCGCGGGACGGTCTACCCGGATAGGCTGGCTGGTTCCTTGGCGAGTTGCCCCCAGACTGAAGGGACAGACGCTGTGTTTTCCTTGTTTGGGTCCCTGGAGTTCGTGTTACATGAACGAGGAATATTGACCCCCCCTTTGCGGCTCGAGGTATAGAGTCCTGGAGGATGGATCGGACGCAAGGGGGTACCTCCTACCTTTTCCCCCTGAGTTTCTCATACAATTGGAATAGTTTTCCGGGAAGACCCGGCGTCAAGGCCTTAGCCCACGGAGGAGGACCCATTAAGCCCGTCCAGTTTTAGCCAGCATACAGACCAGTTTTCTCAGTGATGGACGTTTCCCTCCAGGGGTGTTCGACACGGAGACGCTGAGGAAGCCCCTCCATTGTTGTTTCCAGGACCTTACTACAAGTGTCTCCGTCTGCTGGTACCTTGGTTTTATGACCTCCGCTTCGGCCGAGTCGAGACTAGTGCCCGGATTCCCTGGACCTGTCCCACTTGATCTCGGGGACCGTAAGACGTTTGCCTGCATGGCGACCCTGACGGAGTTGGGTCTGGTAATGATTAACAGAAATTTTGCAAACACTGTTACAGGGTTTGATTATTGTTTGGTCGTTTTATTGACCAGGGACTGTCGTATCACTTAGATTAGGTAGGGCGTACGACTGTTTTCGGCGGGCCTCGCTCTGTTGGGATCTCCCTTCAAGCTAGACGTGTGGGTTCATAGGGGTGTGAGTCCTCTCGATTCCCGAGGACGGGTATTCATTTCCCCAAGGGGAAAAGGTTTGTCATACCTCAATCGACTGTTTTGTCATTTTTTTTGTCCATCTCCGACTCTGGATTTGTTCCCCTTATCAGACCCTTTTTTCTTCTTTCAGATGGGTTCAGATGTTCGGACCTTAGTTGTCTATCGGCTCTAGTCGGACCCAAGGGTTATACTCTTGTCTTGCGCGCCCCTCTTTTTTTTTATGTTGCGGTTGATGCCACCATTTGTTTAGACGGTTCCGTTCCATGTCTTCGCCCTTCATGTACCGCCCGGTGGTTGTTGGCATTGGCGGGGCGTATAGGTCTTTCGGTTCATCTCAGTTGGTACTCGGCGACTTCAGGCAACCTCATGGCTGGTGTTTTTCTCCAGGACATTGTACACTTTCCTGACGGTTACGGGAACTATCTTTGCTAAGTTAGGTTGGTACGGCGGATCGTGTTTCTTTGGGCTTTGCTGTCCGAGCAGTAAAACAGAAAATATGAAGCCTCCTGTCATGTTATAAAATTGTAGATTATACTAGCTTTAGTGTAACTATAATCTTAATTTTATTAATGACAGGAGGCGAATATTTCCCTCCCAGTATCTCCCTTCCCTGGTTTGTTGATTGGTTTGACTGACTTTTGTTTATTCCTGGTCTCCTGGGCTAGGTTTGTTAATCTAGGGGAGTTGGGGTTTATCTGGGATATGGTACTGTCAGTATGTTATGATGGGGATTCATGTTTTCTCAGTATCTGGGATATTATACTGTCAGTATTGACAATGGGGATTTATGTTTTTCTCAGTACATTTCATTTGCTAATCAGTGTTTTCGACTCTGTTTATCTCGTTTCAGTTTAATGGTCTGGCTACAGTTTTTAGATTCGTCTACTCAACAGGATAAAGGTCAAGGCTTCATGCACTGGTTCCACGTTTCCAATTTCGGCTGGCATTCATTGTTATCATATGTTGTTTTTCTTGTTATTTATTTGTGATGTATCGTTCATGTACTTTATTTTGTCGCAGCGTGAAAGAGGTATTAGTTGGTTGGGAGAAGCCTTTTATGGATTCCTGAGTTTTTTGTCTCTGGTGTTTTTCTCTCTATGTTAATGTGCTTTTGTGGAGTTCTAGTAAAGAGAGACTTAAGCAAATATGAAGCCTCCTGTCATGTTATAAAATTGCAGGCCAACCTTGCCAAGCTAGGAAAATATTGTTTCCACATCTTTGCCAATAGACTTTCATTTATATTTTAGTTAACCGAACTCCTTAACTCAAGCTGCTGACAGCTATGAAAGTATTGATTATTTATGTTAGTTGTGATTCCCGAAAGAAAGCAGAAATGGAAACAGAATAAAGGCAATAAAAAGAAAATGTAAGGTCGGGACACTAAAGTCACCAGAACAACTACAGGTTAATGTAGTTGTTCTGGTAAGTAAAATCATTAATGCAAACACTGCCTTTTCAGAGAAAGAGGACACCTCAAAGTGGCCACTCCTCAGATGGCCACTGGAGGTGCTTCCTGGGGCAGTGTTGCACAGTAGGCAGCACTGACGTTCAGCGTCTCCACGCTCTGCACGGGGATGCTGAATTTCTTTTAAAATTGTATTTGGCCCCGCCCCATCCCGCCTCCTCGCCGTTTTTAGCTGATCCAATGCTTTTCCTATGGGAAAGCATTTGATTGGCTAAAAATCAGCAATTTTGATGATGTCACCAAGGAAGTAGATTGGGGTGAGGCCAGCATCGGCCAACTGGAAATAAAGTGAGTTTTCACTTTTCTAATGGGGTGCAATCCACTTAAATGGTGGGTTAAACACTAAAGGGTCAGTAATTTATGTTTGTGTTCCTGACCCTATAGTGTTCCTTTCAAGGTACACTATAGTCACCAGTGCAACTACATGTATTCCTAACCCTATAGTGTTAACACCACCATCTAGCCCTCCTGGGCCCCTCATGCCTCCATAAATATAGTAAAAATCTTACTGTATTCAAGCCAGAAGCTGTAAATCTGCTGCATGCTGAGACTCAGTAAAAACAAGCAGTCTGCTGACATGTGATAGCCTGATCCAATCACAGTGCTTCCCCATAGAATTGGCTGAGACTGACAAGGAGGCAGATCAGGGGCAGAGCCAGCATGATTCAAACACAGCCCTGGCTGTCAATGAATCTCTATGAGGAAAGTTCAGTGCAGTGGCGTACACAATTTCCATGGGGCCCCGGTGCGAAAATTGATCCGTGGGCCCCCCCCCACGCACTTACTCTGCGCGGGCCAGTGCCGCTACACATGGCGACGGGCACCTGGTTGCAGGGCTGCCAGTGCATGCAGATACACTTAAAGGACCACTATATGCAATCAGATCATTTCAGCTCAATGAAGTGGTCTGGGTGCCAGGTCCCTCTAGTTTTAGCCCAGCAGCTGAAAACATAGCAGTTTCAGAGAAACTGGTATGTTTCACTGAGGGTTAATCCAGCATCTAGTAGCTGTCTCACTGACAGCCGCTAGAGGCGCTTCTGCGATTCCGCTGGACGTCCATATGAAAGCATTGAGTAATGCTTTCCTATGGACGGTTTGAATGCGCGCATGCAGATTCGGAGCTGAGAGGCGGATCAGGGCGGAGAGATCCCCAGCGCCAAGGGAGCCCGGCGCTGGAAAAAGGTAAGTGCTGAAGGGGTTTTAACTACACACACCCACTCTCACGAACAGACGCATACACAATAGCTAACAGACACACACATTTACTGACAGACACACACTCAGTGACAGACACACATACACACTTACAAAACATACACTCTCACTGACAAACACACATTCACTAACAGACACACACTAACACACACACACTGACACTCAATAACAGACACACAAACACACTCAATGACACACACAGTAACACTCACTAACACACTTACTGACGCTCAGTAGCAGACACACACAAACTAACACACTCATTAACAGACACACACACGCAGTAACACACACACACACACACTAACACTAGTGATGTCACGAACATAACATTTTCGGTTCGCAAATGCGAACTTACGCAAATGTTCGTGAACCGGCGAACCGGGCGAACCGCCATAGACTTCAATAGGCATTCGAATTTTAAAACCCACAGGGACTCTTTCTGGCCACAATAGTGATGGAAAAGTTGTTTCAAGGGGACTAACACGTGGACTGTGGCATGCCGGAGGGGGATCCATGGCAAAAAGTTGATGCAGAGTCTGGTTTTAATCCATAAAGGGCATAAATCACCTAACATTCCTAAATTGTTTGGAATAACGTGCTTTAAAACATCAGGTATGATGTTGTGTCGATCAGGTAGTGTAAGGGTTACGCCCGCTTCACAGTGACAGACCAAACTCCCCATTTAACGCACCGCAAACAACCGCAAACAGTCCATTTGCACAACCGCAAACTCCCCATTTGCACAAGGTTGGATACCAAGCTAGCCATGTCCCGTTCCTTGTCCTCACTGATGTCATTGAAGGTCTCTTCCTCCACCCAGCCACGTACAACACCAAGGGTCCCTAAAGGTGACAACAAGCTCCCTGGGACGCCTGCTGTGTTTGGTCTTCCACCTCCTCAAAGCCACCTTCCTCCTCTGGCTCCTCTTCTTCAGACTCCTCTCTCTGCATTGTCTCTCTCTGTGTTATTATAAAGTGTGTTAAGTAGTACTATTCCTATCAGTTTAATCTCTGTTACGTCCCCTATCAGGGGACGTGTATATGGCATCGATTTTAGGAACCGGGAGATGGAAAAAGATGCTTGGTCGGTCCTCCTACTTCAAATTTGGGGCACTGTGCGTGCAATCTAATGTGCCACCAGATAGGAGTGGTGTGTTAAGTAGTACTATTCTTATCAGTTTAATCCCAATGTCACGAGTACTAGTGTGGTCCAGCACGCAGAAACTATGTAAACATATACATAGGCAAGAAAAGGAAAATAAAAGGACAGAGCGTAAACCGGACCTTAGAATGGCTGGACTAATACGCTAGAGACAGAAAATGGTCAAAGGGAAAGCCGAGGTCAAGGAAGCCAGAAAATACACAATAACGTTTACACAAGCCAAGTCAGGGAAACCAGAATTCAGAATAACCAGGGAAAAGCCAAGATCAGGATACCAGGAAATCAGATTCACAATGATAAAGCACTCTCAGGAAACCAGGAACAGGGAAACCACGACAGGGCAAGTTACTGGGGTGAGCTAGGGATTTAAATATCACGCGGCGGGCCGGCAGCCGCGACACCCTGTTATGTCCCCCTCATCAGGCCTTTTTTAGTCGAATGTATCGCCCACTGTCAGTCCCTTGGGATCCATCCCTCATTCATCTTAATAAAGGTGAGGTAATCTAGACCTTTTTGACCTAGGCGACTTCTCTTCTCAGTGACAATACCTCCTGCTGCACTGAAGGTCCTTTCTGACAGGACACTTGAAGGGGGGCAGGCCAGAAGTTCTATCGCCAATTGCGATAGCTCAGGCCACCGGTCAAGTCTGCACACCCAGTAGTCAAGAGGTTCATTGCTCCTCAGAGTGTCGATATCTGCAGTTAAGGCGAGGTAGTCTGCTACCTGTCGGTCGAGTCGTTCTCTGAGGGTGGACCCCGAAGGGCTGTGGCGATGTGTAGGACTTAAAAGGCTCTGCATGTCCTCCATCAACAACACATCTGTAAAGCGTCCTGTCCTTTCCGGCGTGGTCGTGGGAGGAGGAGGATTACTTTCACCTCTTCCCCTGTTAGATTCCCGTTGTGCTGTGACATCACCCTTATACGCTGTGTAAAGCATACTTTTTAATGGATTTTGGAACTGCTGCATCCTTTCGGACTTGCCGTAATTCGGTAACATTTCAGGCACTTTCTGCTTATACCGGGGGTCTAGTAGCGTGGAAACCCAGTACAGGTCGTTCTCCTTCAGCCTTTTTATACGAGGGTCCCTCAACAGGCACCACAGCATGAAAGACCCCATTTGCACAAGGTTGGATGCCGAGCTACTCATGTCCTGTTCCTCGTCCTCAGTGATCTCACTGAAGGTATGTTCTTCCCCCCAGCCACGTACAACACCACAGGTACCAGATAGGTGACAACGAGCACCCTGGGATGCCTGTTGGGGTTGGTCTTGCTCCTCCTCTTCCTCCTCCTCAAAGCCACATTCCTCCTCTGACTCCTCTTCCTCACAATCCTCTTCCAGCGTTGCCGCAGGTCCAGCAAGCGATGCTGATAAGGCTGTTTCTGGTGGTGATGGTGACCACAACTCTTCCTCTTCATGCTCATCTACGGCCTGATCCAGCACTCTTCGCAGGGCACGCTCCAGGAAGAAAACAAATGGTATGATGTCGCTGATGGTGCCTTCGGTGCGACTGACTAGATTTGTCACCTCCTCAAAAGGACGCCTTAGCCTACAGGCATTGCGCATGAGCGTCCAGTAACGTGGCAAAAAAATTCCCAGCTCCGCAGAGGCTGTCCTAGCACCCCGGTCATACAAATACTCGTTAACGGCTTTTTCTTGTTGGAGCAGGCGGTCGAACATTAGGAGTGTTGAATTCCAACGTGTCGGGCTGTCGCGAATGAAGCACCTCACTGGCATGTTTTATCCGCTGGATATCTGAAAAGTGCGCCATGGCCGTGTAGGAACGCCTGAAATGGTCACACACCTTCCTGGCCTGCTTCAGGACGTCCTGTAAGCCTGGGTACTTATGCACAAAGCGTTGTACGATCAGATTACACACATGTGCCATGCACGGCAAATGTGTCAACTTGCCCAAATGCAATGCCGCCAACAAATTTCTTCCGTTGTCACAAACCACTTTGCCGATCTCCAGTTGGTGCGGAGTCAGCCACTGATCCACCTGTGCGTTCAGGGCGGACAGGAGTGCTGGTCCGGTGTGACTCTCTGCTTTCAGGCAAGTCAACCCCAAGACGGCGTGACACTGCCGTATCCGTGATGTGGACTAGTACCTGGGGAGCTGGGGGGTGCCGTTGATGTGAAGCAAGACGCAGCAGCAGAAGAGGACTCAGCCAAGGAGGTTATGAAAGAGGATGGAGTAGGAGGAGTAGAGGAGATGGCAGCAGGCCTGCCTGCAAGTCGTGGCGGTGTCACCAACTCCTCTGCAGAGCCATGCATTCCATGCTTGGCAGCCGTCAGCAGGTTTACCCAATGCGCAGTGTAGGTGATATACCTGCCCTGACCATGCTTTGCAGACCAGGTATCAGTGGTCAGATGGACCCTTGCCCCAACACTGTGCCAGACATGCCATTACTTACTTTTGTACAATTGAGTACAGGTTGGGGATTGCCTTTTATGCAAAGAAATTTCGGCCGGGTACATTCCACTGAGGTGTCCCAATAGCAACAAATTTTTTGAACACCTCAGACTCCACCAGCTTGTATGGTAAAAGCTGGCGGGCTAAGAGTTCAGTCAAGCCAGCTGTCAGACGCCGGGCAAGGGGGTGACTTTGTGACATTGGCTTCTTACGCTCAAACATGTCCTTGACAGACACCTGACTGTGGGCAGATGAGCGGGAACTGCTCAAGGCGAGAGACGGAGGGGCAGATGGTTGAGAGGGGGCAAGGAGGACAGCAGTGGTTAACGTGGCTGAAGATGCTGGACCAGGAGGAGGATGGCGGCTTTGAGTTTGTGTGCTGCTTGTACTCATGTGTTGATCCCATAGGCGTTTGTGATGTGCAATCATGTGCCTTCGCAAAGCAGTTGTACCTAGGTGGGTGT
>OW240914.1:240587892-240623317 GCA_933207985.1 Pelobates cultripes | reverse complement strand
TAAGTGGTGGCACTGGTCACGGTATCCACTGTTAGCGTAACACACCCGCTTTAAGGACACTGACTGCTATTCAATCTATAACAGAGAAAAAAGTGTTTTATTTTTAAATCCAAGCTTTGTGTCACCAAATCTAAGTGGTGGCACTGGTCACCGTATCCACTGTTAGCGTAACACACCCGCTTTAAGGACACTGACTGCTATTCAATATATAACAGTGAAAAAAGTGTTTGTTTTTTTTAAAATACAAGCTTTGTGTCACCAGATCTAAGTGGTGGCACTGGTCACCGTATCCACTGTTAGCGTAACACACCCGCTTTAAGGACACTGACTGCTATTCAATCTATAACAGTGAAAAAAGTGTTTTTTGTTTTTTAAATCAAACTTTGTGTCACCAGATCTAGTGAGTGGCACTGGTCAGCGTATCCACTGTTAAGCGTAGCTTACACCAGCTTTAAGGACACTGACTGCTATTCAATCTATAACAGTGAAAAAAGATTATTTTTTTTTAAATCAAGCTATTGTGACACCAGATCTAATTAGTGGCACTGGTCAAGCATTATCCACTGTTAGCGTAACACGCACCACGCTTTAAGGACGCGGCTGCTATTCAATCTATAACAGTGAAAAGTTATTTTTTTTAAATCCAAACTATTGTGACACTTGAGAATCAATTAGTGGCACTGGTCAAAGCATTATCCACTGTTAGCGTAACACACCAGCTTTAAGGACACTGACTGCTATTCAATCTATAACAGTGAAAAAAGTGTTTTTTTTTTTAAATCCAAGCTTTGTGTCACCAGATCTAATTGTGGCACTGGTCACCGTATCCACTGTTAGCGTAACACACCTGCTTGAAGATAACTAACTGCTATTCAATCTATAACAGTGAAAAAAGTGTTTTGTTTTTTTAAATCCAAGCTTTGTGTCACCAGATCTAATTGGTGGCACTGGTCACCGTATCCACTGATAGTGTAACACACCAGCTTTAAGGACACTGACTGCTATTCAATCTATAACAGTGAAAAAGTGTTTTGTTTTTAAATCCAAGCTATTGTGACACCAGATCTAATTGGTGGCACTGGTCACCGTATCCACTGTTAGCGTAACACACCGCTTTAAGGACACTGACTGCTATTCAATCTATAACAGTGAAAAAAGTGTTTTGTTTTTTTAAATCCAAGCTTTGTGTCACCAGATCTAATTGGTGGCACTGGTCGGCGTATCCACTGTTAGCGTAACACACCCGCTTTAAGGACACTGACTGCTATTCAATCTATAACAGTGAAAAAAGTTTTTTGTTTTTTTAAATCCAAGCTATTGTGACACCAGATCTAATTAGTGGCACTTGTCAGCGTATCCACTGTTAGCGTAACACACCCGCTTTAAGGACACTGACTGCTATTCAATCTATAACAGTAAAAAGAGTTTTTTGTTTTTAAATCCAAGCTATTGTGACACAGGATCTAATTAGTGGCACTTGTCAGCGTCTCCACTGTTAGCGTAACACACCCGCTTTAAGGACACTGACTGCTATTCAATCTATAACAGTGAAAAAAGATAATTTTTTTTTTAAATCCAAACTATTGTGACACCAGATCTAATTAGTGGCACTTGTCAGCATATCCACTGTTAGCGTAACACACCCGCTTTAAGGACACTGACTGCTATTCAATCTATAACAGTAAAAAAAGTTTTTTGTTTTTAAATCCAAGCTATTGTGACACAGGATCTAATTAGTGGCACTTGTCAGCGTATCCACTGTTAGCGTAACACACCCGCTTTAAGGACACTGACTGCTATTCAATCTATAACAGTGAAAAAAGATTATTTTTTTTTTAAATCCAAGCTATTGTGACACAGGATCTAATTAGTGGCACTTGTCAGCGTATCCACTGTTAGCGTAACACACCCGCTTTAAGGACACTGACTGCTATTCAATCTATAACAGTGAAAAAAGAGTTTTTTTTTTAAATCCAAGCTATTGTGACACCAGATCTAATTAGTGGCACTGGTCAGCGTATCCACTGTTAGCGTAACACACCCGCTTTAAGGACACTGACTGCTATTCAATCTATATCAGTGAAAAAAGTTTTTTGTTTTTAAATCCAAGCTATTGTGACACCAGATCTAATTAGTGGCACTTGTCACCGTATCCACTGTTAGCGTAACACACCCGCTTTAAGGACACTGACTGCTATTCAATCTATAACAGTAAAAAAAGTTTTTTGTTTTTAAATCCAAGCTATTGTGACACCAGATGTAATTGGTGGCACTGACTGGGGAAATGGGCACAGTATGCACTGTGAGCCTGACACAGAAGCTGGCAGCAGTGGCAGACAACTGACTGCTATTCAATCTATAACAGTGAAAAAAGTTTTTTGTTTTTAAATCCAAGCTATTGTGACACCAGATGTAATTGGTGGCACTGACTGGGGAAATGGGCACAGTATGCACTGTGAGCCTGACACAGAAGCTGGCAGCAGTGGCAGACAACTGACTGCTATTCAATCTATAACAGTGAAAAAAGTTTTTTGTTTTTAAATCCAAGCTATTGTGACACCAGATGTAATTGGTGGCACTGACTGGGGAAATGGGCACTGTGAGCCTGACACAGAAGCTGGCAGCAGTGGCAGACAACTAAGTGCATTTACATTACATAGAAAAAAAAATCCAAAAAAAGCATACCCTTATCCCTAACCTAGCTATGCTTTTCCCTATCTTATGAACAGCAGCTACACTTTCCCTCCTCTTACTAAGCATGCAGCTTGAGAATGAATCTAAAATGGATGCTGTCCAGTAGGTGGGAGGGTCTGCTAGGGAGGCTGTGCTGCTAATTGGCTGGAATGTGTCTGCTGACTGTGAGGTACAGGGTCAAAGTTTACTCAATGATGACGAATAGGGGGCGGGTCGAACCGCGCATATGTTCGCCCGCCGTGGCGAACGCGAACATGCTATGTTCGCCGGGAACCGTTCGCCGGCGAACCGTTCGGTACATCACTATTTCTCACTGTTAAAATACACCTACCACTAAAATTATAGACTGAACATTTCTTCGTTAATGGGCAAAAATGTATTCGTCAGTGGGAAAAAATATTTTTTTCCCTCACTGAATATGTAAATAATTCTACCTAATGATATATAGTCAAATAAATAATGACTACCTATTTACAGAAATATATATATATATATATATATATATATATATATATATATATAACTGGATACCCAGTTCCTAGAAAAAAATATATTCACATGTGTGATAAAGATGTCCCTATGCCCTGTAAAATATCAATGTTCACCTTATAGTATTTTATAAAGTGCTATATCATGTTAAATTATCTAAACTGTAAAAGTAGCAAAATCTATACCATGAGTTCAATTGTCATAGTGTTAAAAATCTCATTATAAAGAAAAATCAATCAGCATTCTTGTGCCATTATAACAAAAAAAGTTCTTTACTATATTTCAGATACCCTTATAGAATGAAAGAGCAAAAAAACAGGTTGCCCTTTGGTGGGTCCCAGCTCAGATCTGAATTTGGTTTTAGCTCATCTTGTGCCACTATAAAGAGAACCTGGAGCATTTGCATATCAGCCTAATCCCATCCCAAAAGAGCGGTCCAAAACTGAAATGCAGGCCTGTTCACTCTGCCTTTTTAGTCTTTGTCAGTGAGGTAAAGCCAATACCCCTCTGCGCACTATGTGCAAGGGGTCCATGCATGGATCATCATTAAGCTTTTGCCAAGATAGAATACTGAGCATGGAGAACAGTTTAAGTAGCTTGCCCCTTGGTGTGTTCCTGCTCAGATCTGAAGCTGGTTTTAGCTAATCTTTTACCATTGCAAAGAGAACCTAGGGCATTTGCATGTCAGACTGATACCACCCAAAAGGGTGGTCTAGAATTGTTTGTAAGCCAGCTGCCTTGGAGAACAAGCCCGTCCAGGAATCGATGGCCACTGTGGGAGAGAAAAAGGTAATTGCAACCAAGGTTTTGGGGACTGTCAAATGGTTTAATGTGCAAAATTGATATGGCTTTATTAAGAGGAACAGGAAAAAAGACATTGTACAGTAGACTTCCATCAAGAAAAACAATCCTAGAAAAGATCTTTGCGGTGATGGAAAGACTGTGGAGTTCGATGTAGTAGAAGGCGAAAATGGTGCAGAAGCAGTTAACGTAACTGGCGTTGGTGGTGTTCCAGTCCAAAGCACTAAAGATGCAGCAGACTGTAATAATTATAGATGTTATCCATGTTGTAAAGGCCCTGCATGTAATTACTAGCAGAATTATCAAAACAATTAGGGTGGAAAGAAAACAGAAGAAGCGGAGAGTGCACCTGAAGGAGAAGTCCCTTATCAGCAGTGCCCATACTATGTTACAATGTTATCCATCATGTTGACCCTGTCTGATCAAACTAAGATTTTTAAGAAATAAAAAAACATAAAAATGTGGATGGATCCCAAACATATAAAAACACTCAATAATAGTGTAATATAAAGTATAACAAAATATATATAAATAATACAACCCGTGGAACAGGCAGGAGCATTAGAATAATATGTGGTGTCTAGGCCAAATTGAAGTATCTGGAAGAAGAACACAGACTTTACAGACAATATTGCACTATTATTCTTTCTAGGCTTCCATACATCTAGAGTTACATGCAACACAGAAAATATTATTTATCTACTTACTTGTCCTTGTGGATATCAATATGTTGGAAAAACATCAAGAAAGTTAAAAATATGTAACGGAGAACATATAAACAATATAAAATAGCAGTTTGTAAATCATAGTGTTTCTAAACATTTTTTAGACATGCGTGGAGGAGGTCCTAGTGGACTACAATTTAGAGGAATAGAGAAAATTAAAGTTCACTGGAGGGGGGTGTAGAAAATATTTTGAGTAGATGATATAAAATATTTTGAGATGAGAAGGAATTTTAATCTTGAGACCTTGATCCCTAATGGTTTCAATGTTGATTTTGAAATTGCCTCTTATTTAGAGGAATTTAGAGGAACAGAGAAATGTAAAGTTCACTGGAGGGTGTGAAGAAAATATTTTAAGTAGATGATATAAAATATTTGAGATGAGATGGAATTTTAATCTTGAGACCTTGATCCCTAATGGTTTCAATGTTGATTTTGAAATTGCCTCTTATTTTTAGTTATATAATTCCTTTCTTATATTTATTATGTGTTTTAATTGAATTCAGCATATTTATGGATTTGATACCCTTATGTGGACCCTATTATCATGATGTGTGTTTTAACCTCCCTGGCGGTAATCCCGATCATGGCTCGGGGTTAGTTTTCAGTACCAAAAGCGGTAACCCCAAGCCACACTCTGGATTACACTGTAGCATCACTTACCTTGTCCCTACGAGCCCCTGGTGTAAAACAATACACACAATACATTGTAAAAATAATGTATTGCTTTGACAATAAAAAATACTGACATAATCAGACCCCCAGGGAGGTTAAATTGAAGTAGCACATTTCTGGACTTATTAGTGAACTAGAAACTCAAAGAGTTTTTTAATTAATCATATGAATAATATATGCTATAAGGATTAGAACTTTATTGACTGCGCTGGAGATCGTACTTGAAACATGTGATTGGAATTTCAGTCAGGGGGCATCATGACACTGGAGATCATAACCCGATCATGTGATCAAAGACAACAGAATGATGTCACAATGTAAAGACACAGGTGAACCTGAAAGTAATGTACCTGGAAGAGTCCTGGATAACCTTTGGTGCACAGGTGAACAAGGAAAATGTGCCATTTTCAGGTTTAAAAAGTGGAAACTGCTGAGATGGAAGGAAGAAGCACTTTGATAAATACATTCTATATCAAAATGGGTTAGTCCAGTTCAGGTGGCTTTTTGTTTTTTAATGAGATCTGTTTATGTTTATTTTTTTTTATTTTTTGTTGACAATCTTTATTTTGAGATTTTCTGGTCATTCTTTCCAAACAATGGAAATTGCATAAAAATTTATTATTATCGTGACATTTTTATACAAGAGAGTTTGGCATTGTTTGGAGATTACAGTACTCAAACAGGCAAAATGAACAGGGTTGCATGAACAAAGTTGGGTACATCTTGTACTTTCTATTTGGTTACAATCAGTAATATGATTCATCCATATCGAGACAGTAACCCTTTGTAGGTAGGTGAAAGGACTACTGACCAAAGTGGCCATGGATTGTTAGAGGTGCCTCAAGTATGCATGCTGCCTCTACACTTGTTTCCCATTAAGCTCCTCCTCCATCTCTCTGTATCTTTTGAAATATCGCACTTTTCTCTGACGGCACTGTACTTTTCGTTTCTTCCAACCTAAATAGTATTTACATCAAAATCACTATAAAAAAAAAAACAAAAAAAAATTAGTTAATGGCCGTATAGTATAGTAATTTACTCTCACTGGTTCACAACCCGAACAAGGTAAACAGTTGTCCAGCTATTATGGCCTAGGACTGGTTAACCATTACATGTAGCTATTTCGTGATCCGTGACCGCCACTCATTGGATCAGACAGTATGATTAGCGCCCGCACCCAGGTGAGCGCAGACTCTGACATAAGGTCCAAGCTGGAATATGAGATAGGAGGGAAAAAAGGAGAGAAAGAGAGGGAAGAGTGAGAGAAAGAGGGAAAAAATGCAAACCTATGCATAAATTTGTGTAACTCCCTTTTGAAGTTGGCTAGACCAATAGCCATACAAGCGTGCTTGTTGCTCACCCCAGTCCATTCACTCCTCAAGGCGTTTATCCCTACCTGACACCCCCACACCAGCCATCAAGAAAACCTCATGTTTGCCTCTCACTAGGAGATGCACCCCCATTGAGCACCGCCCCCAGTGCCTCCCCCAGCCTAAGTAAAATGTGAGAGAGCCAAGGTTTCCATAGCTCGGTAAATGTTTCTGTTCTGTCAAACAATACTGCAGTCTGCTCCTCCATTGACCTTATTTCCTCCACCCTTTCCACCCAGCTCTGTATTGTCAGTACTTCACACCGCTGCCAGAGGACAGTGATCAGTGACTTCAAAAGATGGCGAGTTAGTGTTTTCTTATTTTTGGAAATCGTCATATCAGTATGTGATAACAGCATCACTGCCGGACCAAGTGCTATGTTGTCATTCAAGATCTTGCCCATCTCTGCCTGGACCGCCTACCAAAACAGTGAGAGTGTCCTACATTCCCACCACAGGTGCGGCATAGTACCCCTATCCCTCCTACACCTCCAGCATCTATCGGAATGATCTGGTGTTATTTTGTTTAGTTGGTCTGGTGCCAGATACCATCTGGTCAGTATTTTAAAGTTAATTTGAATTTGAATGCAGCATCTATCTGAATGATCTGGTGTTATTTTGTTTATTTGGTCTGGTGTCAGGTACCATCTGTTCAGTATTTTAAAGTTAATTTCCCTAAATCGGGTGCTTGGTGAGCTCAGGTGGGTTAAGGCATTATTTTTGGACACTGCTGCACTGAGAATGATTGGGTCTGTTTCCCATTTCATCATGTACGGTAGGTGTTCCATCTGGGTTCCCGATAGTAAGATCCAAGATAATTAAGATGCCCCTGTATAGGGATCTTCCACAAGAGCAATATTCTTTAAATTGGGTGAGTGGCCTAGTGAGGTGCTATTTAGGCGTGATTGAGTTAAAAAAAGTGTTATAGCTGATAGAATCTGAATTTTTCTAAGGGGGTAAGTTGCTTGTCAGGGAGTAAGTCCTCCATGGTTTGCATGCCATCCAGAGTATAGACTTCTTTTGCAAAGAGGGGGATCTTAGCAGACAGAAAGTTTAAATTTCTATGTGCCATTCCCTCTGGAAATGCAGGATTTGTTGTAATGGGGTATATAGGGCCCTTCAATTTTGCCATATCCATCCTGTACCTAAGACCATACCAAACCTACAGAGTTGGACCCACCATGGGGTGTGCCCGCACCCTATCAAGAGATTCCTGTCTGTCTAGCCAAACCACTCTCGGTATGGTTCCCCCTGACTCTTCCTTTCCCATTGCCCTTGTGCAATTCTATGATCCTGGATAAGTGGGCAGCTTGATAGTATATTTGTAAGCTTGGCAGTTTCACCCCCCCCCCCCTGAAATCCTTAGGAAGAAACAATTGGCTGGTTTTGAATCTAGGTTTACAGTTATTCCAAGCATACGTTATTATCGCAGATGTGAGAGAGGCGAAAAAGGCCTTTGGTAGCTTGATGGGTATTGTTTGAAACAGATACAAGACTTTTGGTACAAGTGTCATTTTGATGGCATTGCAGCATCCGAACCAGGACACCTGTGGGAGGGACCAAGCTTGTTAGTCAGCTTTTAGTCTTTTTAACAGTGGCGAAAAATGTTTGTGGTACAACAAGAACAGGTCTGACGGGATCTGCATTCCAAGATACGTGATGTGTAAGTGGCACCACTTAAATGGGAAGTTGCCTCGCAAGTTCGCAGCCACAGCACTCTCCAGTGAGACTGTAAAAAACTAGATGAATGGATGTTCATGTGGAATCTTTCTTAGTTTCTTCTTATCTTCAGTTGATTGATATATATACGTCTTTTGTATATATAGTCTTGGGCCAAATGCTCGCCACAATAATATATGTCTATATTATTGAAAAGTAGTAATACGCAATCTAACTTACGGTTTCTTCTGGTTTATTCTTTGTTACGGATACATAATAAAACATAATAAATAATGTTACAGGATAATGGACATTCAACAGCAGATGGTAATTGCTGGACTTCTGATGGGAGAGTTACATCGTTGTACAGAGCCAAGCCAAGACAAGACTAGACTGAGAGACCTCGTGTCCCTCTGTTACTATATCGAAGTGCTAATACTAACGTCAGCATATAACTCTAGCCATATAAGGACAAAACCCCCGAATCCACATTCCAGAGCTCTCGGACAAAGAAAGCCTTGTGACTTATTGATACCATCTGTTACTTATGTCAATCCACACATCCATATATATAATCAATAGAAAGATAGAATATGCAATATTCTACATTCCCTCTGTTTATGGTTTGTTTTAAAACCATAACACAATGTCACTAGCCTGTCCATTCATACATCACTTGTATCACATTCATTGAGCATAGAACAAGATGTAGTCACAATTTTCTATTATATGAGAGTTCTTAGAAGGTCGAGTTTCTATCCCTCATACTGCTTACTTTACTTCAAACTCCCTCTGTTTCAGCTATGTATTGATATCCATATCCATGTTACATCATAACTACTTGAACATAATATATACATATAACAATAATAAATGAATAAAATAAAATATTTACAAATGTTGATCCAATAAACAATAAAGCAATCAGAAAGATCTACCTACTCAGGTACAGTCATATCTTTGTAGATAACAAAATCAAGATGATAACTTTCTAAATAATAATAACTGTGTATCACTATCATATTCCCACAGACACATATAGCATAGTATTTTCATTCTCAATACCTGATATTACTTAAGTACTAATACATGTATTGCTTGTATATCCGTGCACTTATATTTCCATGAATCATATGGTTTCTAGCAACCTTAAAATCTTTAGGTCATTTGTATTCAAGAATTGCATTCCTATACCATTAATACCACCTAGTGATGATTGTACCAGTACTTTACAATCATAGTATTTAATTTGTATATTCAGTAGGCTCTAACTACCTAAAATATATCAACACTACTTATAAGTCTCATTCAAAGGATGTGTTATCAACCATGAAGTTCTATAATAATTCTTCAAATAATGTTCATGGTGTTGACAATACTTATTGTCCTAGATATTCTCCACCCAGAAATCTTTCTATCATAGATTTGTTTTTGTTCACATAATTATAATTTTCACTAAGATTCCACCTTGTTGTAACAAACTTTACATTCAATCGGAGAATGGTTTACTTTAAAAGAACTTGGAAAGAATACTTTAAATTAATTATCATCACTCTCCTCATTAGACCTTAATTGTGATGACTTATTAATGTAATACATCTTAAAAGCAGGATTGTCCTAATGTTCTGACCAATCCATATTCCTTAGTACACTTCAACTGACTAAAATAAAATAAACAAAATAAACTTGGGGTCATACTGCCCAGAAACTCTTATTCCTAGTCTGTGTCTAACAAACTCAGGGTAATCATAAACAACTTAACAATGTATTCATTGGATACCATCATATCCAGAAACCTATTCTCCCTAGTCCATACCTTTATAGACTTAGGTCAAATATAATTGTGTACTATACTCTTTCCATTCAATTCAATTCCTCTTGGATCTTTGAACTCTTATATCCAAGGCTTTCTTAATGTATATAATTACTTAATATAAATCAATATAAATTATTCTTCCTTAGTTTTCTTCCTTATGTTACCATTGTTTGTTTTACTTCACCTCGATTATAAACATATTATTCCATTATATTTAATCTATGAAATCCTATTGAACGCAATCTTTGCAGTATTAAATAACCATGATCCTTATTGTATGAACTTCATATTTTATCTACCTCTGATACTTCTCATTCTATGTATAGGTAATAATGTAATAGTTATTTTCATAATACTATACTTTCGTAATTGTACTCCATGTGTTATATAGCTATAAGTACTCTCTTTTGGTATTAATACTCATAACCGTTAAATAACTTTTCATTGTCTGTTTTCTTCTTCATTAATATTTAGGAATATATATGTATGTTAGTGTCAATCTTTTATTTCTTTTTTAGTCTGTTAATCTTCTGAATCGAATGAACTCTGTAGAATCTTCCATCACTGTTTGCAGATCAGATGAAAAGTCTCTTTCCAACAGTCGATGTCCAGTTGTCTGAAGGAATGCTTTCCTGATTTATTGCCACAAGGATCTGTCACGCTTTACCAGATCAGTTATCTCTGTCTATTTCGTTGCTTCATCCACACAGCTGCGCAGTTCTGGACGCTTGATTCTGGACGCGTGCCAATCTCTGCCACGTGCTTGCTTCTAGAATTCACGTTGTATCTTGTGCTTTTGTCTCAGTTGTAGAAAATAGTCTTGTACAGTCTTTGATTTGAAAACTCTATTTTTCTTACAAACACAGTTCTTCTATGATTCAGTCTAGATTCTTTTTTTCTCTTCAAGTTTGTTTTCCCAGTTCCAAAATAGCTTTGTAACTCGATTCTTCTCTCTCCCCCCTTGAAGTGGGAACAAAACTTGAATAGAAAACTGGCTGGCTGGCCAATGTAAAAAATGTAGATGAATGGATGTTCATGTAGACTCTTTCTTAATTTCTTCTTATCTTCAGTTGATTGATATATATACGTCTTTTGTATATATATTCTTGGGCCAAATGCTCGCCACAATAATATATGTCTATATTATTGAAAAGTAGTAATACGCAATCTGACTTACGGTTTCTTCAGGTTTATTCTTTGTTACGGATACATAATAAAACATAAAGGATGTTACAGGATAATTGACATTCAACAGCAGATGGTAATTGCTGGACTTCTTATGGGAGAGTTACATCGTTGTACAGAGCCAAGAGCTAAGCCAAGTCTGAGACTGAGAGACCTCGTGTCCCTCTTTTACTATAAAGATGTGCTAATACTAACGTCAGCATATAACTCTAGCCATATAAGGACAAAACCCCTGAATCCACATTCCAGAGCTCTCGGACAAAGAAAGCCTTGTGACTTATTGATACCATCTGTTACTTATGTCAATCCACACATCCATATATATAATCAATAGAAACATAGAATATGCAATATTCTACAGTATCATGGTCTCTGAGGACAGGTGTCAATCCATATCTGCCAAGTGACCCTATGTAGGGGGAACAGTCCGTATTCTGCTCTGTGTCAGTGTGTATCAGGGATCATAAGGATAGGTGTCAATGCATATCTGCCAAGTGACCCTATGTAGGGGGAACAGTCCCTATTCTGCTTTGTGTCAGTGTATCAGGGATCTTTAGGACAGGTGTCAATCCATATCTGCCAAGTGACCCTATGTAGGGGGAACAGTCTCTATTCTGCTCTGTGTCAGTGTGTATCATGGTCTCTCAGGACATGTGTCAATCCATATCTCCCAAGTGACCCTATGTAGGGGGAACAGTCTCTATTCTGCTCTGTGTCAGTGTGTATCATGATCTCTGAGGTCAGGTGTCAATCCATATCTGCCAAGTGACCCTATGTAGGAGGAACAGTCCCTATTCTGCTCTTTCAGTGTGTATCAGGGATCCTTAGGACAGGTGTCAATCCATATCTGCCAAGTGACAATATGTAGGGGGAACAGTCTCTATTCTGCTCTGTGTCAGTGTCTATCATTGTCCCTGAGGACAGGTGTCAATCCATATCTGCCAAGTGACCCTATGTAGGAGGAACAGTCTCTATTCTGCTCTGGGTCAGTGTGTATCAGGGGCTCTGAGGACAGGTGTCAATCCATATCTGCCAAGTGACCCTATGTAGGGGGAACAGTCTATATTCTGCTCTGTGTCAGTGTGTATCATGGTCTCTGAGGACAGGTGTCAATCCATATCTGCCAAGTGAACCTATGTATGGGGAACAGTCTCTATTATGCTCTGTGTCAGTGTGTATCATGATTTCTGAGGACTGGTGTCAATCCATATCTGCCAAGTGACCCTTATGTAGGAGGAACAGTCTCTATTCTGCTCTGTGTCAGTATGTATCAGGGGCTCTGAGGACAGGTGTCAATACATATCTGCCAAGTGACCCTATGTAGGGGGAACAGTCCCTATTCTGCTCTGTGTCAGTGTGTATCAGGGATCCTTAGGACAGGTGTCAATCCATATCTGCCAAGTCTCTATTTTGTGTATCAGGGATCATTAGGATAGGTGTCAATCCATATCTGCCAAGTGACCCTATGTAGGGGGAACAGATCTCTATTCTGTGTATCAGGGATCATTAGGATAGGTGTCAATCCATATCTGCCAAGTGACCCTAGTAGGGGGAACAGTCTCTATTCTGCTCTGTGTCAGTGTCTATCATGGTCTCTGAGGACAGGTGTCAATCCATATCTGCCAAGTGAACCTATGTAGGGGGAACAGTCTCTATTCTGCTCTGTGTCAGTGTGTATCATGATTTCTGAGGACTGGTGTCAATCCATATCTGCCAAGTGACCCTATGTAGGGGGAACAGTCCCTATTCTGCTCTGTGTCAGTGTGTATCATGATCTCTGAGGTCAGGTGTCAATCCATATCTGTCAAGTGACCCTATGTAGGAGGAACCGTCCCTATTCTGCTCTGTCAGTGTGTATCAGGGATCCTTAGGACAGGTGTCAATCCATATCTGCCAAGTGACCCTATGTAGGGGGAACAGTCTCTATTCTGCTCTGTGTCAGTGTCTATCATTGTCCCTGAGGACAGGTGTCAATCCATATCTGCCAAGTAACCCTATGTATGAGGAACAGTCTCTATTCTGCTCTGGGTCAGTGTGTATCAGGGGCTCTGAGGACAGGTGTCAATCCATATCTGCCAAGTGACCCTATGTAGGGGGAACAGTCTATATTCTGCTCTGTGTCAGTGTGTATCATGGTCT
Source organism: Pelobates cultripes (assembly GCA_933207985.1). Classification (NCBI taxonomy): domain Eukaryota; kingdom Metazoa; phylum Chordata; class Amphibia; order Anura; family Pelobatidae; genus Pelobates; species Pelobates cultripes. The sequence continues at coordinate 240,609,768 of OW240914.1, read as the reverse complement.
CTGAGGACAGGTGTCAATCCATATCTGCCAAGTGAACCTATGTATGGGGAACAGTCTCTATTATGCTCTGTGTCAGTGTGTATCATGATTTCTGAGGACTGGTGTCAATCCATATCTGCCAAGTGACCCTTATGTAGGAGGAACAGTCTCTATTCTGCTCTGTGTCAGTATGTATCAGGGGCTCTGAGGACAGGTGTCAATACATATCTGCCAAGTGACCCTATGTAGGGGGAACAGTCCCTATTCTGCTCTGTGTCAGTGTGTATCAGGGATCCTTAGGACAGGTGTCAATCCATATCTGCCAAGTCTCTATTTTGTGTATCAGGGATCATTAGGATAGGTGTCAATCCATATCTGCCAAGTGACCCTATGTAGGGGGAACAGATCTCTATTCTGTGTATCAGGGATCATTAGGATAGGTGTCAATCCATATCTGCCAAGTGACCCTATGTAGGGGGAACAGTCCCTATTCTGCTCTGTGTCAGTGTGTATCAGGGTTCATTAGGATACGTGTCAATCCATATCTGCCAAGTGACCCTGTGTAGGGGGAACAGTCTCTATTCTGCTCTGTGTCAGTGTGTATCATGGTCTCTGAGGACAGATGTCAATCCATATCTGCCAAGTGACCCTATGTAGGAGGGACAGTCTCTATTCTGCTCTGTGTCAGTGTGTATCAGGGGCTCTGAGGACAGGTGTCAATCCATATCTGCCAAGTGACCCTATGTAGGAGGAACAGTCCCTATTCTGCTCTGTGTCGGTGTGTATCAGGGATCCTTAGGACAGGTGTCAATCCATATCTGCCAAGTGACCCTATGTAGGGGGAACAGTCTCTATTCTGCTCTGTGTCAGTGTCTATCATGGTCTCTGAGGACAGGTGTCAATCCATATCTGCCAAGTGAACCTATGTAGGGGGAACAGTCTCTATTCTGCTCTGTGTCAGTGTGTATCATGATTTCTGAGGACTGGTGTCAATCCATATCTGCCAAGTGACCCTATGTAGGAGGAACAGTCTCTATTTTACTCTGGGTCAGTGTGTATCAGGGGCTCTGAGGACAGGTGTCAATCCATATCTGCCAAGTGACCCTATGTAGGGGGAACAGTCTCTTTTCTGCTCTGTGTCAGTTTGTATCATGGTCTCTGAGGACATGTGTCAATCCATATCTGCCAAGTGACCCTATGTAGGGGGAACAGTCCCTATTCTGCTCTTTGTCAGTGTGTATCAGGGATCCTTAGGACAAGTGTCAATCCATATCTGCCAAGTGACCCTATGTAGGGGGAACAGTCTCTATTCTGCTCTATGTCAGTGTGTATCATGGTCCCTGGGGACAGGTGTCAATCCATATCTGCCAAGTGACCCTATGTAGGGGAAACAGTCTCTATTCTGCTCTGTGTCAGTGTGTATCATGATCTCTGAGGACAGGTGTCAATTCATATCTGCCAAGTGACCCTATGTAGGGGGAACAGCCCCTATTCTGCTCGGTGTCAATATGTCATATGTCAGGTATCAGTCCATATCCATTGTGATTTAGGAATGTTAGGTGATTTCTGCCCTTTATAGATTAAAACCAGACTCAACTGTGTAATTTTCCAGGGGAGTTTTGCCATGGATCCCCCTCCGGCATGCCACAGTCCAGGTGTTAGTCCCCTTGAAACAACTTTTCCATCACTATTGTGGCCAGAAAGAGTCCCTGTGTGTTTTAAAATTCGCCTGCCCATTGAAGTCTATGGCGGTTCGCCCGGTTCGCCGGTTCGCGAACAGTTGCGGAAGTTCGCGTTCGCCATTCGCGAACCGAAAATTTCGTGTTCACAACATCACTACAGTGGAGTCGTGTGTCTCTAATTAAGAATTTGCAATATGTGGAAAACGCGAGAGCATAAGGGTCGGATGGGTGGTCACCGTTCGTATGAACGAACACATGGCGGCGGCCATCATAGCGCACGAACGCCCAGTGGTGTTTGGTCGTCAAGTGCATGGAACTAAAATCGGACACTCACTTTGCGAACACCGCTGGACTTCCATCCTGTTCGTTCGTGTACTTCCGTTCGTCCAAACTGAGCGGCGTTCTACTAAATTAAACCGAAACCACCGAAATGAAACCACTGACCTCAAGACACACGACTACCCAGTTTATGAATATGTGCATTCATCTCTTTATTCATAGGAACTCCTGAAAGGAGACAGGTCAATAGCCAGAGGTCAAGGGAGTACAGAAGATGGGCACACGATAACCCAAGCCAAAATAATGTGAAACCAGTGAACAGAATAGTCAGAAGGGAAGCTAAGAGTCAGATACCAAAAAATCAATCAGAATATAAAGAGCGCTAGAGGACTCAAACAAGAAGCACACTAGGGCACCTAACAAATGCCATGGGCGCCTTTTTATAGTGTGGTAGCTTTTGCTTTAAAACCACACCCCCAATAGGTCTGAGAGCATGGCCACATTTTAATTTTGGCGGCACTATTATGATGACGTCGGCGCACATGCGCCGTGTCATAAAAGTGGGCGTGTTGCGATCGGCCGGCGTCAGAAAGACTGAGCCGCATCCTGGAAGTGTGAGAAGAGGATGCCGCACTGCGTGGGTCCGGCGGGAAAAGGTAAGGTATCGTTACAGCAGACAGTTGGACAAACAATAAAACAGGTAGTGATACGCTTATATGTCACCCTTGATGTTTTCTCTTCTAATGTAGGTTATTCAGGGCCGTCTTTAATAACGAATGGACCCTGGGCAAGTGTTTTCTTGGGCCCCCTGGGCCCTGCCGCTCTCGCCCCTCACTCCTTGGTATGCAATCACGGCATCCATCCCAACGCAGTGGCGGTACTAAAGTAGAATGAATTTTATTGGGACCCCCAATTGCAAGGTTGGACTAAAGGTAGAACCCCATCTGTCGTGCAACTCCAACAATGCTTTGACAGCTGGGACTCTACCAATTTCCCATGCTTGCAGGGTTGTATTTAGCAGTGAGCCATGTTTGTATGTTTGAATGTAAGCATGTGTTTGTATGGAGTATGTTTGTGTGAATGTGTTTGTATGTGGTACTGGAGTTTGAATGCAAGTGTGCATTTATGTGTAGTGTTTGTTTTGAATGTAGGAGTGTGCTTGTATGTAGTGTTGACGTTTCAATGCAGGAGTGTGTTTTATATGTAGTGTTGAAGTTTGAATGGAGGGGTGTATTTGTATTTAAAGTTGCGGCTCAGATGCACAGGTACACACTCTGACGCACAAGCAGATACACAGATACATACACTGACTACATACACTGACTACATACAGATAAACAGGCACATACACTGACACAGGTACATATATTGACACACACACACAGACACATACACTGGTAGACGTACTGACAGACATACTGACACAGGCACATATACAGACATACTGACACACAGACACATATACCGACATACTGACACACACACACAGACACATACACTGATCGACATACTGACACACATACACTGACAGAAATACTGACACCCACACACTGACAGATATACTGACACCCACATACACTGAGAAATACTGACACACACACACAGGCACATACACCGACACACACAGACTGATATACTGACACACACACACACAGACATACTGGCACACAGACAGATATACTGACACATGCATACACATGCACTAACAGACATACTGACGCACTGACAGACATACTGACACACACATACTGACACACACAGATATACACACACAGATATACACACACACATATATACTGACACACAGACAGACAGACATACTGACACACACACACAGACATACTGACACACACACAGACAGGCATACTGACATGCACAGACAGACTGACACACACACACAGACATACTGAAACACACACACACAGATATACTGACACACAGACAGACATACATACTGACAAAAACATACACAGACATACTGGCACACAGACACTAACACACAAACACACAAACACACACACTAACACACATACACAAACACACACACTAACACACAAACACACACTAACACACATACACTAACACACACTAACACACATACACTAACACACAAACACTAACACACACATACACTAACACACAAACACATAAACACACATTTATTTATTTTTAAATGTAATCCCCCCAGCCTCCTTACCTTTTGAAGTGCTGGGGGGATTCCCTGGGGTCCAGTGGTGCTGCTGACCCCAGCGGGCGGGTGGCCGGTCGGGCAGGAAGGCGGGCGCGTGAGGGAGCACTCACTGCTTCCTCTTCACCTCCCTCGCGCGCCGCGTAGGGATGCCGGCGCCGGAAGATGACGTCATCTTCCGGCTCCGGTATCAGTGCGGTGCGCGAGGGAGCTGAAGAGGAAGCACTGAGTGCTCCCTCGCGCGCCCGCCTTCCTGCCTGACCGGCCACCCGCCCGCCGGGGTCAGCAGGGCCAGCCTCGGGGGGCCCTGGGGTGGCCGCCTCCTGGGCCCCCCAGGGGAAGACGCTGGCCCTGTGGGTGCATACCAGGGTCGCAGCCGCGACCCTGGTATGTACGCCACTGCCCTAAGTGCATGGGCCACCCGGTGGGACGGGGGAAAAAAATAAATTGATGAGGGCAGCGGGGCCCACGGGGCAGGTGCCTCGGGCCCCCCAAGAGAAACTGGGCCCGGGGCAGCTGCCCCGTTTGCCCCGCGTTAAAGACGGCCCTGAGGTTATTCTGTTGTTCAGATCATGGAGTACTGCTATGTGCATGCATTTGCTAAATAAGTCTTTCTGGAGGAAGGCTTATGGTGTGGCATTTCATTTTTTTTTTAATGAAAAACTATAAATATTTGAGTATGCATAAATTACAGCATATTGAAGAGTCCCAAATCTATGCATTGCAGTTGTGTTAATGCCTGGAGTGTCCCTTTAAGTGCATTTAAACTATTATTACATGTGAGTACATTTACGGGTGCTCGGTCACTTACCTTTCTCCTATATCATCCTCTTTTTTTTAATTCTGACCTAGGTCTCTTTAAAACATAAAAGAAAGTACGGACTACTTTGTCATATTTATTTTTTCCTGCTGTTGGCAATCGTGTCTAAGGATGGAGCTTAAAGGGACTCTTCAGTGCCAGGAAAACATATCCGTTAAAACCCCTTCAGTGACTTACCTGTATCCAGCGCTGATGTCCCTCTGCGCTGGGTCAGGCTCCGCCCATGCTCCTCCTCCGCCGCCAGCCGGTTGGGGAGACCTAATGCGCATGTGCAGCAATGGCCAAGCGCGCATTAGACCTCCCCATAGGAAAGCATAATTCAATGCTTTCCTATGGTGATTCCGGCGACGCTGAAGGTCCTCATGCATAGCGTGAGGACATCCAGCATTATTTAACACTTTGTGTTCTAAGAACACGGAAGTTCCTCTAGTGCCTGTCTGATAGACAGCCAATAGAGGAGGACTTACAGGACCCCTATAGGCACCCAGACCACTTCAGCTCAATGAAGTGGTCTGGGTGCCAGGTCCATCTAGGGTTAACAATAAGGTTAATCCAGCCTCTAGTGGCTGTCTCATTGACATCCGCTAAAGGTGCTTCTGCGCTTCTCACTGTGAAAATCACAGTGAGAAGACACTGACGTCCATAGGAAAGCATTTTTAAAATGCTTTCTTATGGACTGATTGAATGCGTGTGCTGCTCTTGACGCGCATGCGCATTCAGCGCTGACGTCGGGAGGAGGAGAGTTCCCCAGTGGCGAGGGAGCCCGGCACTGGAGTAAGGCAAGTATTTATCCCCTTCAGCCCAGCGGGAGGAGGGACCTAAAGACCCTATAGTACCAGGAAAAGGCGTTTGTTTTCCTGGCACTATAGTGGTCCTTTAAGCCTGCAAGGTAATTATTGCAGTTTACAAAAACTGCAATTATTACACTTGCAGGGTTAAGGGTGGTGGGAGTTGGCACCCAGACCACTTCAATGGGCAGAAGTGGTCTGGGTGCCTGGAGTGTCCCTTTAAAGCAAGCTTCACTCTGTTAGGAAGGAAGTGGAGCTTGCCTGAAAAAAACAAATATATTGAAAATAAGTAAAAACATTTTAAAAAAACCAAAAAACTTAATATTTTAAATGGCTGTGATTGCAATAGATAATATTCACTTTTACATTGTGTATCAAAAGAAGATTTTACATTACAAAACATTAAATTTACAAGACTATAAACTTATCCCTTTTGTGTCATGCCCTGTTTTATTCACTAGGGGACTGCGTTGGCACAAGACTGTAGTAAAAGATCAATGTGCTATAGCCTGGTAAAAAAGTTGCCAAATACAACATGCATGTGTAGCACCAACAATTTTATCACATGACAGGAGGCTTCCTATTTTGCATATCTCTCTTTACTAAACTCCACAGCAGTAAAGAAAGTAAACGTTTAACCAATCAAAAATGCAATAGGGAGAAAGGTATTCCCACAAAATAGGCTCCTCCTCCTCTTGCTTTACTGCTCCATCGCAGACAGGTCAGAGTTTTTGGGCTCTTCCTTTCTATACATATATTATTATACTGTTTATGATTTTATTGGATTTTACTGCCCTTTTTTAACTTTTGCTTCTACTAGTACTCATTTATATTACTGGACGATCTTACTGGTCAATTAATGTGGTCCGTTCCGCTATCTCAGCAGCCCACGTCCCTATCATTGGGATCCCGGTGGGTAAAGACCCGCTGATATGTCGACTTCTCAGGGGCATTTGCCTGCAACGACCCCCAGAACCTAAATATTCACGACTCTGGGATGTCGAGATAGTCCTACGCTTCCTGAGGGAATGGCCGACCAACGACAGACTCTCACTTCGACAGCTCTCAGCAAAACTAACGGGTCTGCTCTGCCTGGTATCCTTCCGCAGGGTATCGGATGTCCGGGCGTTTGACATAGGTGCATTCTAGGTCTCCTCGGATGGAGTCACATTCCACATATCTCATCGCACGAAATCAGACTCTTCAACAGTTTTCTACCCCTTCTTCAACTCCAATCCATAACTCTGCATCGTAGCCACTCTACGACGCAATGTAGAAGTTACACTTCCGATTCGGACACCACCTTCGGGACAACTCCTCGTGTCATATGTTCGACCACACGTTCCCATCACTATCACTACACTCGCCAGATGGGTTCGCTGGATACTTTCACTTGCAGGTGTGGACACTTCCTTCGGGGCCCACTCGGTACGAGGAGCAGCAGGTGCCTCATTAGCGGACATCCTACGTTCCGCGGACTGGTCGAGAGAATCCACGTTTCGCACTTTTTACTTTTGTCCGAACTCTAACGCGGCCATGTTACTCCTACTTCAGCGTTAAAAATGCAAAATAGGAAGCCTCCTGTCATGTGATAAAATTGAACTACTTGAACTAAAAATTGAAGATTATGCTAGCGTCAGTGTACCTATAATCTTAATTTTAATAATGACAGAAGGTGAGTATTTTCCCTCCCTTTCCCACCCGGGGAAGAGGGAACTGTTCGTTCTTTAGATTATAGTGTTTTTTCGCTCACCCTTATCTCGAATCTGTCTCTACACTACTCCTTCAGTGGTCAGGGACAGTAACTTATTAATTGATTCTAACATTAACGCATATGTTGCTAAGATCATTGATGGGTCACAATAATTGCAACAACCAGTAAGAGGCCAGAGTCTAACCCATTTGACACTCTCATTTCAGTTTAACTTTATCAGCTTCTGGAGTTTCGGGAGCTACTTTGGCAAACTACCCAGGCGACTTCTCTCCATGAGGACCGCTTAATGTTGAACACTCACCCATTGGTGTTGATTACAGTTTGATTATTATACCACTGATCGTCCACCGTTGTACCTTCCAGATGTCTTTGGACGAACTTCTCTATGTTACGATATTTAACTTTTTTGCCTCTGTGACGATGTAGCTTATGAAAGAGGAGGAGGAGCCTATTTTGTGGGAATACCTTACTCCCTATTGCATTTTTGATTGGTTAAACGTTTACTTTCTTTACTGCTGTGGAGTTTAGTAAAGAGAGATATGCAAAATACTCGCCTCCTGTCATTATTAAAATTAAGATTATAGGTACACTGACGCTAGCATAATCTTCAATTCACCACTAGGGGATGATGCCTACATAAAGTAGTAACTGAAAGGTTTTAGAGTACATCACAGTAAAACAAAGTCATTGCTTGGCTGCAGCAAACAAATGTGCTCTAGTCCAGTTGTTAAATTGCCAAAAACAAAGTGTAGTTCTGGCACTTCACCCATAGGGAATCAAACTCAGATTAGATACTAAATGAAAGGAGTATGAAACACAGGCTCAACCAAAATAGAATAAAACAAAGGCTGAAAAGCTACCGTATATACTCGAGTATAAGCAGAGTTTTTCTGCAAACTTTTTGTCCTGAAAAAGCCCCACTCTGCTTATACTAGAGTCAGTGTCTGTATTATAGCAACTTACATTGCCATAATACAGACCAGGCCCGCCAGGCTCATTACAAGCCCGGCGGTTCTGTTGGGAGCCGGAGCAAGCTGTTACTTACACTGTGGAGCTGCTGTAAATGCAAGTCTCACGAGACCCGCGACCATCAGAGCGTTGTCACGCTCTGTTGTTACCTCGCGAGGGAGCTGAGCAGAGAGCTCAGGAGAAAGTGCTCCCTCGCCAGTGCTGCCTGCACAGATTTTTACTTAGCCGCCAGGCTAACAAGGCATTTTTCCTGGGCATTTGGGGGCGGCTTTTTTTGCTGCCCCCTGGAAAAAGCACATTTTATAATCAACAACTGAAATTGCATATCTTACCAGAGTGGCTGAATACCTTTATCAGTTAAATTTCTTGGGGTCAGCCAAGGCCTCCCCCTTTTTTTTTTTTTAAATCACAGGGAGGCAGAAGTGTAAAACAAGGACTACCACTTGCCATGTATTTTCCAAATCATATTTACACATGTAACTATACACACACCGCATACAATGAAGCTACCCAAAGTGCAAATTTTATATAATTTTATTATATTTTTATAATTATTTGAGTGTGCAGTGATGAACAATCAGATATACAGTGGCATTTCCATGAGTTTGTAGGTGACAGAAAACATTGCAAGCATAGTACATGACCTGTCAATGAATTTGCATGTTTTGGAACAAGTAAATAGAACATGATAAACATTGAGCCTGCAGATATAGAACTAGAAAACAGTAATTCCTCATGAGAAACATACTTGTGTCGGTATGGGTGCAGAATATTAGTTGCCTACAAGCGTAAGCATAAACAAGGGCTACTCATGAGCATGGATAGGAAGTCTGACAAATAAACCTGAAGCAGAAACGAGGCACAGTAAGGAGAGTAGAGAATATAGGCATGTATGTCTGGGTACCTCCGTCTATCGCTGCTTCATAGTACTTGTGAGTACCATAATCACCGCACTGGAACACCATAACCACCTTAGACCCACGAACCGCCGCAGCTTGGTTGGGGTCTTGCTGTCCTCCACCCACCCTGGACCCAAGACCAGGAACTAACTTCCCATGGGTAGACCTCTCCTAATCCAAATAGAGTAGCAGGAACAGGGGACGAACCGCAGCACTCTTTCCCTCAGTCGCCATCCTGGAACCGCCACCTCCTTCCTGGAGCCAAATGAGGAATTAGCTCTGACACCCCCAGGCACTGAATGACACACAGTCCTGGGAGCTCTAGAACCAAAAGGGGAATTTGTTCTAATCCTTTCCCCGTTGAATCTCCTGCAAGCTGGAACAGCAGACACAGGAGCAGATCTTCTTTCCCTCCAATAATAGGACGACACACAGTTTTGAAGTGTAAGCTGGAATACCATTTTAATGAAGGCACAATAGCCTTTTATGCAAATTTTCCAACAAGGGCGACACCCAGGTGGACCTTGTTGGGCACAGGGACACAAAGTGAACAAACCAATAAAAAGAGTCATACAATGAGACACTGCCATAGGAATTTCCTGGAAGTCATATTTTTGACCAACCGCAAGCATGGCCCCATGTTCAAAACTGTTCCAGGGAAATCAGTGCTAACAGTCGGTCAAGTTTGGTAGTCTTTTACAGGTTTCCCTGCAGGGCCCATAGTCTGTGGGCAGGAGGCTGGCAAGCAGGCTGCTCCATGGGTTCTCAGCAAGGTCAGGTAAATAGGGGTTTGCCACAATGTATTAGAATATGAAAGGCACTGGTTCTGAACTCACTACCATTACACTGCACTCAACTGTTGAATTTTAAAAATAAGAGAAAATAAATGTGTGGCAACAAGAATAAAGCTTAAACAAGCAAATACAAATATTGATGTTTAGATAATAAGGATGAAGTCTCTAGATAGTTGGGCAAGTCTCCAAAAGTAGGTGTTAGGCTGCCTGGGTCGACATAACCATGATGATCCAATTCCTAGTATTGGGAATCATTTGCCATGTACAAAGGGATAATGGAAGGCAACAAAAGTACAGGAATGAACAGGGCCTGGATGCCGGCTGGCATCTTCAGACTAGGGACTCAGGGGCTCAAAGAGTTCAAGTCCATGCCCGAAAAGGGAGTAACAGAATGCCTGGATGGTAGTGAACCGCTGGTTGCAGACAGCCTTCTGTCTGTGTCGAAGATGCCCTGTGGTTTTACTCCTAATGTCCCTCGGCATAGACGGGTTAGTAGTAGCTAGGACTAATGCTTGCCCGAGGGGGCCCCTTTATTCCCTGGCCATAACTTCAATCTTCTTCATGAAGTTGAGGCAGCAGTGTTGTCTGTCATGCCTCCAATGAGACCCAGTCACCTAATGGATTGTGCAACACGAGCATGGAGATCCTTCCCGGCATGTGTAAGCTCTAGGTCATGTGGAGTAAGCACAGATAAATTCTAAATTAAACAGACTATGCAATAAAGGAAGTTTAAACATTATATAATCTCTCTATATATGAAGTGTTTAGGAAGGCTGTGCAAACTAAATTTATGGAGGTGTGACTGTGGGTGTAGAAACAGAGTGATTTAACTCCTTAATGACAGAATTGAATAGTGAGAGAGGAAAACAGCTTTATTACACTAAAGTTGTTTTGGTGCCGATAGTGTCCTTTTAAACAAAAAAACATTTTATACTGGGGCACATGTCCGATGTTCGTTTTGGGACAAATTGTGGTGTAATCAGAAGTTATGTAGTGTAAGGACAACTTGTGGTGTAATCAGAACATCCCCCTCCACCCCCAATATTCAGAAACAGGAGAAATATAGTACGTGTGAGAAAAAGCAAATAGATAAAATCTTTATTTAAAAATCACCCAAATTAAAACAATGTTCTATTTTTAGTCACTTATTGACAAAGGAGTTAATAAAATATAATCTGCATGTCACATGATTTCTTCAGACAAAAAGCAAGAAAACCAAAATAAAATTATAATATACACACACAAGCAGTATTTTATGATGCAAATCAAATATTTCTAAATCTTTAGATCCACTATATGAAGTTGAGCGAAGAATCAGATTTTCTTTCGGTTTCCTGTTAAAAAAAAAACAAACAAACACACAATTACTTCAAATGATAAAGCATTATAAAAAACAATAAATAGGACACGTGAACAGATATACACTGGCACAGATTCTCTCTCAATAGATTTGGTCAACGTTGGCCTCATTTGTTGAATGTTTTTATCACTGTTCAAATCTTACATTTTGCAAAAATAAATTAAATGTTTTTCCGATTTATATAGCATATCACCAGCCCTTGCCATGCCTTCACTTTTTACAAAACAACTTCCTGACTGAAAGGTGCATAAGGAACTTCAGACAATAAGAGATCAGTGTTAGCTGAGCTGCTGACTGAACACTGAATAGTATAGGGATCATGTACCTCTTACCTGAATCTGTTCTCTGTAACACTGAATGCATGTGCGCTGCAGTGTTTTCTGGAACGCCGAATTCGGGTCTGATTGGCTAAGTTGCCAGACCAAATTCGGCGCACAAATATGACATTTACAAATATGCTAGTAAGGATTTCTGCATTCTACGTATCATAAGGAATTAACTTATGACATGGGCCAATAGAAATTAAAGGGACACTATAGTCACAAGAACAACGTACTCTTAATGAAACAGTTTTGGTGTATAGATCATGCTACTGCAGTCTCACTGCTCAATTCTATGCCATTAAGAGTTAAATCATTTTTGTTTAGGTAGCCCTAGGCACACCACCCTGCATGTGACTTACAGAGCCTTCCTAAACATTTCCTGTTAAGTCATCTAATTCAGTTTTATTTAGAACTTCTGATCTCTTGCTCTGTTATTAGCTTGCTAGAGCCTGCAGGAGACTGCTGTATGTGATTCAAGTTCAATTTACAGAGCAGGAGATAAAACACTTAAAAGTAAGTTACATCTGACTGAACATGAATCCAGTTTGTTTTCATGTCAGCTTTCTCAGTCACAGCCAGGGAAGGTGTGGCTAGGGCTGCATAAACAAACAAAATTTAACTCCTAAATGGCAGAGCATTGAGCAGCGAGACTGCAGGGGCATGATTTGTGCACTAAAACAGCTTCATTAAGCTAAAGTTGTTTTGGGTTACAATAGTGTCCCTTTAAAGCTTAACCTATGTATACACTTTCCTCTCCCACTTCTCGTTGCCCTGTTGTGGTTCTGGTAGCCCAAGAGCTATCAGAATTTCATTTCTCCTGATCTCTGGTATCCTTTGACCGTGGCTTGTTAAAACGTATCCATATTTCCTCCAGTCCTTGACCGTTGCATTCTCTGACTCCTCTACAATTAGCCAAGCCCCTCTAAGGACTGGTATATTGCTTGTATAGTTATTGTATTATAGTCTGCTCATTTAGGTTCCACGCCAATACTGACACATAGTCAATCATGTTCCTCGTATTTTCTGTATAGTATTCCAAATAGTGCTAAGGAGCATATAAGGACTGTGGAGCAGAGTCATGGGAGCAGCTCAGATCACACTGGCTCAGCTGAATATAGTACTTCTAAGAAAGTTTTGAGAAGAGAGGATGTTTGTTTAAATGGCAGTTATGCTGTATTAAGCAGCAACATTTTGTTTATCACACCAAAAGTAAAGGAAAAATACAGGATGAATGGCAAATCCAAATCAAAATGCATTTGAACTGGGTTAATGCTCTGAGGCTGGAGTATCTCTTTAATAAACAAGGCCATATTTATTGCCAGCCATCCTCAAACAACAAAGCACTTGTAAAATAAGCAGACACTTTTCTTATCTTTTTATAAATGTAAATGTTGAACTATTAACATAATCGTTGGGATAGGGTAAGTAAATAAAGTGTTTTTAACACTTTATTTTCCCAGGATGGGGGTGGGGGTTGGCACAAGGGAGGGGAGAGGCAGAGGGATCGGGAGCTTTGTATTCCCGACACTACAGTATCCCTTTAAACTTAGACTGGACATCTGCAATAGTGTAAAAAACACTGTCTGTGCTTTAATTTGTCTTGCTTGGGGACACTTTACCAAGAACAGACAATTCTCTGACATAATGGCTTCATTGCACCTATTTCCCCCCCCCCGAATGCCCTGGCAAAGTAGGTAGTCAAAAATCTTTGGCATCTGGCAGACCCCAGATAAGTTGTCAGTGTTAACAGTCACTTCCTTCATGAGTGCTAGCAGCTCTCTGTATTGCACTCCTGACTGGTGCCCTGTGAACACCAGGTAAATTCACAAATGGTTTAACTATTTAGCTTGGTGTGTGGGCAGGGTGCCCCCCAAAAAAAATCCTATGGCATGCTGTAGTCATGGCGAGTTAAATGTACCTTTAAGGTGTATTGGCATCAACCTGTAAGGTAACAGCATCAGAGGCAATTCAGGACCCTAGAACGGGACACATTCAGTTCCTCACCAATTAGAAAAATTAATCTTAAAACTGGATGGCTTCTCAGAAGCTGAAATATGGCAAACAGGTTAGTAAGGGAGATCAACGAAAGGAGAAGAACATCTGTGAAAAGGTTATGTCTGTATTTGTCTGTCTGGGCAGCCCTGTCTCATTCCATTCCAATCCTGAAAGGTTACTGAATCCAAAGTAGAATCCTAACTTTCACCAGTGAGCTCTTAAAGAGGTTGTGATTAAAGGAACACTAAAGCGTTGTGAATACAAACCTGCATGCCTAACTCCTTAATGTCTCTGTCCCTATTTAGATGTCGCCGAGGCGTGTACAACAATAAAAAAAAATAAAGCCTTTTGCTCACTTTTATCCAGTGCGGAGGCTCCCTCTGCACTGCTTACCTCTCCTTGTGATGTCATTGAGGATTCAATGCCCCCCCACGATGGTTCAATCCAATGCTCCTCAAAGAGGAGCACATTCAAACCATTAAATCAATGATTTCCTATGGGAGCTGCAATGTCACCTGACAGTTTTACTTGGTCATTGCAGCGGAAGCATCTCTAGTGGCTGTCTGGGAAAACAGACACACGAGGTGAATTTAACCCTGCAATCTACAATTTTACATTGCATTATTAAAACTAAAGGAACACTGCATCCAGGTCTTTGATCTCAATGAAATTGCCTGGGTGACATTACTGGTCCTTTAAGCTATCAGAAACAAATCGAACATCCTTCATTAGAAGAAAGAATACCAAAACAAACCAAAAAAAAACACATTACCTTCTCGTAATGGAACTTTAGGAACTATATTTTCCTTGACATTATGCTGGAAGGCTTTTGATGGGTCAAATTGTTTTACATTCTGGATATCATTGAGTTGTTCTTGCAACTGTTTTTCTGCCTGCTTCTCTTTTGCAAGCTGAGAACGAAGTTTGGATACCTCCTAAACATTTTAAACAAAGAAACATACAATTAGCAAAAACAGTTTATTCATTCAAAAATCTGATTTTAAAAAGTACATTTCTTTTAATAAAAATGCTTCTAAAATAGTTTTCCATTTAAGATACATTACAGCCCAACATTTACTCAGCACGAAATAAGGATTAGTTATATAGCATGAGGTTATATATTGAAATGTTCACATTTATGGTAAATAAATTCCATTAATTGAAATTGTGTCTGTAGAGAAAGTTTTCCCCAAATCAAAAGGTTTAAAATACACAAACATACAGAAAATGACCTTAATCCCTTTTTAATCCTGCAAATGTGCGTACAATGAACACCTTACCTTAAATGGTTACTGTAAGCATCACGACCACGTCAGTGATTTGAAGTGTTCATGGTGCTTAGAGCCTGTATATGAGATTTTTCAAAATAAAACATCTCCATATGTACAGAGGTATAACGCCACCTCTGCAGGACCATTAGCTTGCTCGGAACAAGAGTTCCATGCTGGGTAATATTAATTATGATGCTCTCAGCTCTGCAGAAACCAGATGTGCATCACCTAGCAAGGTAAACCATTTCAGGGCTTTTTTTCTTTTCAAGTTTGCTATATAATGTTATACTACAGGGGATCCTATAAGCACTCAGGCCACCATCTCATTAAAGTATTCTGGGTGCACTGTTCCTGTCCCCTTAACCCTGCAATATATAACACTGCAGTTTCATTTCAGGGTTAAGACTGCCTCTGCTGGCTATCTACCAAATAGCCACTAGAGGTGCTATATGCATTTACAGGGATGTCAGTGATTTGAAGGTGCCTGCCGAACAAACATATATACACACAGCCCTGTGCTGCTGGAACTTCACATCCTGCAGCATATTTGTGCATCAATCCTGTGAAATTTTAAGTCGGACACCAGCACGCATAGCATGCTGGTGCCAGATAGCCAATAATGGCATGTCCCCAACCCCTCTCAGTCCATACTCCCTGACCTTCTGCCCACTCCGTGGAGGAGTAACATCAGCAGAGTAAGATCGGACTGAAGGGAGGACTCATCCTTTTTTCCAGTTGGGAAACAAAAAAACAACTGTGGCGGGACCGCTGCTTAACTGTGAATTGCCCTTTCCCTTTGTGTGTTCCCCCCCTTCCTTAATTTTGACCTTAAAACATGCAAGTTACCTTTTAACCACACGGGGGCGCTCCAGTGCCCAGTGTGCCGGACCACCCTGATACCCCATTTAGAACGTTTAGTTAGAATGTTCACATCTCGCTAACTAGGTGTGAAAACCGCAGATCTCAAGGGAACAAGCGGCGCGTGCTTCCCATGGGTGGCCGCCGGTTTGTATCACTGAACGCCCACCAGGGTGAGCATTCGTCTCCTGAACAAGCCGGTCAATCAGAGCAGGAGCACCCGTTCAAACTGGTTTTCAAGCCCTTTCATCTGACTGGGCAGAGAGGCCCCTCTGGCCCCAGACGCTGATTGGTGCAATTAGGTTTCGTGCCCTTTCTTCGGATTGGGTGGCAAAACTCCTTCCTCTTCTGAGCGCTGATTGGCGCGATTTGGTTCGCACCCATTCAGCCGATTAGCTGTTGCTTGGTTTAGGCGCAAAGTTTGAATTCGCCAGACTAAACCATGCAGCTCCCAGGAAATAATTTCGGGGATGTACAGATCCTCGAGCCCCAGACTTTGGATGCTGATATCTCAGGCTCTGTACATCCGATCACCCTGCTTTTTGCAGGGATCCGAGGTGGGACCCGCTGATATTTATCAATAAGTTTAACCCTGTAACCCACCCCCACCCCCAAAGTTCACCCACCTGTATGTAATGTGTTTTCATGTGTGTCCTGTTAGTATATAAAGATTGTATAAAGAAATAAAGATTGTACCCTGGAACTGTGTGCCATCCAGTTACTGGGATTATGGGTCTGACTGATTATTAAAGAATCACTATAAGGTCAGGAACACAAACATGTATTCCTGACCCTATAGTGTTAACACCACCATCTAGCCCCCCTGGGCCCCTCATGCCTCCATAAAGATAGTAAAAATCTTACTGTATTCAAGCCTGAAGCTGTAAATCTCCATGCAGTTAGACTCAGAAAAACAAGCAGTCTGCTGACATGTGGTAGCCTGATCCAATCACAGTGCTTCCCCGTAGGATTGGCTGAGACTGACAAAGAGGCAGATCAGGGGCAGAGCCAGCATGATTCAAACACAGCCCTGGCTAATCAGCATCTCCTCAGAGATTAATTGAATCAATTAATCTCTATGACGAAAGTTCAGTGTCTGCATGCAGAGGGAGGAGATACTGAATCACAGGATGCTGTGCACAGTGCTGCCCTGTGCCCTGCTGACAGCAGATCTGAGTTGATGGAGGCATATTATGCCTCCATCAACGCCCAAGTCCCTCTGGTTCACTCTAAGTGACTACAACTGGAGGTGTTCCTAGCTTTCAATGTAAACACTGTATTTTCTCAAGATATAGTGGTTACATGAGAAAGGCTGCAGGGAGCTATAGTACTCACCTGAACAACCTCACTATAGTGTCCCTTTAAGAAAGGGAATAACCAGCCTGTTACCCAGGTCCCGCTACACCAACGTTTTCTTAAAACACTGATCTTTGGTTGGAGTAACCACTTAAATAAAACAATTCAAGTTGTTCCCCAAATATAGGTGATTAACTGATGACAAGTAACCTTGCAATAATTTCATCATTATCAATGTATTGCTAATGGTGTATAACAAAATCAGTTCAGATATAACTGTAAACCCCTTCATTATGTTCCATGCAATCCTCCACAAATTGGGTATTATCACCATCAGGACAGCATAGAATGGCCTAAGGTTTTGGTGTGAGAAGATTTAAATCCTGGGGCTCCCCTTTGTCAGCTGGGGCCATATTTAGGGATGTCAGACTGACCAGTGAGCTGTATGCTCAAAGTAAGCGCTGCATAGAGTATTTTAAATGGGCATTTAAAGGGAGACTACTGGCACCCAGACCACTTCATCACATTGAAGTGGTCTGGGTGAAGTGTCCCTGTCCCCTTAACCCTGCAATGTAAATAATATTAGTTTTAGAGCCACTAGAGGCACTTCATTAACTCTAATGGAAACTGACAATGGACATTGGATGTCTTCACGCTTTGAATGTTCAGGATTTTCTAAATCCCCACAGAAAAGCATTGATTCAATTAATTAGGTCCTTCATCCAAAATAGGTAAGAGTTAAACCGATACATGCTTAGGGTGGAGGGAGGTAGAGGGAGAATTTTTGGCTTAAGGGAAAACCTCCATGCCAATTGTGATTGACTAGGAAAACATGCTGGAGTTTTACAGGGAAATCTCCCTGTCATGCTGAAAACAGCCAGTAGAAGACGAGCACATATTTAACTAGGAAACCTAGATGCGGAGATTAATATTAATAAGCAGAGGGTTTTCTTAGGGTTAGGTTAAGGTAAGCTGTTTAGGGATAGGTATAGAGTAAGGTTAAAGGAACACTATAGTCACCTAAATTACTTTAGCTAAATAAAGCAGTTTTAGTGTATAGATCATTCCCCTGCAATTTAACTGCTCAATTCATGGTCATTTAGGAGTTAAATCACTTTGTTTCTGTTTTTGCAGCCCTAGCCACACCTCCAATGGCCATGATTGACAGAGCCTACATGAAAAAAAAAACAAAACAAAAAAAAAACAAACAAACAAAAAAAATCTGGTTTCACTTTAAAACTGATGTAATTTACCTTAAATAATTGTATCTCAATCTCTAAATTGAACTTTACTCACATACAGGAGGCTCTTGCAGGGTCTAGCAAGCTAGACATAGCAGGGGATAAGAAAATCTTAATTAAACAGAACTTGCAATAAAGAAAGCCTAAATAGGGCTCTCTTTACAAGAAGTGCTTATGGAAGGCTGTGCAAGTCACATGCAGGGAGGTGTGACTAGGGTTCATAAACAAAGGGATTTAACTCCTAAATGGCAGAGGATTGAGCAGTGAGGCTGCAGGGGCATGTTCTATACACCAAAACTGCTTCATTAAGCTAAAGTTGTTCAGGTGACTATAGTGTCCCTTTAAGGGTAGTGATATACAGTAAGTGTTAGCTCAAGCATAGGGTTGGTGATAATGTTGGCATTAACAAATCAGCACCAATATGTCAATTTATTTTGAATTTTTCTTGTTCAGTTAAACTGGATGTGTAAAAATTATTGAATCACAAGGATAACTGTGAAAAATCATTACCCCCATTTTTAACATTTTATTCACACTTAAATGTGTTTGGTATGCATATAGGAAAATAAAAAGAAAAGTCCTTTCTGTCCTTTAAAAAAACAAAAACAGAAAAAAACAATATAGTATATGTATTGGGGCACATCCTTAAAATACAGAGAACTCAAATTCTAGGCTCTATTTTGGTTTACAACTTGGGCAATTGACAAAATGTTCAGAATGGTTTAAACTAATCTGAAAACATTCTAAATATAAAATCTTTAATGGCTTGCAAACATTAAAGATTATAGCAACCAACAAGAATGAGAATGTTTTACATTACTAGTCAGTATGACTCAATTCAAATATTTTTAATCAACTTGAACAAGAGGTAAGGGTAGGAATTTAAATATAGAAATATTCAGTTTAAGGGGGTTTGCTGCTGCAAAACCGCTCACCCTGAATATAGTCACCAAAAAGACACAGAAATATGAAATATCCTTCAAAACGAGAAAAGGTTACAGTTTTGAATGCAGATCTAAACTGGATATTTGTAGAAAGCAATTAACAATTATACACCTGTCACAAAACCAAACGATAGAGTCAATATGAATACAAAAGCTATTTTGCTATTTTAAAGGGAGATAGTATAATTTCTATAGTGAATGTTCACTCCAGTATGTGAACATTATTGGAGGCTAGCTGATAAAAGTCTTAGGTAATTGGTACATGCCTTCAAGAACATGCTGGATAATTTTGTCTTGATATAGTAATGACTATTAACAGTACTTCCTAAGATAAGTTCTATTACACTAAAAGGTAGTACAGCATAGAAATAAGATAAAGCCTCTCTCCCTGTTAAACTTGCTAGACAGTCAGAGTATGAAAAAGAGAAAGAAAATGTAACGTGCGAATAAAAATGTCCCATCCTGTATGCTTAGGTATGCATGGTATAATACACCAACGTCATAGTGAGTGCCCTGTGAATTAAAGAAAGTTGCCCGACACGCGTTTCGGTGCACAGCTTGTGCACCTTTGTCAGGGGTAAGGTGTATACTGACTCTGCATCAACTTTTAAGCGGTTAGCCCCGTGTCGGGTCCGTGACCGGCCACCAATCCGATGGTACTGTGTGATTGTGGTTAAGCGATTTCAGGTTTATTTACCGGATTATGAGAACAGCCCCTTTTTATATAACCATTCAATTGTAGCAGTTTTGATAATGACCTTATCGGTCATATGCGATTGAGTTAACGGTTATTGTGTCAAGTGTCTAGTTAACCCATTGTTGTAATAATAATGCAATGAATCATCAGTATCTTACTTGTATATGATAGAAATATTTTAGAACTAACTTTATGCAGAACTGTCTGCAGGTTTACTATAGTTCAGATACTTGGGGTTAATGCACACATTAGCCATTTTGCAATCTATTTTAGCAGTGTGAATTAATATATCTTGTGGTAGATCATTTTAAATCTAACTGTCAATGTGCAATCTCTATTCTGGATTGATCACTGTTTAGAAAAAGTATGAAGACTTGGTACCACCTAGATTAGTTAATATCTATTTAATCATTTATTACACTATCATTTTTAACCCCTTCTTTTCCTGTTGAGTGTTCTACATTGCTATGACCGATTACGGTCTCTGTATATACATATTGTAGCGAGACCTGGTATTTCACAGGTTAACTCCACTAAGATCCCAGTGAGGCTCAGGAACAAGTGATGAAAAATCCCAAGAAGCAATAATTCCAATAAGCAAAGTAATCCACGAATATCCCCATACAGATCCCAATGGCTGGACGACACACAGCATCAGGAGCAGAACTGATGTTTATTCCACACAACCTCCTTTTAAGCATTTCTCCCATGCAAGGGAGGGATTCACATTCATTAATACAGTATCCAATGAAATAGCAGTTACCTCCCACACTTCTCCTCCCCTTAGTATGACACCTAATCCCATTATACAGGATAGTTTTCCCCAAGGTCTGGATGTACCCCAAGCTTAGCAGGTACACCCCTACTTTGGGTACCCCCCGGTAGCCGTGATCTGGGTGACTAACATATCCAAAATTCAACCAGATCGGACCAGATCATCGGCAGTTAGGAGGAGGGTGAAATTTGACCGACAGCACACAAGGTGATATCCGAAATGGGTTCCATGCGTTTTGGCCCTGCGGTCGGTCTCTGTTCAGAAGGTAAGATACATTAAAATACATGCCATCCATGAATAAACGGTCATTCGCCTAAATGCCCTTGTTCAGTACTCCAAACACACCGAACGGGGGGCTGATTCGTCTTCCCGTTCAGGAGTTATGGAGCTCTGGAGGTGTCAGCGGTGTTAGAGTGTCCGATTTGAGTTCCAGACACTCGCCGACCAAACACCGCTGAGTCTTTCGTGCGTAAGATGGCCGCCGCCACGTGTTCGTATGTTGAATGGCAGCCACCCAGATACAGCAATAAACCAGCTATTAGTTTGCAGTTAACACATGTTCGACACTTAATTGGGAACACACTTCACTCTGGGGAGGTCTATTAGTTCGGTAGTTTCCATTCGAATGAAATACATACGGAAACTACCGAACAAACATACGAATGCTAGTTACAGGGAATAACAAAACAGAACACACGAATTGCAGGATTCTCATAGTCTTTTAAGGACAGCCACAGTGCCATCTGCTACAAATATAATAATCGAAAGATCTTAGGATAAGCCTTATTGAGGGCTGTCTACTTTTGGATTTGTACTCTGAGGTATCAATGGTTGCGATGTCCACCTAAGGAGTTAAAATGAAGTTAATCATTTCACTGCCGATGTAGGGTACTATTATTATGCTAATGTTGTGCTAAAATTCACAATGCATTGTTTTAATGATGCATTATTTTCCTGTGCATAAACAAACAGTTTATGTGGTATGTTCAAATTTTGTAGTCAAT
>OW240914.1:240460392-240582892 GCA_933207985.1 Pelobates cultripes | reverse complement strand
TACTTTGGAGGTTTATATACAAATATTAAATGATGCAGTCTATAGAGTCTATTCATTTGCTGCATGCTAATAATTTATTCAGATCGAGACAACATTTTACAATAGAAAAGGGATGCTGTGTGTGTGTGTGTGGGGGGTAGGGTGCTGTGTGAGGGGAAAGAGCTGCAGTGTGTGTGTGGGGGGGAGGGTTGCTGTGTGTGCATGTGTGTGGGGGATCTACATAAGTTCTACTTTGGAGGTTTATATACAAATATTAAATGATGCAGTCTATAGAGTCTATTCATTTGCTGCATGCTAATAATTTATTCAGGTTGAGACAACATTTTACAATAGAAAAGGGATGCTGTGTGTGTGTGGGGGGTAGAGGTGTGCTGTGTGTGTGGGGAAGGTGTGCTGTGTGTGTGGGGGGAAGTACAGCTGTGTGTGTGTGTGGAGGGTTGCTGTGTGTGTGTGTGTGTGTGTGTGTGGGTGGGTGGCGGAAGGGGTGCTGTGGTGTGTGTGTGGTAGGGGTACTGTTTGTGGGTCTTAGGGGTGCTGTGTGTGGGTGTCAATTCTGCAGACAGCCAAAGGCCCCCTCTCCTGGCAAACTATGGCCGTGTGCCACCTGTGCCATAGGTTCGCCATCACTGGTATAGAGTCTCTGCCGAAGATTTAACTTAAATGTGGGAGAAAGATCTATTGCTAAACAGGTTTTACTCCAAATCTACACATTTCCTAGTAAATCTACTAGTACAGTGTAGCTCTTTCAAAAGAGCATGAGATCTATATATCGCTATATATCTATAAAAAAATAATAAAAAAAATGGATAAGTGAACTTCTCTTTTTTTTAACATTTATTGCATTGAAGGAGAAACAATGTGTTTAAATGCTCTATATTTATACAAAAAATTTTAATAAATTTAAAAAAAAATTAAAATAAAAAAAAGCTTTTTTTTTTATTAAGTTAATAAAAAACCCTAGGAATTAATCACTCATTTGGATCAACAGTAAGGATCAATTAAAGCGCTCTTTGCACCTGTCCCTTTTTATCCTATTAAACATTACCTCAACTTTAAAATCTCTTCCTGGGTTTGTAACAAGCTCTGCATCTGCGCAACTTCAACTTTTAACTCTGACTCTCTGGTGAAAAATCTCTCTTCTAAAGCTTTCATCTCTGCCGCTTTCTTTTCCAGATTTAACTGTGCAGATTCCAACATGCTGAAACAAGAGCAGGTGAGGTTATAGATAGAATATGGACATGTGCTTTCTAGAGGTTTAAAAGTTTAGTTTAAAGTTTGACATTTATCAATTCCATTTAAGAGTCAAGATTTTTCAATTTGAGTCTACATAAAACCTGTGTGCATATTTAGTGTACAGCTATACAATTAAAAGGTCAACAAAATTTCATTTTTAAAAAAAAGCATATTACATTTAAAAGAAACTTATTTTTTTTTTTCTACCTAAGGAGCCATGCTGAGTCAGATTATACTCTTATCAACCGCTGCTAAACCTAACTTCCCTGCTGCTGTGACTGCTCTATGTGAAAATGAAGCAGCATGATGTGTAAATTTGGTGATGGTTGTCCTTTCAAGGATCACAAAGGTTACTCATCACAATTAAATGGTCTTGGTGCAGTGGTCATGTCATTTTAACCCTGCAAAGTACTACTGGCAGGTTTATAGAAACTGCAATAATTAGGTTAAACACACATCTAGTATCTGACTTCTAGACAGTCACTAGAGGTGCATCCATTGCACAGACTCACATGTCGTTGCAGCTAATAGAATTCAATGCTTTCCGATGTGACAAATTAAAGGTGCATAAAAGTCCCCAATTCTCTTTAAAGAAGAGCATTTGATTTATCTGACTGAGCAGCCATGCCCTCTTCCGTTACCTGACCAGCAATTAGTCAACAACAGTAAAGTCTGACTGGCTGTAGTAAAAGTCTGACCCAAATTCTTAAAAAAATAAAAAACAAAAATGCAATTTTAATGTAACAAACAAACAAAAACCAACATCTTTCTGATGGTTGTCCTTTAAGCTGGGACTCAAGATTGAGACTACTTAAATTGACTTTTATGAGGGCAAATACATAGAGGGTGGGAGAAGAGACTGGAGGATGCAAATCCTTTCCCAGAATCCCATCTAAATTTCCTATTTCCATTTTAGCCTACCTTGTATATTCATTTTTCATCTTTATTGAATAATCCTGAAGTTTTGCACATTGGGACTTTAGATCTACTAGTTCATGTTGTTGCTCAGCATAGGAACCAGCCCCTACTTTGAGTTCATGGATATGCTGTTCCAAGCTTTCCTTTGTTTTAGCTGCAGCTTCTGCCTGTTCACGAAGTTGCTGCTCCAAGCTTTCCCTGGCTTTGGCTGCAGTTTCCGCCTGTTCAAGAAGTTGCTGCTCTAAGCTTTCCTTCATTTTGGCCATAGCTTCTACCTGTACATGAAGCTGTTCCTCCCAGCTTTCCCTGGATTTCAGTGTATCTTGTTCTTGTTCACAAAGTTTCTGCTCCATCCTCTCTTTTGTTTTGGCCATAGCTTCTTCCTGTTCACAAAGCTGCTGCTCCAAGTGTTCAATTGTTTTTGCTGCAGTTTCTTGTTCAAGCATTTGTTGCTTCAAGCAATCTATAGCTTTGGCTGCAGATTCTTCCAGTTGTAGAAGCTGCTGCTCCAACTGTTCTTTGGTTCTGGCCTCTAATTCTTGCTGTTCACGAAGCTGCTGCTCATAACATTCCTTGATCTTAGCAGATGCTTCTTGTTTCTCTAGAAGCTGTTGCTCTAAATTTTCCTTTGTTTTCACTGCTACTTCTTTAACCTGCAAAATTTGTTGCTCGAGATCTTCTTTCAACTTTATTTGTTGTTGAACTTGTTCTTGCTGTTCTTCATTACTTTTCTGTGCTATAGCAAGGCTTTCCAGAAAAGACATATTTGCCAATTTCAAGGATTCTATTTCTGTTTTTGCAGAAGTCTTAAAGCTACAAATAAACACATACAGAATTTTTTTTAATCACAAAAAGCAGTTGTAGAATACTCCTGTACCCTATACAAACCCCTACATATAAAGCTCTAACTCTAGCCTTCACTACATTTCTTCAGTCATTTGTAGGTACACCCTTCTCAGTTTGCTCTGTTCTGTCGATGACCTTCTCCTTCCAATGCTCCTACCCATACTGCTAACTTGCGCTTGCAGGACTTTTCAAGGGTGGCTCCATACAGTTACATTTTCTCCTCTATAATATTGTAATGCGTTGCAGAATATGTTGGCGCTATATAAATGCCAATGATGATAATGTAAAAAGAAATCTACCAATTTAATAGCACCACACTAGAAATAAAGAATAGCTACTACTATACATGTACACTCAGTTTGGGGAAAACAAAACATAGCATCATTGTCTATTACCCAATTACACTACCACAACTGTGCATTTATTTTTTTCCCCCATCTATACATTCAATGCCAAAATCTAAGTTAAATGACCCCTAAATGACCCAGGTCATTGAAAATGAAGGAAAATATTACCTTTCAAATTCATACAGTTTAAGTAGGGTATTACTATGTGCTTCTTTGAGTTCTAAAACAGCAATTCTGTGCTTTTCTTTGACCCTTTCCAGCTCAGCAGTTTTCCTGGGTAGAGAAATCATCCATTCATATTACCATTACAAAAAGGACGCATGCAGGAGAATAAATGCATTAAAAGAATGTCCAGAGTAAAACATATACCACTTGACACTATTTTCTATTATACAAAAACTGAGTACTAATTCAGAAGTCTGTAACGAATATTACCCCAGTAACAACAACTTACTCTTTTAAGGTTTCTTCAAGATTAACCAGCTCTTCTGCTTGACGCTTATTCTCATTTTCCAATTGCAAAATTATTTTATCTGCTTCTTGTTCTGCAATCTGCAGACTATCAAGTTCATCAAGCATTCCCTCCAACTCATCTTCCAGCAGCCGGCGCTCTCTCATCATTTCCTCTTGAACATTCTGCATTTGTGAACGTAGTGTACAGGATGTATCCTAAAAAAGTTTTGCAAAAGATATATACACAATTGGTTGGAGAACATTACTAAAAGAAGGATATACAGAAAAAAATTAAAATAAAAAGGTGTTGGCAGATGTCAGAAATGAGGGTCTGGTAGCAGGATTACAATAGTAGTCACAACCCTGCGGCAGCTTTTCAACGGATTTACTAAGAGCTGTGCATCAGACTTCAAAAAGAACTTCATACCCTCAAAATTACACTTCAGGATTTAAGCCTCATCGATATTGTCCAGCAAATATTTTATATATTATTTTGCTGTGCCCAATGAATAGAACGCTTACAACAGATGCCAGCGAGAGAAAACTTACCATATGACTCACTCTGTGAACCTGCTAATTACAGCTCATTTAACACACTCAAATGATATGGGTGTGTGAACAGTAGCACTACTAATCAAAACTCTGAACAGAACAAGATCATGAAAACCTGTTATAAACAAGGTTACTGGTTCAACGAAGGTGCCTAGGTACCTCGGTCCTATCAGTTTAAAACTGAAGTTTTCTCTGGAAGCTCAGATTGGAGAGCTGGAGAAGCAAATTGCAACACTGAGGCAGATTGACAACTTTGAAAAGGACTTGCTCACTAAGCAGAGTTTAGCGGGGGCAGGTAGTTGAGTGGAAGCAAATGAAATCGCTGTGGGACAGACAGGTAGCTCGTTGACAATTCGGCTTGGCAGCAAAGGGGGAGGGAAGAGGAAAGGTGCTGCCAGTCCTGATTTTGTACACCCAGCTGATTTGCCTGCTTGAGTGAAGATGTTGGGAGTAACGGCTCGGGAGTGTGCAGTTGTGCTGTAGGAAACTGCACCATCCAACAGCTGGGGGGGAACAGCACCTCTATTATGGATGGGATCCAGTATGGAGCAAAGGCTAGGCAGGTTGTGGTTGTAGAGGATTCTATTATTAAAATGGGTAGACCGGGTGATCTGCCACTCTGATCGCACTAACCGGACAGTTTGCTGTCTCCCGCGTGCTAGGGTCTGGCATGTTGTTGAAAGAGTGGAGCAATTATTGGGAGGGGCTGGGAAAGTACCAACTGTCATGGTCCATATTGGTAATGACAAAGTTAGAGGAAGATTTAGGACCTTAAAGAATTGGGTAGCAAACGTAAGAAGAGGACCTCCAAAGTGGTATTTTCTGAGATATCTGTGACACCTGCTATAGTGATAAGGTAAAAGCGGCTTAGAGAGGTCAATGCGTGGCTAAAGTCCTGATGCAGGAAGGAGGATTTGGGGTTTTCAGAATACTGGGACTATTTTGCGCTTGGGTACAATCTTTGTAGCCGAAATGGATAACACCAGAAGGGAAGAAGGTCTTTAGTGTTAAGGAGAGGATAGCTATGTTGGAGGAAACTTTAAAGGAACACTATAGTGACAGGAATACAACCGTGTATCCCTGTCACTATAGTATTACAAACGCAGTTTAGGCCCCATAACACGCTGAAAAGGAAATAACCCTGCCTTCATTCCAGCGCTGCTCATGTCTACTGTAGCTGGCTTCGCCTCCTTGGCTGAGATCATCAAAATTGACACTCTTAACCAATCTAATGCTATCCCATAGGAAAGCATTTAGAGGCTATTACGCGAGCACAGCAAAATGCCGCACTGCACCCATCAGCATCTCCTGATGAAAATGCAGAGTCATTGCATCTCTATGAAGAATGTTCAGCACCTCCACAAAAAGCATGAAGGCGTTGAATGTCAGTGCAGCACTAACCCAGGAAGCACCTCTAGTGGCCATCTAAGTGACTCCTACTAGACCAGTGTTTATATTAAAAATCCTGCAGGGACAGGCTATAGACAACAGAACTACATGAAGCTATAGTTGTTCTGGTTACTATAGTATCCCTTTAAAACAAGTGGGGGTGGCGGGAAGGGGGGAGTTGAGACCTCAAAGAAGTGTAGATAGCATAGAAAAGAGGGAATTAAGCTGAAGCCAAAGTGGGGAGGGGGGTGCAGGGGCGTACCTAGAGCATTTGGCAGGGGCGGATCCTGTGCTTGGCACATCCTCCCTTCTACAAATTACAAAACCCTTGTCCTGCCCTGCCCCCACCTACAAATCCTATACTGCCCCTGTCTACAAAACCCCTGCAACCCCCTTCCACAAAAACCCTGCTCAGCCCTCCTTATAAAAAGACTCATGTCCCAATACAAAACCCTTGACCCCTTCCACAAAATCCCTGCAGAGACACACACACACACACACACACACACACACACATTGACAGGCAGACAGTCTCACACAGTTAAAGGGACACTCCAGGCACCCAGACCACTCCTGCCCGTTGGAGTGGTCTGGGTGCCAACTCCCACTACCCTTAACCCTGCAAGTGTAATTAGTGCAGTTTTTCATAAACTGCACTAGTTGCCTAACAGGGTTAAGTCCTCTTCTAGTGATGGTCTATGAGACAGCCACTAGAGGAGCTTTCGGGTTCTTAGAACACTTTTAGTGTTTTAAGAGATGCTAGACGTCTTCATGCAATGCACGAGGACCTCCAGCGTTGCCTGAATCCCCATAGGAAAGCATTGAATAATGCTTTCCTATGGGGTGGTGTAATGCGCGCGGCCATTGCCGCGCATGCGCATTAGGTCTCCCCCACTGGCTGACGTCAGCGGGGGAGGAGAGTTGGCGAAGCCTGACCCAGTGCCGAGGGACATCGGCGCTGGATACATGTAAGTCACTGAAGGGGTTTTAACCCCTTCAGCAACATGGGATGGGGAGTGGAACTGCAGTTCCAGGAAAAAACTGTTTTCCTGGCACTGGAGAGTGCCTTTAAAGGCAGCAGCAGTCACATGCACGGTTACAGGCAACATCAAACAGTCACAGGCAGAGAGTCAAAGGTAATCCCCCCACATAGTCACAGGCTCTCTCTCTTTTCTATTGAGTACTCTTAAATTAATCATTGATACTTTGCTAATTATATATATTTCTAGATACTGGTCCTATATGTCATATTTGACATGACATCATACTTTCTCCATGTTATGGAATATTTACTGTAGAGGATTAAATTATTATGGTACTGCATATTAAGTTAGTGTACCTTTAAGATCTGGATCTATCATTTAAATAGACTTCATTTGTATTGTACTTTCTTATTTAATATCTAAAAGCTTTTTGCCAGCAATTGGAATTAAAAAATGCTAATTTAACTTACTGCATTAGATAGGATATCTGATTTTTTCATCTTATGGAATATTTACCATAGATGAGCGCATTACCAGGTTATTAAATAATAGGTCACTGTATCTTTAAGACTGACTGTTTAGTCGATCAGACTTTGTTTATATGGTACTTTCTAATTAATTATTGTTATTTAACCTATTGCATGGGTATATATATATGCAGTTTAGCTTGCTGTACTGGACAGGATATTTAACCCTTTTATGCTATGGAATATCAACTAGAGATGAGTGTATTACGATGTGATTGTAGAATATATCACTGCATCTTTAAATCCTGATCCGATACTGGAGTAGATTCCACGTCTTGTTTTTAAATGTCACTGATCTGTTTTAACATGTGATTGTAATCTTTAATTAACTTAATTAGTTTTGGTGTTTTTTTTTAAACACTGCTGTTATGCTGTATCCCTTATGCATGATTAATGCACTTATTTTGGTGAGGTGGTGAACCTACAAATAAATTTATCTTCTATGTCCTGGAGTGCTGCCTGTGTTTCTCTTCTTTGATACTACATTGGTGGATTCAGCGGTGTCCATCCTACACACAGAGCGCCCTCTTGGTGGAAGGCCAGAGAATATATGCAGGGTATTCTGTTTTTGTTAGTCACAGGCATGCAGTCACACACAGTAAAAGGCAGACAGTTTATATTCTCTCTCTCTCTCAGACAGTGTGGGCTGGAGGAGGAGTGGATTCCCTGAAGTCCTTTCCCTGGAGCCTGTTAGTTGGAGAAGCAGGGATTCCTTCTTGCAGCACCTCCATGTGCAGCAGAAACAGCAGTGGGTAAGTGCCGTATTAAGCCCTACCCCAGATTTTGCTTAGCTCCGCCCCCCTTTCCCTCCTTGCGGCCAGTTCAGCTGGTGTTTGCGTGTGCGAGCTGTTCTGGCCGCCCGGCACCCTAACTACCATGGGGCACTGTGCGGCCGTACAGCTCACACAGCCCCCAGACCACGTTCATGGCACTCCCTACCTAGTGGAAATAGGTTTTTGAACCGGATAAAAAGATAATTTCAGGTCTCTATTAGAAGCGCCAACTAGAAGAGATTTGTCTGGATCTTGTCAGAATTAATAATGTTGACTTATTTTCAGGATAGCAGCATTTGATTAGAAGAGCACAGTGTTTGGCCGTGCATGCCTAGTTCCTAGCCATTGCTTCTCATTGATAAGCAATGAATTGGAGAAGATCATAGGTGATGTCAGCTCGGATGCTGGAGGCTGTAGGCTGTAGTGTTGTCCTAGCACTAGAAACTGTTTGAGTATTAATTTATTGAGTGAGTACTCATTTATTACTTGAGTTATCCCAGATGAAAGGGTAACCAAAATAACGAATGCCATTTTTAGGTCTATAGGTTCTTTTTAAGAACCACCACTTTAAGGAAGTCCATCATAAAATCAACAGCTCACAATACCAGCAATTAATATTCAAAATGGAGACTGTATTTATGGCAGCAGACCAAGACACTGCATGAGTTCCAAGATCATACCACCACGTACCTCCTCGATTTGTAATTTGGAACGCAGTTCCACCTCTTGCTTCTGTAAAACATAAATACTATCTTCTTGTTGACTTAGCTTCTGTTTTATCAGTTCAAGCTCTATTTTTAAGCTTTCTTCTCTTGCACGACTTTGAGTTAAAACATTTTCTGGAAATTAAAGTGAAAATACATATTAAAATGTATTCAAAATACTTTAATGTGTTGGTGTTGCTAATGTTCTGCTTAAGTACCCTTGTTTTCCAATTGTTGCCCATATTTCTCTTCCAGTTCTTTAATTTGTATTGAGAAGTCTTGCTCCCTCTGAGTAAGGAAATCCTTCTGCACGATCTGCTCTTGTTTTTTCTGCATCAGTAGATTTTCTATTAGATCTGCATCCAATTTATATTTTTCAGCTTGAGCCTTAATGTCCCTAAAACGATATACATATATTTTTGAGCTGCTACAGCACATGCTAAAAATGTGACTTTAGAGATTTAGAACCATTTAAAAAAGTAATATTTGAAGATGCACGATTGAGAAAAAGTAGATATTATTCCCTCATATGAACCTATTCTGCACAAAATCCTTTGGATTTTATTCTCAAGCAACATCTGAGCTAGTAGGCCACAGGTGAGAGGTATTTTGCAGATATTCCGATCAATTTAGAAGCGGGTTTGCAAATTAATGTGAATAGTACATACCTTGAAAACATAGGGCCTAAAATGATCCAAGTCTTTTATTCATACAAACATTGTGCACAGAATAAAATGTAAATTTACGTAAATTTAGATTGAGGAGATCAATTAAAGACTAAATAAACTACACAAATAAAGCATTTCAGCAAACAAAAGTGCTTTAGGGTCTAGAGTGTTCCTTTAAAGCTGTTGAGCATATAGTGAATGTGAAGAGAATATTATCCAAATCATCTGTATACATTCTTATACTACTCAACTGAATTAGTACGTATTAATCAGTGATGGTTCTCCTGTAATTTATTTAGTGTATTCACAACAAAACTATTAGGTGCACATAACCATGCAATATTGCACCACATTTGTAAACTGATCATTACAAAGTTGAGTTACAATATTAAATTTACCATCCTTAGGCTTTACCTAATTTCTTCCAAAATGTTAGCTAGCTTCTTCTCGGTTTCATCTTTTTCCACCACCAGATTGGATTTTTCATTATTTGCAGCCATACTGAGATTAACATGGTTAAGAGAGAAGTGAGACACACATAATCAAGGATTACATTTTGTATTGAAGATAATTCTAGCATACCGTATATACTCGAGTATAAGCCGAGTTTTTCAGCACATTTTTTGTGCTGAAAAAAACCAACTCGGCTTATACTCGAGTCACTGTCTGTATTATGGCAATTTACATTGCCATAATACAGACTGGGGGCTGGCAGAGCTGTTACTTACCTCTCCTGCAGCTCCTGTCAGCTCTCACCTCCTCCGCGCCGGTCCGTGCAGCACCTCGGTCAGCTCCCAGTGTAAGTCTCGCGAGAGCCGCGGGGTCATAGTGCGGCTCTCGCGAGACTTACAGTGTGAGCTGACAGAGGAGCTGCACGGACCGGCGCGGAGGAGGAGAGAGCTGACAGGAGCTGCGGTAAGTAACAGCTCTGCCAGCCCCCCTCCTCCCCCCACTGAACTGCCAATGCCACTGGACCACCAGGGAAGGAGAGCCCCCCTCCCTGCCATGTATCAAGCAGGGAGGGGGGACAACAAAATAAATAAATATAATAATAAAATATTAAAAATAATAATAAAATAAAAAAATAATAACAAAAAATTAAAATATTAATTAATATATAAATATAAAAAAATAATATAACCAAAAAAATTAAAATAAATAATAATATTAATTTTTTTTTTTTTTTTATAAAAATGCCCACCCCCCCACCAAGGCTCTGCAACACAAACACACACACACTGCACTCATACACACTGCATTCATACACACACACTGCATTCATACACACACACACACTGCGCACTCATACACACACACTGCGCACTCATACACACACACTGCGCACTCATACACACACACACACACACTACATTTATCATATACACACACTGTAAATAAATATTCAATTAATATAATTTTTTTAGGATCTAATTTTATTTAGAAATTTACCAGTAGCTGCTGCATTTCCCACCCTGGTCTTCCCAGTTTTTTGGGGTAAAATTAGGGGCCTCGGCTTATATTCGGGTCGGCTTATACTCGAGTATATACGGTACTTATAAAAAGGTATGATACTTAATCTTAAACCCAACTAAACTGTAAAAATATGCTAAATGTTAAAGATTTACCTATAGTAATTTTGTATCTCCTATTGTGAAGCTCTGCAAGTAACGGTCTCAGGTCAGTCACCAGCCAAATCAGGTGAGATAGTTGATTGGCATCCATTTAGACCAGGGGTGCAGAAATATTGTAGAACTACAAATCATCATGGAAGCTGTATTTTTTAAACATTAGGGCACCCCTGATTTAGACCATATATGTTGCCTTGAAAGTACATATAGGTAGTTTATGAGAAAAAAAAAAAAAATATCACTTCATAAAATATTCTAGGTAGGAAATTTGGAAACTTCATGGCAAGATAAAAATCTAATCTAAGAGTTGGGAGGTGGGGCACAAAAATGAAGAACTATAGTGCCAGGAAAACAAACTCCCCCCCACCCCCAGGGCCCCCCTCCCACTGGGCTGAAGGGGTTAAAGCCCCTTCAGTCACTTACTTTTCTCCAGTGCCGGGCTCCCTCTGTGCTGGGGAACTCTCCACCCCCTGTCGACGTCAGAGCCGAATGCGCAGCAAGAGTCGCGCGCGCATTCAAACAGCCTATAGGAAAGCATTACTCAGTGCTTTCCTATGGATGTCCAGCGTCTTCTCACCGATTTTCACAGCGAGAATCGCGGAAGCGCCTCTACCGGCTGTCAGTGAGACAGCCACTAGAGGCTGGATTAAACCTCAGTGAAACATAGCAGTTTCTGTGAAACTGCTATGTTTTCAGCTGCAGGGTTAAAATGAGAGGGACCAGGCACCCAGACCATTTCATTGAGCTGAAGTGGTCTAGGTGCCTATAGTGGTCCTTTAACAATAAAGTGCATACAGGTTTTGATGGTCTGTTTTTCATAAAATATATTATATTAGAGAATGTACTTAATTTTTTAAACAATAACAAGTATTAAATAGGGTAAGGGTATCAGAGAATAAGGGAATCCAATTAAATAAATATTTTGAGTACAGTATATACTCAAGTATAAGTCTAGTTTTTCAGCACTTTTTTTGTGCTTAAAAACCCCCACTCGACTTATACTCGAGTCACTGTCTGTATTATGGCAACTTAGAGAGCCGCGGCCGTCAGAGCCATGGCAACGATCCGCGAGACTTACAGCGGAGCTGACCGTAACGGAGGAGAAGGGAGCTGACAGGAGCTACAGGAAAGGTAAGTAAATGCTTCCTGCCGGCCCCCCCACTTCACAGCCCATGCCATTGGACCACCAGGGATTAAGATAGCTCTCCTCCCTGACCAGTTAACAAGCAGGGAGGGGGGGACAAAATAAAATTAAAATAATAAAAAAATAATATTAAAATAAAAAAAAATTAAAATTAAAATGCCCTCCCCCCACCCAGTTCACACACACTACACAAACACACATTCTGCATTATATACGCAGAGTGTGTGTTTGTATGAGTGTGTGTTTGTATGAGTGTGTGTTTGTATGAGTGTGTGTTTGTATGAGTGTGTGTTTGTATGAGTGTGTGTTTGTATATAATGCAGAGTTTGTGTATATATAATGCAGAGTGTGTGTTTGTATGAGTGTGTGTGTATATAATTATAAAAATCACAGAATTTCATAGCCCCAAGTTTTACCCTCGACTTATCCACGAGGCATAGCATATTTCACAATTGTTGGTCACAAAACTGCACTCGACTTTTACATGAGATCGACTTATACACGAGTATATACGGTATGTAAATTAAAGTTAACAGTAATATAGTAACACAACTAAAGTATTCAATAGAGATAAGCATACTTATCCCCACAATCCCCTAGGGCCGATCACGTCATATATTACGTCACAATCTATTGTGAACCACTTGACCGCGCCCTTACATTCCTTGATAAGCTTTTTCTACATACAACCCTCGTTTTAATAAAAGAATTACATTTTAAAACTGTGTATAACTTACCTGTTATTTTAGTATTTATATTAACTTGTTTTGAATTTAGATGTTAAATAATTGACGTAATTTTGGCGCCAAGATTTGAATAAATGTATTGCCTATATAAAAACTCATTTACCAGGTTAATGTTTTTTATTGCCAGTTGATGAAGCCTTGTGTTGGCGAAACGCGTTTTGGCTGTTTTTAAATGCTTTTTACTTTGTACTATTAAAGAAATATTGGCCCCTTAACCTTGTGTGTGCCATATACCTTTTTACAAACCTATTTATGTTATTTTCTTAACCTGGTCATCAAGAATATTGCAGTATATACTCATCCAAAGAATCCCAAGGTGAGGATTATACCACCCACGCTATTATCGTGAGCAGTATATCCTGCTCACTAAAATGTGAGTATAATACCATTCTATTACAACCCTTTTACAGAGAGCACTATTTTTGTTGTATTTTTCTCCTCATACCGAGAAAACCTTCACTTCAAGCCACATATCATCAACCACCACCTACATCCTACCAGTGGGAGATCAACGCCACTGAATGCTAGCTACACCTGAGCTTGTACTAGCTCCAATAGAATTTAACTACCTCAGGATCTGAACTACAAACAGACCCATACCATATCTAATTTACCAAAGTCAAGTTGGACTTCATTTTATAGTTACTGGGTATCATCTACAGAGAATAAAGGAAGTCTCAAAATGACTGGCACATTGTGTAATACCTCTCAAGGCAAGAGGTAAATTGAACCAATGCTACAGTGCCTTGCGAAAGTATTCACCCCCTTGGCATTTTTCATGTTTTGTTGCCTCACAACCTGGAATTAACATGGATTGTTTGAGGATTTGTATCATTTAATTAACAGAACATGCCAACAATTTTGAAGATTTTTTTTTTTTTATTGTAAAGCAAACAACAAATAGGACAAAATAACAGAAAAAGTCAATGTGCATAACTATTCACCCCCTAAAGTCAATACTTTGTAGAGCCACCTTTTGCGGCAATCATAGCTCCAGGTCGCTTTGGAGAAGTCTCTATGAGCTCGCCACATCTTACGACTGGGATTTTTGCCCATTCCTCCCTGCACAACTGCTCCAGCTCCTTCAAGTTGGATGGTTTGCACTTGTGAACAGCAATCCAAGTCTGACCACAGATTTTCTATTGGATTGAGGTCTGGGCTTTGACTAGGCCATTCCAACACATTTACAAGTATCCCCTTAAACCACTCAAGTGTTGCTTTAGCAGTGTGTTTGGGGTCATTGTCCAGCTGGAACGTGAACCTCCATCCTAGCCTCAAATCACGCACAGAGTGGTACAGGTGTTGCTCAAGAATATCCCTGTATTTAGCACCATCCATCTTTCCCTCAACTGACTAGTTTCCCAGTCCCGACTGCTGAAAAACATCCCCCACAGCATGATGCTGCCACCACCATGTTTCACTGTGGGGATGGTGTTCTTTGGGTGATGTGATGGGTTTGTGCCAGACATAGCATTTTCATTGATGGCCAAAAAGTTACATTCTAGTCTCATCAGATCAGAGCACCTTCCTCCATACATTTTGGGAGTCTCCCACATGCCTTTTCGCAAACTCAAAATGTGCCATTTTATTTTTTGCTGAAAGTAATTGCTTTTTTTTGGCCACTCTTCTACAAAGCCAAACTCTATGGAGCGTACAGCTTATTGTCATCCTATGTGCAGATCCTCCAGTCTCTGCTGTGGAACTCTGCAGCTCCTCCAGGGTTACCTTAGGTCTCTGTGCTGCCTCTCTGATTAATGCCCTCCTTGCCCGGTCCGTGAGTTTTGGTGGGGGGCAGTCTCTTGGCAGGTTTGCTGTTGTGCCATGTTCTTTCAATTTGGTTATAACCTAACCCTTGGTCTTCATGGCAGGGTTTGGTTAGTGGTGCCTCTTGCTTAGGTGTTGCAGCCTCTGGGGCCTTTCAAAAAGGTGTGTATATGTAATGACAGATCATGTAACACTTAGATTGCACACAAGTGGACATCATTTCACTAATTATGTGACTTCTGAAGGTAATTGGTTGCACCAGAGCTTTTTATTGGCTTAATAACAAAGGGGTTGAATACATACGCACATGCCAATTTTCTGTTTTTGATTTCTAAAAAATAGGTATATATTTTTCTCATTTCACTTCACCAACTTAGACTATTGTGTTCTGATCCATCACATACAATTCAGATTAATAAAACATTGAACTTAAGGCTGTAATGTAACAAAATAGGTAAAAAGTCAAGGGGGTGAATACTTTTGCAAGGCACTGTATATTGTGTGCCCAATTGTTTTTCCACGTTATCATATATTCTAATTTAGTGGTAGGCCTTGAGGAAATAAAGAGAAAGTGGAAATTTTTTTTTTTTTTTGCGATTTGAATTAAGGAGATGCATTTTATTTTTAATTTAGTAACTTCAAATGATTGAGGTTTCTTATATAGACCAAATACATTAAAAACATTCCTTTTTGTTTATCTATTATTAAATTAAATTCTGGCAAAATATGATCTCATAAGCTATATTTATCTTTTAAATTACTAAATGACTGAATTTCCTAAAAATAAATCATCTTAAGTCAAAACATAGAATGGGAACGCCAATACTTTAGGTTTAATGGGGGTATCTGAGAATCTAAAATGGATAGTGGTAGAAGCTCAAAATTGGAGGATGGTGTAACCCAGGGCTTGACAAATTTGCTTTGGATCTAGGAACCAGCTTAAAAAGTTAGGAGCCATTTTTTTTTCCCCCAACAACAAAAATACAATCTTAAAAGAACACTATAGGCACTAGAACCACTACGGGCTAATGTAGTGGGTCTGGTGTCTATAGCCTGTCCCTGCAGGCTTTTCCACATAAACACGGTCTTTACGTGGAAAAGCAAAAAAACAAGTCGCAAGAGAGTGCTGAGGACGGACAACAGCTCAATTAGCCTGCCCTTTGGCAGAGAAAAGGCAGTGTTTACATTGCTGCCTAGTAACATCTCTAGTGGCAGTCACTCAAACGGCCACTATCTGCATGGAGGCGCAGAATGCTCCCCAAAGAGATGCATTGATTTAATGCATCTCTATGAGGAGATGCTGATTGATGCAACATTTTACTGCGCATGCTCAATAGCTCCCAATGCTTTCCTACAGGATCATCAAGATTGTCTCAGAGACAAGCATGGCGTTGGGGAAAAAAAAGGCGAGTAAAAACACCATTCCTAATTGATGGAAAGGGGGCTGGTGACCTAAACATACACATTCACTGACAGACCCACACACACACACTGACTGACAGGCAGACAGAGACACGCACACACACTGACTGAGACACACACACACTCACTGACTGACTGGCAGACAGACACACACACTCACTGACACACAAAGAATTCTAGATACACACAGTCAGACACACATAGAGACATACACACTATAGATACACACAATGTCACAGATACCCACATTAAAAAAAATACATAGTTTTAGCCACCCTCCAGTTTCCTACCTTTTGGGTTCAGAAGGGTGGCTTCCCTGGGGTCTAGTAGGACTGGGCAGCAGGTGGTTGCAGTAGTGCTAGCTGCGGCTGAAGGGAGGGCTGCCCTCTCTTCAGACTCCCCCTCCTGTATCTCTGTTAACCGGGAGGAAGGGAACTTTAATTACTTTCTCCTTATTCTTAGGCCGCGCAGGGGAAGGGGCGGGCAGCCGGCTCTGCAGAATGGGAGCAGGTTGGAGGCGTGCACTGCGGTACAGGCGCGACAGAGGAATAGGGGCGGACAGCAAGCAGAGCAGATTTTACCAGGTGTCCTGCCAGCTTGTGGTTCCACTGCGCGGCCACAGCGCTGGAAGGAAGTATTTACAGTTCCCTTCACTTCCTCCCGGCGCATGGGCGGACAGAGCTTGCACGGCGTTGAGACAGGAGGAGGAGGAGGGCAAAGGCTGACAAATCCCAGATGCCAGGGCAAAATTCATAGTCGCCATGGCGATCTAATGCCTGGGATTTGATGAGCCCTGGTGTAACCGTTTTATAAAACATACACCTTGATTTTGTTTGTAGTGAATATACTGTAAATATTTGGGTGCTTATTTGGTAGTAACCATAGTATTTTTTTATGGACTTGGGTTGTATTTTTTCCGTTTCCATTTCTAACCAATGTGGTCTGTTAATAATCAAATTAAAATGTAAAGACGGAGGCAACATTTGTAGCATAATATTTCTGAAAATCAGGAACACCATAGCCAGAATTCAATTTGAGGGGTTGTTGTTAGTTTTACCCTACTTGGTTTATTCTTCCATATATATTTGGTTATAGTTGAATGAATTTTGTTGACACAAGTAACTGGTAAAGTAATAAAGGGATTGTTCTAAAGTAGTAAAAGATTTTTGGCAGAATGGCCATCTTAATAGATGCCAATCTACCTAACCAAGAGAGTTCGAGTGTACACCATCTTTCCAACTCTTTCTGTAAGTCAGGCCAAACCTTTACTACATTTATTGAATGAATTTTGGATAAATATTTGCATAACTTTATACCAAGGTATTGAATAATGGATTCTCTCAATTTTAAAGGGTATTCTCCTCCATGTCTTTACAGTTAAAACCATGGAATATAAAATGAAAGGGCCAGTGTTAAGTGCAAATTATATAATCTGATGCTTCACTAAATTATTTTAGAATGGAGTGAATTGGTTTAATAGATTTGTTTAGGTTTTTAATAGATAATACATCATCTGCAAATAAACTAATAAAGAAGTCAGAAAAAATAAATAAAAGTCAAAATATCCATATTAAAAGGAAATTAAAAATATAGGGAAGGGGAATGAAAGATTTTTCATTTATTAAAGCCATTATTTTCTTTCTAAAACCAAAAATAAAAACTTACAGTTGTTCTTCAAGCAGAGTCACTTTTTGCATCGTTTGCTCCAACCTTTTCTCAGAGTCAAAAAGCAGATTTTCGGTTTTCTCTTGCAACTAAAAATTGTTTAAGAAATAAGATTGTTGATTAGAAAACTGTGCATAAAAACAATTTGCATAAAGCATTTGATTCAGAGTTTGAAATTTAGCTAATTAAGCATTTTTCCCCAGTCAAAGTACACACTTTTGGGTACAGCTGTAACTCTTTCAGATCAAATTAGATTACAGGCCATCATCCCAATCTAGACCCTTGAGACCATATTCTAGTATCGAATGTCAGGGCAGGGCTCTATAGGGATGCAAATTCTAAAGTACACTCCAGTAAATAGTTATTTTGACATAGGACTTTTACAAACTGGTTTGTTGTAACAATATTTCCATCACTGGTCTTTAAAAAATAAAGAAAAAAAGAAAAAGAAAAAAATTAGCCTATTAAATAATGTCTTGCTTGGCTTTAGCTTGTTTGACTACAATTTCAAATTACAGGAAAATAATTTAACTTAAAAAAAAAACAAAAACGTAATAAAACACATTATCTAGTCTTACCAAACATTGATCTGAAAATCTATTTGTTACAGTTTGTAGTGCAATATCACGCTCCTTTAGTTTCTGTCTCATTTCTGCAGAGACGTTCTAGGAAAAGGAAAAATATATATATAAAAAAATATATATATATTCATTAGTGACCATTAGACATTAGCCAACTATGAATAAAAGGAAGAGAGGAAACTAAATAAAAAAAAAAAAGGGGAGGTGGGTAGCGGAGCCTGACAGCCGCGCGGAACAGTAAAACACCTTGTGGGCTCCAGACAAAACGCTCTGAGATAGCTGAAATTGGCAATTTTAAGCCTAACGTTTCATTGCCATTCTACCTTGGTAGCAGAAGGAGATCACAGCGGCGAACTTACTTTTGTTCCAGACCGCAGCCGGCAGCAGTTCTTGGGAGCAGATATGCGGCCTATTTGCAGTGCTCCCTTGGCATATTACTGCATAATACTCCCGCAGTATCTCCTATCTCTCCCCCCTGTCTGTGAGGGATATCCCGGCACCTTTAACTTGTACTAGGGTGACAGGTCGTCAGTGGTATACCCCCTGATTCAACCAGCCTACTGAGACCATCAAGGCTGCAGAGTAACAAAGTCACTACACACACACACACCTTCCATGCTGCTGGGCTGGCAGCACCTTGTGGGACTATATACTACCTATGGTTGGTATTGGCTGACTGGAGCCAGAGTATTTCCCCCGTGTTTAGCCTAACGGATCAAATTTATATTCTGATAGAGTTTATTTTTTTGGCTACTCCTTGTCTCTGTGTGGTTCATTTTCTTTTAAGTTGACAAAGTGGGCTCTACACTATTATGTTCTGGCCGGTTATAGTTCTCCCATGGGGTCCTGTGGGGAGCGACACCTACTGGCCACCAGTCACCCAGTCTGTTAAACCTTACACCACTCTCTGATACATGGTGGCTAAGGTAATCATACATAAAAGTTATCTAAGCACACTAATTAAGGTTTAACACGCTAAACATGTCTGAACTATACCATGCTTTCAATAGTACCACTACATGTTACCCTTGCCCGATTTGTAATCTTGTACTACTATTATAAAAATTCTGCTGTTTCTTCCAATGCTACACTGTTTTCCACTTGGTGTCATGTTCATGCTTGCTGATACTGTTGTGGCAAGGCAAGCGTGTATTGTTAATTGTGGACAAAACACACACAAAGACCAATTACGATGTAATTTTACCTTTAGCTGCTCTTGGGAAACCGACATCTGTTCTTGAACAATTGTATGATCTCTCCTTAATGCTTTAATTGAGCCTAAAGAACAGAAGTAGGAATATATAAATAAATATATATATATAAAAAAAGTTTATATACATATTGGTATCGCTTGTTTAAATTATAAATAGAGGAATTATCTCGGTTTTAAGCATGATGCATTGATGTAATGTGTGAATTGGACCGCAATAATGTAGAGCTTTGTGTGTCAAGCTTTATTTTGTGAATTTATACATGCTCAGTATGTTTATTCTGGACAACTCAAAATTCTGATGGAGGCATGTTTATTTTTCTTTTGATGATATTGTTTGATGTTGAGAATGTACCAAAAAAACAAAAAAAAAAAAACAAAAAAAAAACAAAACACATTTCCATTAAAAGGACCACTCTAGGCACCCAGACCACGTCATCTTAATGAAGTGGTCTGGGTGCCTGGTCCAGCTAGGGTTAACCCATTTTTTTTTTTTTATAAACATAGCAGTTTCAGAGAAACTGCCATGTTTATAAATAGGTTAATCCAGCCTCTAAAGCCTCTAGTGGCTGTCTCATTGACAGCCGCTAGAGGCGCTTGCATGATTCTCACTGTGAAAAATCACAGTGAGAACACGCAAGCGTCCATAGGAAAGCATTTCCTATGAGACCGGCTGAATGCGCGCAGCTCTTGCCGCGCGTGCGCATTCAGCCGAAAGGTAGGAGAGGAGGAGGATCGGAGGCGGAGAGCTCCCCGCCCGGCGCTGGAGAAAGGTAAGTTTTAACCCCTTTCCTCTCCCCAGAGCCCGGTGGGAGGGGGACCCTGAGGATGGGGGCACCCTCAGGGCACTATAGTGCCAGAAAAAAAAAAAAAAAAGAAAAAAAAGTATGTTTTCCTGGCACTATAGTGGTCCTTTAAGATAATCCTGGTGGAACTCAAGGTACTAATTGCGGTACTTGGTGTGAATTTTCAATTAATTTGGACTAAAGGCTTTTAAAAAATATTTATATAATGTCAAGGCAAAACCTGATGAACATCGCTTTATCATTATTGAATTGATTGGTAATCAAAAAGAAGAGCAAACACTGCATTGATGATTTGGGTTTCTTTCTGCTTTGTAACAGGTCATAAATGCATGATAAAACCCATTTTAAATGATATGGCTGAGTGCAAAGTCACTAACATAACTCTGCACAACATTGTTGCTTAAAAAATAAATAAAAAATAAGTGGGAATAAAGAAAATAAATAAAAATAAATCTTACTCTGTGCTTGGTCCAGCTCCTTCTGCAAGCTTTCACATTGCATATTTGCTACATGATGGTTCTCCTCTGAAAACAGAGACCGGATAATGAACAAATTTTTTTTTTCAAAAGCAGGTCTTTGCAGTTAGAATCAATACAAGATAATAAATAATTGCATTTTACTAAATGGATTAGAACATCCTCAAAAAAACCAATAAGCAAGGCTATATATGCAAATATAAACAAACAATCACCATACAACAAATTGTACCAACAACATAAAAGTATTTCTTCAATCTATTACAATAAGTGCTAATTATTACGTGTACACATGTCATCCCTACTGTATATGGATATTGGGTAGTACTGTAACCCTATTGTATAAATCTGACTGCAATTCTGGGGTCAAGAAGGATTTTTTTCCCTAGTTTAGTTTGTGGCAAGTTTGGAAGTGCTTCAAAGTGTCTTTAATTTAGTCTTCTTTTGGATCAACAGCAAAAAACAAATGTGAAGAAGGCTGAACTTCAGCCTGTGCAACTATATATGTAAATGAGGCTGTGGGGACATAAATAGATGTGCGGTTTTCAATAAAAGCTGTTGTTCTCCCCATCACTAAGTGGCATCTAGTGCTTGTGAAGGTGGGCTATGATCGCTGAAGCAGCATTTCTTCCAGACTGAATGGACTTTAGCAGAGATACTCAGCCAGAGTATTGGAGCTCTGCAACAGATGGCAAATACTAAAGACAGTACTGGCCACCCAAAGTTTACAAGTCTTACCCAGAAATACTTTGTTTTCCATGAGAGCCTCTAAAGTTGTTGTAGAACATTCCAAATCCTTTTTAAGTAAAGTAATCTGTTTTTCGAAGGTTACTTGGAGACAACTTAATTCCTGCAAAACAAGTTAAAGAAAAAAAAAAAAGTATACTAGATCAAACAAAATATTTGTTATGGTACTAGTATTATAAATTTATATGCAGGTTAGTTCATAAAATGCTTGTTTGTTTATTGTGCTATTGTCATATTAAAATAACTTCTGAATTTCTATGATTAACGCATATATTAGATATTTTTTTTGAATGTGACAATGCACATAACTGCAGTCACTACACATACAAATTTATCTAAAGACATAAAGATCTAGTCGCTAGCTCACCAGTAGAAGTGCACATTAAAAGGGATACTACATTGCTAAGAGTATAAAAGTTGTATTTATAGCACTATAGTTCCCATGCGGCCTCCCCCCCTTTCTAAAGATATGGCTAAGGCACAGATTACACATGTCCTTCTAGCCATACCAATAATTGTGGCTGTTACAGGCTGAAAGGTTATCTCAGTGGTTCCCAAACTTTTTAGGTTCCAGGCAACCCAATACTTAAATATTTTTCCAAGGCACCCCAAGTCAAAACAAATTTCTAGGTTGTATAACTGTGGCATATACTGGCTCTATAATACAATGTATATTGTTGGTGTTTGATTGAAGGGTTGCTTGTATATAATTTTAGTGTTTGATTGCAGGGGTATGTTTGAATGTAATGTTCACTTTTTTTTTTATAATGCTTTATTTTTGCATTGCATACATGCTTTCATAGACATTACAACAAAGGTTTTGTGAGTGACACAAACAGGAGGTGTTGTCGATGGAACTAAATGAAGAAGACACCAGAAGCATTATTCTAGGAGGCAAAAAGAAAGAGAAAAGAAAGAGTATAATAGAACAGGGCTAAGGAACATTTCTGGGAAGAGATACCACTGGGTAAGTAGAGTAGACTATTGTAGTCCGCTAGTAAGACAGGTTAAAACAACATAGTCTCAGAAACTACTAGACTACATAAAGGGCATGAGGATTGCTCAGACGATGTTGAGAGATGGTGAATCCCTGCTGCTACAGTCAGCCATGTTATGAAGGCGCCTCCATCCAATCCTGGCCACCAGACAGTGCAGTAATATTTTTCCCAGGGTGGTCATCGGAGCTTGTTGTAGCAGCCCCTGGTTCGTATAGGCCAGATTGCGTGGGGTTAGGCAGGCAGTGCTGGGGGTGACTAACTGTACGTCACTCCAGGCGGGTCGAGGGGAGTCCAATTACCGACCTCCGCAGTATCTTTGCACGCCTTCTTCTCTGCAGAGTCCCTTTGGGGAACCGCTGAAGACGAGTAAGTAAGCCATGTCGATGGACAGGACGACTTTGTGGGGCT
This sequence comes from Pelobates cultripes, assembly GCA_933207985.1. NCBI lineage: Eukaryota > Metazoa > Chordata > Amphibia > Anura > Pelobatidae > Pelobates > Pelobates cultripes. Next base: position 240,559,904 of record OW240914.1, on the reverse strand, counting down.
TTGACTGCCATCAGGAGGAGAGGCAAGTCTCTGATCTCAGAGCAATCAAAAGCCAGGAGGAACTGAATCTCATGCAGGTCAGCCATTGTAACTCCTAGGCCTCAACCCTTCAAGTCACCAGTGGTGTCGTTATTGTTGTCTGGCTTACCGCTAAGATTCACTAGTACCACCAGTGGGGACCAGGATATTCCCCACCAGTGAAGAAGGGGGGGGGGATAAACAGGGCTCTTTGTTAGCTAGCTCCAACTCAAGCCTGAAGATCGTCCTCCTCTACACTCCTGATTGAAACTGCAGGCCACATTGAAATCTCTGTAGCCACCGACAAAAATAACTATTGAACAGCTGAGTACTCCCCGGTATTATAAACATGAATACTGCCCCCCAAAAATTAAAAAAAATAAAATAAAAGAGCAAAATTGCTCAATTTCGGTCTTTATAAAAGATTTACCGGAGGAGCTCCAGCTCCATGCTACTGTCTCGATTGGCAGGCATGCCCCGCCCCTGTAATGTTCACGATTTGTATATAATATGTGTGTTAGATTCAAGGGTCAAGTCCTGAAAAAAAATAAATAAAAAAAAATAAAAAAAAAAGGGTGGGAACTCACCCAAGATCCAACTCGCCCCTCCCTCCCTCCCCCCCCAAAAAAAATTATACTCAGAGAGGGGGTTAATAAGAACTTTGTTTCCCTGGTGGTCTAGTGTCCTCGCTAATGGTGAAAAATTGAGAAATGCTTTCCTATGGGTGTTTTTAATGCGCGCGTTTTTTGCTGCGCATGCTGCTCCACTCGGGAGCGGACGTCTGAGGTGGAGGAGAGGTCACCAGCACCGCGGAAGCTCGGCGCTGGATAAAGTTAAGTGGCTGAAGGGGTTTTAACCAGGGGGAGGAGGGCCATGAGGGAGGGGGGGAAATAAGGATAATAGTGTCAGGAAAACAAGATTTCCTGACACTATGATCCTTTAAAAATATAGTGTTGAGGTGACAGTCCTTTCAGTAGGATTGTTTTTATCATTTTTAAACCAGTGCAGACCGATACTGAATTTGAATAATCAGAACCAAGTTTTGACACACTTTGAGTAGTGTGAGCTTGTGACAATGCCCAACATTCTCCTCAGTCAGTAAACAAGCTCACTTTTTAAGGGACACCAACATCCCTGTCTGTATTCAGTTAGAGTTCTATACACAAATGATTACATATTTTATATGCATACACATACCTTTTATGACTGGACACGTTTAAGAAGAGTGTGGAGAAAAGTCTGCAATTAAATTAATGGGTGCCATCACTGCACGATACAGTGTGGATCCTTCAGCCATATACATGCACCTTGGGTCAAACAGTGCTCAAAAAACCTGGTCTCAATGGTCATCCCTGCTTATTTGAAGGGAAAACCATGGAGACTAACTGTGGAGAATATACTCCATTTGATAGAATAATAAAAAAATAAAGATCTATTTCCTTTCAAAACTTAGTGAAGAATTATATCAAATAACAGGTTGAAGGTAACAGTTGTCCTTTAATGTGTGTTGCCCTATAGGTTTGCTTACCAAGTATGACAGAGTGTTACATTAATAAACTGATGTCTAACATTCTCATGCAGATTAAAATATAGCACACTTGGTACATTACAATATATCAAATCCCATTATAGGACAACAGTCAGCTCAAAATGGTTTTTAATAGAACATTTCATCAAGTTTTGAAAGTAAAGTTTTTAACATATAAAAAACACAAACACATAACTCATCACATCTTTCAGTATATGACAAAAAAATCTATTTGCATTTCAATCTGGATGAAATAAAATACAAGTTTTGAGGTGACTGTTGTCCTTAAAGAACGATTTTCAAAACCAGTCCAATTTAAACAGTGTCAGAAACAAATTATGCAGTGTTGAATATTAGATATTTGGTAGAATATTGTTACAGGCAAATGCAAATATTACAAGTTTTAGAATGAAATGTTGTATTTCTTAAACTGTGTACTTTGTCTTTAAGAGATATTGCAAACTGACAAGGTGTTAGAAATGGAACATATTGTTTTTCATAACTGTTTCTTTAAGCAATAACCTCAGTGCATAATATGTTTGCGCCATTTTGTCCCAGACGAATTACAATAACAATAATGCATAAACAAGCTTCAAGGCTATACTACGACTCTTGCAGTACACAATATACTGTGGTAACCCCAAGTTAATGGAACTTCCCCAAATCCGGGAATCTCCCACGACTGTACACTTACGACTTAGTATAAACAACAGATAACCTATTTAGACTTTAAGATGCCATCTTGAACTAAGTCCGGAAAATTTCCGTGACGTATACACCCTTTAGTTATGGCCTTGTATGTTTGCCAAGTTAAGGGAGGTCCTAAAATGAATAAAGTAAAAGAAGTGGTACTTTTTCACATATGAACTATGGTAACTCTAAAATGATGACACCTAAGGTATAAATAGGTGTACTTTTAAACGTTAAGAAACAGAGGAGAGACTTGGAGACAGACGCTGCTCCATCTTAAAATGACAGAGAGGCTGACATGATGACATGTTCAGAAGGGTATGTTAACCTATTAATGATATTTGCAATCATGTAATTTAATCTTATAAACTCTGCTATAATGGATTTTATATTTTTATATAATAAATATCCAAAAAGACAATCTTGCTTCCAAGACAATCCTTATTTTATATTGTATTCTCAATTATTTATATATGTTAAATAGAGGATCTCTTACACTATATAAAATTATGGCTAAGATATCTGTATGGTTAGCCCTACTAAGTTCTATGCTTTAAGACATTATAGTGGTAAATAAGGGAACCACCAGCGGTTACAATATAATTACATGCAGACTTACAATTAAGGGGGGCGTGTCTGACAGCCGATGCGAGCAGTCGCATAGAGTAGGAGCTCCCGGCCGCAACGGATCCAAACGCTTCATATTAAGCAAATAAGGCGACCAGACACCCGGTACAAGCTTACCCGCCAACAGGTACCAACGGCATGGCCCCGTCCAAGCAAATGAAGATGACTGACCAGATAAGAACAGCCAAAAAAGATAAGAGCAGGTCTCTGCAAGATGGCGACGACAGCATGGGCCTCTCTTCTGTCCCAGACCAGCCACAAGACACTGACACAACCTCCTGTGGAAGCACCAGCCACTGAAAAAAGGCTGTTTATTATTCTGCAAGATCTAGGAACAACTTTGAATGCGGACATGAAACAAATGACTGCAGAATTTAAGCGGGAATTGGCCGACATTGGAGAGCGCACGGACCGCCTGGAAGTGCGGACGGAGGAAATATGCGCCACACAAAATGATTTTGCAGAGCAACTGCGATCGCTCCGTGAAGAGCACATGCTCCTAAAGAGGAAAACGGCAGACATAGAAGACCGCTCCAGGCGGAATAATGTAAGATTCCGGGGAATCCCAGATAGCATTACCCACGATGCTCTCCCTGACTACATCACAAACCTTTGCACTACTCTAGCACCGGCCATAGAAAAAGACAGGTGGCTCATGGACCGGGCCCACCGCATCCCTAGACCCCCGCGTTTCACAACAGATACACCAAGGGACGCGGTGGTCAGATTCCACTACTTTAAATCAAAGGAAGCATTGATAACCGCGGCACGCAAACAGCAACTTCTCCCGGAACCGTACCAATGCATCCAATTGTACGCAGATTTATTGGCGCTTATCATGGAAAGAAGACAAGAATTAATCTCTGTCACAAAAACACTACGTAACCACAATATACGTAACAAACACCATAACATCGAGGAACCAGCTGAAGGCCTGCAACTTTTCCGAGACTGGGGACTATTCAAGACCCAAGACTCTCCTGCACAAAGGCCTAAGATGCCCCAATAGCTGTCAGCTGTCGACGGAATGGCATATGGCGGGCTCGCCCAGGCCACAACAACTACAACAAGATATATAACGGGACTCATTGCTTGCAGTACATGAAGGACCAGGACTGTGTGTGAAATCCCCCAACTGAAGTGATGCCAATATGTATGTATGCACTGACACGCTTTGCCGCACTGACACGACACACCTCAGAGGTCTCAGAAACCAACTCCACAGGAGTATACACACAGGCCCTGAGCAAGGCGACACATAATTAACGAACAAAAAAAAAAAAAAAAAAAAAAAAAAAACACACAAAAGGTCCTACACATCAAAGAAGTCTTATGTTTCACACCATGTTTAAAGGGTCGTTGACACGGCTGCTCTCCTCAGATCACGCCACCCAGGTTGACCTGCTGCCCGGTCCCGGCATGGACCACAGGCCAACCGCGTAGAATGACCACAACCAAAGGGGCACCTTGTACATACTTTGTTTACATGTTTTTGCTTATGTTTACGTTTCTACCACTGTCCAATACCTGGTTGTACTGCCTGATATCCTGTGGATATGATCACATTGTGTGCACCCAATCCAACACTCTCAGAACGCAGTCCGGAAACCGCTACGCACCGACACACGGTACCATAGAAACCTCCCTCATAGAGCGCCTAGCACCAGCCGAAATTTTTTTTCCCCAGAATCCCAAATTCAATGATTAACTCATTGAAATTGCTCTCCCTTAACGTCAAAGGCCTTAATAGCCCCCATAAACGAAGGTTAGCAGCGCAGGAACTACGCTAGTACAAAGCGGAGATAGCCTTTCTGCAGGAAAGCCGCTTTTGTAGATGCAACCCACCGAAAATTTCGGTTAAACAATATACGCAGGCCTTTCACGCACTTTCCCCAACAAAATCTAGAGGGGGTTTCTATATTTTTCAATGATGACTGGGTATTCACGATGAGCAAAAAACACGCAAGCAGGGATGGTCGACTACTCATATTGGTGGAATCTTTAAATGGCATAGAGATCACTATAGCCTCACTATACGCACCCCAATGAGGACCAAAAATCCTTCCTTACCTCGGCAATGAATAAACTAGACAGATACAAATGTGGACATGTAATCCTATGCGGTGACTTTAACTGCACAACTGACCCGCACATGGACATGAGACGAACAGGGAATAAAGCCCCTAAAAGGACATCCATCTCACTAGGACAGCACCTGACCAAGCTACTCCTGATACATGATTTATATGAATCATGGAGATGCCTCTACCCTGGAGATAGGGACTACACATATTACTCCCCGGTCCACATGACCTATTCTAGGATAGACCTGTGCCTCATCGACAAAAGTACTCTAACACACCTCACTGAGATCTCTATAGGTCCAATAACATGGTCCGATCACGCGCTGCTTACGGTTACGCTTCGCGTCCCGTACCCGGCTCGTGGTAGAGGCACGTGGCGAATAAATGAAGCTCTGGTGGATAATACAGATAACTCCAAAAATATAGAAAGACAGATCAATGACTTTTTCGCCAATTATGTAGATTGCATGACGGCCATTACGACTCAGTGGGTAACGCACAAGGTGGTCATAAGAGGGGCGCTCATTCAAATGGGAGCCAGCAGCAAAAGATGGGTATGCTCACAGAAAGCTGAGCTGCTAACAAAAAACTCACTAGCTTAGAAGCCACACACAAACAAAAACCCAAAAAAACCATACCCAGAAACAGCTGGAACAAATAAGATTGCAACTACATGCCTTAGCCCTAAACACCACTGAAAGACACATGCGCTATTTTAAACAAATCCATTATGTTGGAGGCAATAAAGCAGCGACATTGTTAGCTAGGAGGCTTAAAAGGAGATATCAAACCACTAAACGTCCATACATTACATCTGCAAAAGGCGACAAATTATACAACCCTCAAGATATGGTGGAGGAATTAGCCTCCTATTATGCAACACTTTATCAGCTCGACAGGGACCGAAATACACACCAGCCCACAGAGGGGGACATACAAGTCTTTAACAATACTACCCTCCAGACCCTCACCCCAGAACAGAAAGTCTCTTTAGAGAGGCCATTCACGGACGAAGAGATTCGTTCCTTGATAGCGTCATTACCAAGACACAAAGCACAGGGCCCAGATGGGTTAACAAATTACTACAACCACAAATTTGGAGATACCTTGTCCCCACAACTTACCAAACTCTTCCATCACATAAAAGAAATAGGAGAAGTCCGGCCAGAAATGCTAGAAACCCATATAGTGACTCTTCCTAAACCCAATAAAACCCCTACACTATGTGCTAACCTCCGACCTATCTCCCTACTAAATGCCGATATAAAACTCTACGCTAAGCTGTTAGCAAACAGGATAAAACCATTCCTACCAAAACTAGCCTCGAAGAAGCAAACAGGGTTTGACCCCGGAAGGCAGGTGGGAGACAACACCAGGCACTTCATCAATCTAGTAGAATGGGCACACACATCAAACCAGCAGGGGCTCCTCTTAGCACTCGACGCTGAAAAAGCGTTCGACCGCCTGAACTGGAAATACATGAAAAAAAATAAAATAAAAAAAAAATACTTGAAACTATGGGATTTCCCCAACCCTTTATAACTAGTATCCTGGCACTATATAGCTGCCCTTCAGCAAAGATCTATAATACAGGATTCCTCTATAAATCTTTCCACATCCGCAATGGCACACGCCAAGGATGCCCCCTCTCCCCACTCATCTTTATCCTACGTTTGCAGGCCCTGATCTATAACATTAAACACAATCCATTAATCTGAGGGCTCGACACCCCTGCAGGCGATCACAAATTAGCCCTATTCGCAGTTGACATACTAGTATTTCTGACAGACTCGGTAGATGTATCCCAGCCCTTAGACAAACGGTGAACGCGTATGGCTTAGTGTCATACTACAAAAATAATGCAGCCAAGACCCAGGCACTCCCCATTCAACTACCAAGAGCCACAATTAATACATTGGAGGAGACACATACATTCGAATGGTGAACTAAATCGATCCAATACTTAGGGATAAAACTGACAAAGACCGTACACTCCCTAACCACAGAAAACCACACACCTATGATCCACAAACTAACATCCCAAATGAGTAGATGGGAGAGGTTGGAAGTATCATGGCTGGGACGCATTAATACCATTAAAATGATGGTTCTGCCACACGTGCTCTCTCTCTTCCGCACACTTCCCATACCACTGTCGGCCAAACTGCTGAAAAGATTCCAAACTATCATTAACGACCCATATATGGAAAAGGAAGCCTCCTAGACTAGCCACCGCCAAACTTAGCCTACCATACAAGAGAGGAGGTTTAGGTATCCAGGACATCCGCAACTATTATCGAGCATCTCTACTAGCACAAGGTCTACGATTAATTAGAACCTCAGGCGCAGAACAAACCCCTCTATGGTTGGCTCACGAGGATGCCTGCATATACCCGTCCACTATGCCCAATGCCCTCTGGTCACACAAACCAAAGAACATGGGGAAGGACGCACTATGGTGCACAAAAAACACACTGAATACTTGGAAACAATGGGCCTCAGAGGTAATAGACACACAAACACTACTTAAGGAAGCACCACTCACAGCACTGCAGGCTAGTTCACCTGACCTCTCGCTCCAGACATGGTCAGCTCTAGGGATACGTAAAATAAGGGATTTATATGACCAAAACAGGCTGAAAGGATTCCCTACCCTGCAAAGCGAATTCTCCCTAAACTCAAGGGACATATTCAAATACCTAAGGGTCAAGAACATACTACAGACATGCACCAAATCAGCAGCACCCACACAACAACTAGAAACACCTTCTGCCCGGTACATTTTGACATCCCGCTCTATCAAACCTCTAGCCTTATGCTATAATGCACTAGAAAGAGGGAAATCCGCCCACAAACTCTCTTATATGGAAAAATGGGAAGAAGACATATGGGAATCACTCACTATACAACAATGGCATGAAGCCTTTCACATCACTAAACGAGCGTCCAAAAGCTTGTCACTATGGGAAGCATATTGCAAAATTGCAATGCGCTGGTATTTAGCCCCCCTAAGACTGGCTAGGATGTTCCCCAACACCTCCCCGTTGTGCTGGAGGTGCAAACGCACACCAGGGTCGCTGCTACACATATTTTGGGAATGCCCAGCCATAACTCCGTTCTGGACTTCTGTCCAAAAGCTCATACACGAAGCCACTAGCATGACAATACCACTGAATCCGGCACACTACCTGCTCCATATGCTCCCCGCAAACAACCCAACGAGAAACTCATCAACCATAACTGCCATAAACATACTAACGACAGCCAAAATTGCGATAGCATCAAAGTGGAAAAACGAAATGCCTCCAACTCAAGAGGAGGTAGCAAAAAGGGTGGATAGTTGGGGGGGGGGGAGGGAGGACCACGAATCATGGTGACCAAGAGGTCCTGTAGCGGAACCAAAGCCGTGTGCACAGCATGCAAAACCCAGGTCAAGTAGGACACAGGTTACAGTTCAAGTTGAATGTTACCCTTCCCTTAACTCTTTTTTTCTTCCTGTACCCGGCTGCATGATTTGAAAGAGGTATATAGGCAACGTAGGCTCACCAACTTAGAGAGCACAGGTGACCAATGTTCCATGCCGAAGATGTTTCTAACAAGCTGTCACACAGGCAACAATATAACCCAAAGTCGCAGTGAAGCAAAAGTCAGCACTGTATTAATATACATAATATACGTGTTATAGTGTACGGGTTATAATGTATGAAGAGTGTTGCAAACTGGTAATGCTGTACTTGGTCAATGTGCTGCTGCGTCAGCAAATGTATTATGCACTGGAGTACTACTCAAAACCAATAAAAAAGATATATGAGAAAAGGACTTACAATTACAAGTACACTAACCTTGTCTTTAGCATCCACTTTATTTTTGGTTTCCATCAGCTCAGCAGACAAACTGTTCAATCTTTTCTTTGCGCTGTCATCAGAAAACTAAGAGAATAAGTGGTATTTTACTTAAAGTGACAATAATAAATTAGTCTTAGAAGTTTCTTAATACATTTTATTCTCTATAATTCAAATGTCGGTCACTGCAAAATGTAAATAAGTCATTTTTTTCTCCTTTTTATGGAAATATCAACCAAGTTCTGTGCACATGAAGTTGGAATGATTGCTCATCTCCAGAGAGCCAAGCTGCACTTCCACACAAATCTGAACCATGTTGGATATACATTGAAAGCATCTGTACAGCGGCTTATTGAGCAATTTAACTTGTCCTATGTGAGGAGTGAAACAGAGGGTGAGTGAAAACGACCTTGCAATTGTTAAAATTACAAGGAAAGGTTAAAGGATCTTAACCTGTATAACTTGGAGGAAAGACGAGACAGGGGGTATATGATAGAAACATTTAAATACATAAAGGGAATCAACACAGTAAAGGAAGAGACTATATTTAAAAGCATAAAAAAACTACCACAACAAGAGGACCGTCAAATTAGAGGGGCAAAAGGTTTAAAAATAATATCAGGAAGGATTACATTACTGAGAGGGTACTGGATGCATGGAATAGCCTTCCAGCCGAAGGCTAACCCTTGAGGGAGTTTAAGCATGCTTGGGATAGGCATAAGACTAGATGGGCCAAATGGTTCTTATGGGCTATATGTTATGTTAGGAGCTGCAGCCTTTACCAAAAAAAAAAAAAAAAAAAAAAAAAAACACTTACAGGCAAAAGTAAAAAAACAAAAACAAAAACATTTTATATTGACTAAATCACTGCACAAGTATTTACTTTAGTTTTTAAGAGCTCGTTTGCTTTTTTCAGGTCAGCAATCTGTCGTTCTAGAGAAGCAATGTTTGCAGAGAGGGAACTTTTCTCCCGCACAGCTGTAACCAGTTTAACTTCAGTCTTTTTTAATTCTTCCTCCAAAGCCAGCAGTTTCTTATCCTGCTCTGCACGTTCCTTCAAAAGTGAGCGAATCTGTAAACCAAAAGAAACAAGAATATTCCCATTTTATATTTACAATGCAAATGTGTTTATGGATGCAATACCTACATTACTGCAATAACCCAGATATTTAACAAAAGAAAAAGCGAAGTTTATAAAAAATAATAATAAAAAAAAAAAATATACACGTAAAGGTTGACCAGACTCAAATTTTCAACTTGCCACTAGACATTGTAGAGTAAAAAATTAGCTTGTGAGTAGAAATTCACCTCTGGTGAGTATACCATGGATCCTGCAGTGCTTTCATGTTAAAGCTTTGCTAGATGACCTGGATTCAAGTTAAATGAAAATGGATGGTTCTGTATCATTTAAAGAACCCTCCCCCAATAATTTTCCATTCACTAATCCAATCCTGAACATAAAACGTATATTATAAAATAAATAATTATATTATATTATATATTGTACACACATACCCCAGCATTGAAATGAAGGTTTCCATCTAGAAATTATTTAAAAACTATTAAAGTAATAAAAAACAAAAAAAAAAAAAAAAAAACAAACAAACACAAAGCTGTGAACCACTTATTGAGACTGCTTCGGTCTGTGATTGTTTTACTTACAGTAATCAGAGAATAAGAACAATATACTTTAAATGGAATTACGTACAACAAATATAATGTACCTCTTTTTCAAACATCTTCTGTTTCTTTATCTCTCTCAAAAATTCTAGATCCTTTTCAGGCTTCTGTCTCAAGTTTGGCTGTAAAGAACATATTGATCAATAACTCTTTTCTGATTAATGTACAAATAGTCATTCCATGACAGTTTATTTTAAAGTACAAATACGAAAAAACAAGTCTGCTGATGTGTACGGTGGTCGTTGCTGCCGCCCAGGAGTGATTGCAGGACTAGTTTTTTCGTATTTGTATTCACTTTTTATCACACAGCTAGGTTATAATGCTGCCGCCCATCCTATGTGTTCCCTATTAAGGCTTAACAAGTATATAGGGGTGCATATAAAAAATACCCCTGTCTCAGAGATACTTTTGCCAGAAGCTCAAGGAAGCAAGGTGAAAGGTCAGTATAGGACCCACCTGAGGGGGTTTGCCTTGACTGGGCAGGCGGGCATTCCCTCCAATGGCCATTGGAGTAACTAAAACTCAATTTGTTTAAATATACATAGGGATTTAGGAGAGAGCGCATGTAACTTTTTCTTTTATTTTAAAGTACGCTTTAATGCAAACAAACTGAAACACCTGTTATGGGCAAATGCAAATATTACAAGTTTTAGAATGAAATGTTGTATTTCTTAAACTGTGTACTTTGTCTTTAAGAGATATTGCAAACTGACAAGGTGTTAGAAATGGAACATATTGTTTTTCATAACTGTTCCTTTAGGCAATAACCCCAGTGCATAATATGTTTGCGCCATTTTGTCCCAGACGAATTACAATAACAATAATGCATAAACAAGCTTCAAGGCTATACTACGACACTTGCAGTACACAATATACTGTGATAACCCCAAGTTAATGGAACTTCCCCAAATCCGGGAATCTCCCACGACTGTACACTTACGACTTAGTATAAACAACAGATAACCTATTCAGACTTTAAGATGCCATCTTGAACTAAGTCAGGAAAATTTCCATGACGTATGCACCCTTTAGTTATGGCCTTGTATGTTTGCCAAGTTAAGGGAGGTCCTAAATTGAATAAAGTAAAAGAAGTGTTACTTTTTCATATATGAACTACAGTAACCTAAAATGGAGACACCTAAGGTATAAATAGGTGTACTTTTAAATGTTAAGACACAGAGGAGAGACTTGGAGACAGACGCTGCTCCATCTTAAAATGACAGAGAGGCTGACATGATGACATGTTCAGAAGGGTATGTTAACCTATTAATGATATTTGCAAGCATGTAATTTAATCTTATAAACTCTGCTATAATGGATTTTATATTTATATTTTTATATAATAAATATCCAAAAAGACAATCTTGCTTCCAAGACAATCCTTATTTTATATTGTATTCTCAATTATTTATATATGTTAAATAGAGGATCTCTTACACTATATAAAATTATGGCCAAGATATCTGTATGGTTAGCCCTACTAAGTTCTATGCTTTAAGACATTATAGTGGTAAATAAGGGAACCACACACGGTTACACACCTGTTTGGTGAATTCATCTAAACTATGCAGGGGCATATAAGATGGATTCAATGGTACATTATCCTACAGCAAGAAGGCAGAGGAGATAGAGTACAATGGCATTGTCCTTTGGCAATAGGTTGGTTGCTATGTCACAGTGCAGAGGAGGAAATATTCAGCTGTGGCTTCCCCAGAATAAAGTCAGTACTGGATGTTGAAAGTGGCAATGCAGAGGCTGCCATGACATCCATGGATTTTCAGTGTGTTCAAGTTTCTGAAGTGGTCATGGTGGTAAAAGGGGACAGTGCTGTGTGCTATCCCAGGTTTTAGCTCAGGAAGCTTTCAAAGACTAACCTGGTGCATTACCTTGAGCCAGAGAAGACACCGATCCCTAAAGAGCAAATGGTGTGTCCTGAAGTGAACTGGCCTCAGGAGCAGGGCCAGACTGGCCCACCGGGATACCGGGAAATTTCCCGGTGGGCCGCCGGGACCTGGGGCTGGGCAAACAGCCCAAATCATTAGGCTCATCTCTTTTAAGTATTTTCCCCTCGGACTGTGCCAGCTTGCGTCAGTCCGAGGGGAGACAAGAGGAAGGCGCTGTGGGCTGGTGCGGCCGCAATCAAACCCGTCACTCCCTGCACAACTGACATCAGTTCTGGCCACATGTCCAGCCCCTGCAAGTAAGTCCCGCCACCTGGGTGGAAGCCCCACCTTATGCACACAAGCTCCACCCCCGCACACACATTGATGACCTCTCTTGAAGGAAGAGGCCACAAAATGGCATCTTCATCTACCAGTGCCAGGTAAGCTTCAGCTATGACAGTGAGTGTGTATGTGTGTCTGCTAGTGAGTGATCTATGACTGAACCTGGTGATGTGTCTCAGTAAATGTCTGAGTATGGACAATGTGTGATATTGTTTAGGTGGACTTTGTGTTCAGAGGTAAGATCATTTTAAACTGGAACCCAGCACTCAGTGCTAAGATGTGCTCTGAGTATAAGAGACCCAATAACCATATGAAAATGAAAAGACAGTCCTGGGACAAGAGGAACTTCACAATAATGGCCTCCAGGACAGCCCAGTGCCATTGTGCTTAGACCACTCATTAATAAAATAAAGACTGACACATGAGGGAGTTGGGTCAGGTCTGATGAGGTTTCTTGAGATCGGGGAGACAATTTGGGTGGTTTGTGGTTATTTCAACAGCGCTAACTAGACCCTTTCCTCTCCTCCCCTCTGCAAGACCCCTTAACAGTGTGTCATGCTGTGCTCCTCGTCAGCCTATTTAGTTTGATCCCCTAGGAAAACAATCTCCACATATGCAGAGATTTTTGTTTATTTTTACCCCACCAAGAAGTTAATGTATAGGCCAAGATCAATAAGACTCTGAAATTATGAAAGGGAAGCAGCCAGGTAGTTTTTCCAATTCTCTTGCAAAAGAAAGGGTTCCAGGAGAATCCCTTCTGTACCAATCCTAGTGGTTAAATGTGATTGCTTGTATGCGAGTCACTGCATGAATGTTTAGCAGAAGGAGACCTCAGTATACCAGCTGGGAGTGAGTGAGCTTGTGAGTGTGTGCCTGATAGTGAGTGAGTGAGTATGTGTGTGTGGCCGCTCCTGCGTGTGTGTGTCTGCTATTGAGTGAGCTTGTAGGGGGGTGGGTGTGTGTGTGTGTGTGTGTATGTGTGTATCAGTGAGCTTGTCTGTATTGAGCATGTGTATGTGTCATTGAGCTTATCTGTATGGAGCATGTGGGTGTGTGACCATGAGCTTGTCTATATTACGCCTATGCATGTCAGTTTGTGTGTACCAATAAGCTTGCCTGTGTGCATCAGGGAGATTGTCAGTGAGCCTATGTTTTTAAGTCAATGAGCATATGTATATCAATGAGATGGTCTGTCTGTGAGCCTGTGCATCAATGAGCTTGTGACAGCGAGATTGTCTATATGTGGGTATGATTACTGTATAGTTAAAGGTTTTACTCTGAAAGGACCAATATTTTGACTTCGAAAAAGAAGAAATATACCAATAATTATAGGTAAGGCTGTCTTGCCACCCGAGACAATTGAAAAGTGTATATATACACACACACATAAATTTTTTAATTACATACAATACACAGCACAATGACTTTGTTGGAGAGATATATAAATATATATATATATATATATATATATATATATATATATATATATATATATATATATATATATATATATATATATATATATATATATATTTATTTTTATTTTTTTTTCAGGGCTGCTTTGTATCCCCAGTCCAGCCCTGCTCAGGAGAGATTCAAAACAGAGAATGTGGTGGTCAGAGTAGACCTAGAGAGAATTCCCCCTTCATCATTATGAAGAAAAAGGGCCAGCACTTGGGAGTATTATAGGAGTCGTAATTTTACAGCAGCAAAAGAGTTATCTTTTGGCCATCCAAGAAAAGCTACTATATTGTATAGTCAAGTTCAAATATACAGTTTTAATAAAAATTATTCAACACCATTGAAAATCAGGTTTGCCAAAATGTACAGAATTTTTAGCGGTTTGTAATGAACAAATCAAGCAAGTAATTGAAATCTTTTAACACAAAAAATGCTTCAAGTGGTTTCCGCATATTCAATTGAAAATACATCTTATAATCACTTCTACAGTCTCAAAATTGTTTAACCCATTCACAGCAAGTATCTTTAGTACTTACTAGAGCACCCTTTTACTGTTATGACCTGCTACAAACGAAATGCATAGCCAAACACCAACTTCTGGCACCGTTCCTGAGGAATCTTAGCCCATTGCTCATGAGCAATGGCCTCCTTTTCATTGATATTCTTGGGTTTGTGTGCTGCAACTGCCTTCTTCAAATCCCACCAGTTAGGTGACTGATGCCATTGCAGAATTTTCCAGGACTACTTCTGCAACCAAGCCTTGGTGGAATTTTAAGGTATGCTTAGGATAATGGTTTTGTTGAAAGGTTTAACTATGCCTAAGCTCCAGCTTCTTCACAGATGGCATGACGTTTTCTACTAGGATTTCCTGATACTTCAATTAATCCATCTTGCCTTCCACACGCTGCAGGTACCAAAGAATGCAAAGTAGCCCCAGAGCAATATCGAGCCACCACCATGCTTAACTGTTCTTTTCAGAGTATGCTTCATTTTCTTCCTCCAGACATGCTGCTGATGCATTGGGCCGAAAAGTTGTGGTTTTGTTTCATTACTCCACAGAACAGAATCCCCCAATTTTTGTGGCTTATTAATAGGATTCTGAACAAATTGGAGCGGACTTGTGTGCTTTTGGGTCAGTAGAGGTGTACGCCTTGGAGTTCTGGCATGGAAACCTCCTGCGTTTAGTACGCACCTTCCTGTGTTTACTAAAACCATATTTCTAACATGCAGTCAAACGTGACACTCTACAAATCCCTAGTCAGTTCAGGTATTTCAATTGCTCCAGCTCAAGCACCCCTAGTGCAACTAATGAAGCCCTTGATTGGTTGCAACAGGTGTGCTTGAGTGAGTGAGGGTTTATATTCAGGGGGTTAAATAATTTTGAGACTGGAGAAGTCATAAGTTGCATTTTTAGTTGAATTTGGGAAAATTACTTGAAGCATTCATTGTGTTGAGCTATTTCAAATGCTTTTGTTTGATTTGTTTATTACAAACAGCTCGAAGTCTGTAAATCTTGACAATAAAGATGATTTTCAATGGGGGTTGAATAATCTTGATTACAACTGTTATATGCATTTTTCAGGGTTTTTTCCACTAAAGGGCAAATTGTTGGGAACTCCATGTAAATTCAACATTTTAAGACAAAATAGCCCTCTGTGCATGCTCCATCCATAAAGCATTTTTTCCTAGTTGCTTTAATAAAAATGCTGCTATCTACACAAACACAGATAGATATGTTTAGACATATAAACCACATTGTGCTTGTTCCCTTCAAAATAAATTTTATATATATATATATATATATATATATATATATATATATATATATATATATATATATATATATATATATATATATATATACACACACACACACACACACACACACACACACACTTACAGTTGATCCATGAGAGGAGTACTTTCGTAAACGGGTTGGAGAAGTGAACTCGACCTCTTTATCCATAAACAGACCATCGCTGTTTGAGTCTTGTATGTAAAACAAAAAACAAAATGTAACCCTTATTATAATTAAGTGGAAACAATCTACTTCAGATAAGAAAAACAAAATTAAATTTAAAAAAAAACAAAGCAATGGTGACGATTATATACTGCTCGGAGTGTCCCTTTAATACCTCTAAACATATATCTGTAGCAGTTAAACCAGAATGACTTAAAATAGATAAGAGTTATTAGTTAAAAATTCACTTTCCAAATGCCAGAAACATCTACCCATAGTACACAAGCCTTGAAATTACATCGCAACAGATCTGGTGTCTACCAAGTTATTTCATTTAATTTTTTTCAAATTCTCACCTTTTTTTGCTCTAAATCTTTGAGACTTTTCAAACGATACAGGTCCTTTAAGACCATCAGAAATCTTTACATCATATGCTCCAGGGGGTGGTGCACAGCCTAAAAAAAAAACAAACAAAAAAAAAACAACCAGCATTAAAATATAGTGACATAAAGAGTAAAATCAGGAGTGTGGAATTCATATTGCATAACTTTTAGTTCTTGGCACGCACATTTTTCTGGGTTTTAGCCCTGCTGCAGACTAATGACAGATATTCTGCAGGGAAGCCTGTGGATGACACTGCCAGGTCAGGGAGTATGTGGTCTGCAACTCCAGCAAGTGCATAAATGAATTTGTTATGGTGCCAGAAGGCCTCCTTGCGCACTTTTACCTCAATGGGTTAAACCTCTCTCGAACCATTTAACACTGAAGTTGCCTCAAGAAAGAAATGTACTCTTTTTAAGCCAGTTTTATAAATGGGGAGTGATTGGTTGAGAGCATCAGCTGACCGATCTTAGCCAATCAGCAGCACCACTGCCTGGTGGCACTCTTCACTCCCCAGTTGCAGGAGAAACTCCAGGGGGAGTTTGGCTTCCCTCTCCAACAGCCCAGAGGACCTTTTGGGGTTTGATACCCTAAATCAAGCACAGACCGGTTGGAGGTCTGGTACCTTGGGGTAATGGGGGAGAGAGATATGGCATATGCTTACAGTGCATCCCAGGTGGACTTGAGGATCTTTGGAGATCGCTTGGACTCTTAACCTATCAAGAGCTGGACCAGGAGATACCCTGAAACGCTCAAGAACGGTCACACACACGCTCAGGAAAGCTTTAAGCGGGTATTGCTCGATTCCCAAACCCCAGATAGAGCGCTATTTGGAGGAGAGGTATGGGAGGATACCTGGATCTTAAGAGTGCTCCCTTCCCCAGAGTTTCAAAAATCTCTTGTGAGTTTGGAAATCCTCGCCGGATCAGAGAATAGCTGCAACCCGGTAAAAAAAATAAAAAAATATCCAACATGCTTTAACTCTGGCATGGATTATTCGATCAGGGCATTATTTGGATAGCAAGCTTTCCAGGCATATATCTTGTGTGGGGATATGGTACAGGAAAATGTGGTTCTGGCTGACTTTTTTAGGCTCTGATTCAAGGACTGTGAGGACGCAACAGGGAGCTAATTGTGTTAGCTGGGAAAATTTTATTTAGTCCCCAGATAGAATAGCGCTGGGGAGAACAATTGTACTGTACATTGCATTGTATGGAGGGCCCCATGCAGGAAGAGTCAACATTACGGTGTATAAATAGTGGTGTGCTGTGCAATAAAGATCATTCTACTACCTACATTCAGTCTCGACTAAAGTAGAGGGGAAAGGCTAGAATAACTGTTTTACAGAAGATAAGGTCTCCTAAGGAAATAGTTATAACTGCTGCAGCCTGGTCTGTTGGAAGAGGTCCTTAGAGACCCCAGTCAAGCATTAGAATATCTGAGTTCTGGTTGGTGACAGGCATGTGCTCCAGGATCCTATGGACAGAACGTCCAAAACTAATACCATATACAGTCCACTTCAGCCATTACCACATATGTGCAACGACTTAGATATCAATTTTCCAGCATATCTATCAGACAACCAGGAGTGGCAATCACAATCCCACAGCCTTGATCTTCAAGAGATAGGTCTTCTGTCAGTAACTGTATGAATTCCAGGTGTCTTTCCAAACCCAATACACTGCATGGCCAAAAAAAATAAAAAAAAAATTAATTTGCCAACTGGATTTAACTAATCAAAATAGGTAATAGCCTCCTATTAGATAGTTACTGCATGAGCAATTATTTTTCAGCTGGCAACAAGCTATTTAACCTCAACTGATGCAATGAGTAGCTTCTCATTTTTGAAATACCATGTTGAAAGACATCCTGTGGTAATGGAAAAGATGTTAGTCTGTTTGAGAAGGGTCAAATCATTGGCATGCCTCAAGCAGAGAAAATATCTAAGGAGATTGCAGAAATTACTAAAATTGGGTTAAGAACTGTCCAAAGCATTATTAAAAACTGCAAGGATAGTGGGGAACCACCAGTAATGGGCACATCAGGGTAAGAAGAGAGGCAGATGAAGTGATGCACCCATCATGTCTAGTGCCTACTGTACAAGTCTGTGGGGCAGTGCTATGATCTGAGGTTGCTGCAGTTGGTCAGGTCTAGGTTCAGCAACATTATGTTCTCAAATAATGAGGTCAGCTGACTACCTGAATATACCGAATTACCGGGTTATTCCATCAATGGATTTTTTCTTCCCTGATGGCACAGGCATATTCCAAGATGACAATACCAGGATTCATCGGGCTCAAATTCTGGAAGAGTGGTCCAGGGAGCATGAGACATTTTCACACATGGATTGGCCAGACCTTAACCCAACTGAGATTCTTTGGGATGTGCTGGAGAATGCTTTGCAAAGTGGTCCGACTCTCCCATCATCAATACAAGATCTTTATGAAAAATGAATGCAACACTGGACGGAAATAAATCTTGTGACATTGCAGAATCTTATCGAAACAATGCCACAGCGAATCCGCACCGTAATCAAAGCTAAAAGGTGGTTCAACCAAATATTAGAGTGTGTGACTTTTTTTGGAACCAGGCAGTGTAGTTTCCTCTTCAACCTACTGTGCGAGCCAAAAAGATTGCATATGGTCAGACTCTACCATCCTGTCAATTTTGGACAGTGTTGTGATACAGACCAACAAGGGAATAAGGAAGGCTGCAGTCTCAGTCACACCAATATCGACATGGTTCTGTAAACCAATAGGAATGTCTGGTCTTTGGATAGGTGTTGGTTCCTTATCAACTTCCAGGATATGTGAAGGCAGAATCAATCCACAGTCTGGGGGATCTTGCCACCCTTTGTGGTTAAGCTGTAGTCCTCCCTGAATAAATGCCAGTCTCTGTCAGTTAATTCATCCTGCTTTTTCTGAGACCAGTGTGTAATTCCAGTGCGTTTTGGTTTCATTCTGCCTAAATTTGTGGAGTTTTACTACTTTCTGCTCTTTGACCTCCAGAGTCCATCTCTTTTCTATCAGATCACCACAGAACTGGGACTTTTCACGCTTCTGTTTAACATCTAGGCCTTCAATGAAACCAAGTGACACTCTTTGTACAGTGGATTATAGTCAATTGTTGTATCATCAGAGGCATCCTATTCAAAACACAAACTTTCGGTCATTCAGATGCTGAATGCATCTCCTATTCATTATACCTCCCAAATACTACTCCTTTATTGCATGGAGTGCTTTAGTTTTGCCTCTCACTGCAGACTTATCCTTCCTTGATCGTCCTCCCTTTTTAATATCTGTTATCTTTGTTCCCTTTCGTGTGGATCATCCAACATTCTCCTGCCAATCTCTTAGGAACGCCTTCAATTTCTCTTAGAGTAGCTTCGTTCTCATCTACTTTTCTCTGCCTGCGTTTGAAAGCGTCATCTTATACTAACTCGACTTCTTTTCCCCCCTTTTTTTCTTGGCCAACAACTCTTTGAGAGACAGAAGATGTGTTTTGTATCTAGTCTGTTTGGATTTCCTCCTCTTCTTTCTTTATCTCTTTCCACATTGGATTTCTTTCTGTAGTTGGGATAAGTAGTCCTTGATCGCTTCTTCTCATTTAAATGGTTATATAGTGTCTGTAGTACCCTGATGCCGTCCTACCAATTTAATGTTAAATTGGTTTAAAGGCTAAACAAGAGTCCATGCCCTCTTTGAGAATTGTAATTTTCCTCTTGCTCATTTACTGTACCCACACATTATATACAGTCTTTCCTCGCCATTAAATGGTCTTTTTAAAGATACCATTGATTTCATATCATAATTAAATATATATATATACACACACACACATATATATATATATATATATATATATACACATACACACACATAAAAAAAAAAAGTTATAAAATGTGATTTATTTATTTTTTTAAAACACTTTTTCTAACATTGACCCCCAAAATCTGTTACGCATCTTTTATCGTCAAAAAACACCCTTGCTAAATAGTTTGAAATACCCAACGTTAACATGTTCTGAGCTTTTTTGGGAAAGTTATAGGGCTATAAGTACAAGTAACAGTCAAACATTGTGGTTTCAAAATATATATTTTTTTAAAAGTAAACCATTGTAACAGTTATACGTCATAAATTATTGAATCACATCTCACATGTACATATTTTTAAAGTAGACAACCCAGGGTATTCAATATGTGGTATGTCCAGTCTTTTTTTAGTAGCCACCTAGTCACAAACACTAGCATTTATATTTGTTTGTGTGTTAAAAATGCAAAAAACTATTATGAACGCCAACCTTTGCCAGTGTTGGTGACTAAGTGGCTACTAAAAAAAGACTGAACATACCCCATTTGCAATACTTTGGGTTGTCTTCTTTGGCAAATGGTATGCCATCGTGGGGGTAATTCTCATTCCTGGGCTACCATACGGCCTCAAAGGCAACATAACAGCTACACCCAGGACTCACAGCACACATCCCTGCAGGACTTGCCAAAAGCAGAGGTAGCATTTCTGGATGATCGCCTTGAATACCTGGACTTCTTATTTTTCCTACTTTTTGTTTTAAATTGTATTTCTTTCTTTCCAGTATTACAGCTTTGTTGATGACTATTGCACCCTCCATCCTTAACTCTTGTTACATACCTGTCTCTTGCTCTCTCTACCCTCTCCTCCAGCTCTGCTTCACTCCCACCATATTTGATTGATATTTCCTGTGCTAACGTGTCTTATATCCCACCTCCTATAGACTGTAAGCTCGATTGAGCAAGGTCCTCTTCAACCTATTGTTCCTGTAAGTTTTCTTGTAATTGTCCTATTTATAGTTAAATCCCCCCTCTCATAATATTGTAAAGCGCTATGGAATCTGTTGGCGCTATATAAATGGCAGTAATAATAATAATAACCACCAATCTAGCAAATTTCAGTGTGAAAATCAAGCCTTATATTTGACTCTATAACTTTTAAAAATCACTATAAAACACGTATATGGGAGGGTACTGTTATACTTGGGAGACTTCGCTGAACACAAATATTAGTGTTTCGAAACTTATCACAAGGATATAAATGAAAGTGCAGTTTCACTGACAATATCATTGATGTGATATTTAAATTTTTTAAACACTAATATTTGTGTTCAGTGAAGTCTCCAGAGTAAAACAGTGCCCCCCCATGTACAAGGTTAAATATAGTGCTAGCAAATTAAAGCGGCACGGTCATGCCGAACTTACCTTTCCTCAATCTCTTCCTCTTCCTCTTCTCCCCCTCTCTCAGGATCTGTTCTTCTTTTCTTCCTGTCTTCTTTAGTTTTCTTTAAAATTCATAAGACAAAGTAGGGACTCTTTGCCTTATGGAGGATTCCTCCGCTTGACCAGCTCTGACCAGCGGAGGAGCAAAGTGTGCTTCATTTCCGCTGGTCAGAGCAATTTTCCCATGATCCTTACCTTTCCTCTGTGTTCCCACAATGCTTCCTGTCACTTTCCACAAAACTGCCGAATTGTGTTCTAACTGAATGACAACAGTATGTTCGTTTCTTTTAGAACGCAATTCGGCACTTTATTCGGATCGGAATTTCATTCTAATGAATGAAACTCTGATCCTATTCATTGCTGTGGCTGCATCTTGCAGCCGCTTAGTAGATAACTCCCTAATTCCCACGGTATCAGGGAGTTATCTACTAAAAGGCTGAAAGACCTAAATTGGTCTTTCAGCCACATTTACTAATACTAAGTAAAAATTACTTAGTATTAGTAAATAATATGCCCCTACTCGCTATACCGCGAGTAGGGGCATGTCTGGTAAACAGTGAGAAGCCTGTGGCTGCTCACTGAAAAAAAACAAAAAACAAAAAAAAAAAAAAAACTATTGGCCCGCACCCCTAAACGACGGGTGGGGGCCCTAAAGTAAAATCAGGGGGGAGACCTAATGTCGTCCCCCCCGGCCCCCACCCCTGCGCGGTGGGTGGGTGGGGCACCAACTCTCCACCCACCCTCCGGCCCCCGTCCGCCGCATAAAGATAATGTGGAGGGTCCGGCCCCCGTCCGCCGCATAAAGATAATGTGGAGGGGGACACCTACTGTCCTCCCCCCCCCCCCACCCCTGGGCGGCGGCCAAGTGATAATGGAGGGGAGGGGGGACGGGGACCTACTGTCCACCCCCCCTCCTGCCCCCACCCCTGGGTGGCGGCCATAATGATACTGTCCACCCCCCTCCGGCCCTAAGTCAATTTCCCCCCTCCCCACCAAGATGACTAGGTGTCCCCCAAGCCCCTAGTCACCCACCCAAATAAAAAGTCCCTATCTACCCCTCACCCTAAAAAAATAGTGGGGGGAATAAAATAACTAACCTGTAAAATAAAATTAAACTTACCATTCAACGTCTTTTCTCAAATCTTCATTTTTCAGTCCCAAAAAAGGCCAAATAAAAAACCATCATAACTGTCGAATTGAAAATAAAATAAAAATCCCGAGCGCAAAAAAAAAAAAAACAACCTGACGAAAAAGAAAAAACCAGAGCGCAAAAAAATAATCCATCTTCATCCGTGGAGGGCTCCGCAGGGTGGGAGAAGGCTTATAAAGCCTTGCCCCGCCCTGCAATTAGGCTAAGAACACTCTGATTGGTGGGTTTAAGCCATCAGAGTGCTCTGTCATTTTACACAGCGTGGGAAAGTTCTTTTGAATTTTCCCACGCTGTGTAAAATGACAAAGAGCACTCTGATTGGCTTAAACCCACCAGAGTGTTCTTAGCTTAATTGCACCCGCCGCCCAGGGGTGGGGGGCAGTAGGCCCCCTCATTATCATTATGGCCCCCACCCGCGCGAGGAAACTATAGTTTTTTTTTTTTTAAAACAGACTGCTCACTGTTTAGTGGACATGCACCTACTCGCGGTATAGCAAGTAGGGGCATTGGGGAGATTTTAATCTCCCTTGTGCTATTATGGGGGTCATATTGACCCCCATAGAGTGAGGGGGACCTAGGGGGCTTATGAAGTGGTGGGGAGCACTGCTCCCTGCCGCTTCTATCTTTACATATTACAAGGAGGGAGCTGCGTGCCGGTATCTCCCTCCTTGTAATAAACGGAGCGAACAAACGAACACTGATACACGGATACTCAGTGTTTGTTTGTTCGGCTGATATTTCTATTCACTCATTTGTCTGTCTGATGAATGAATAGATGAAATTCCCGTTCGCATGTCCAGGTGTTTCACTGGGCATGTGAGGGAATCTCACAGTCTGTCTAGTGTGAGTTGATGACGTGTCCCACAGGGACTTCGTCAACCCACACAAAGATGGCGGCGCCCTGAATAAAGATCGGGGCTAGAAAATAAGGAATAAAAAATAGGTAATGTGGGGGGCTTAGGGGCATTTGGGGGTGACTAGGGTGTTAGATGTAGTGGAGGCCGGAGGGGGGTTAAAAAAAAAAAAACAGGATTCGGCATGACAGTGCCGCTTTAAGTTCTCTGGACTTTCTGCCTGGGTTGTCAGGCAGGTCCCCCAAATTGCAATCAAGAAAATGACTTAATTATGTAAAAATATTAGGGATGCACCGAAATGAAAATTTTGGTCTGAGACCGAAAATTCAGGATGCCCTTGGTGGAAAAACGAAACTGAAAATTAATTTTCCCCAAAAGATTTTAAAATTGTTTTATCTATAATTTTATTGAGTCAATAACTGCACATATGGAAATCAAAGTTTACACTTGTAATTGGGGAACGTGGCAAACCCATACCAAGAGGAAGAATTCACCAACTGTCCCCCATACCCACCTCCCCACAAACAAAACCTATATCAAAGCCAAGGTCCATAGTCTGTGGTTAGAGGGCTGAAGTCAGAAGTCAAAGTACTGAAAAATCCCCTGATAACGGGTCGGCACTAGGGCTGATCTTGCAGCATAACCACTACAGAATTATGTAGTGGTTATGGTAGAGTGTTTCTTTAGGGGAGACTAAGCACTATGACCAGTAAAGCACCCCGCAGTGGTAATGCAGCCAGTAGACCCTGGGCATTAACCGCAGGTAACCGGTCAATTTAGTAATTGACAGTGCCATTTGAACACCTGTACCTGTAGTGGTTATGGTGCCTACTTTTCTTTTGAAAAAAGAAATTGGTGCACCAAATATATTAACCTGTTACAATTTGGCTTTAAATACACTACAATTCTGTGTTTAACAAATAAGCCCCTTGTAAAATTGCAGATGAAGCAAAACAAAATGTAGGTTTGTCCCTTTAAGAGAGTGTATAGGGCTGTGATTTAAGTAAGGGAATACGGGGAATGAACCTTCCATTGCCTTGGAAACAGAAAGTCAACAACTTATTAGGATATTATAATGTCAATCAAACTAGCCTGCATTGCAGGACAGGGAGAGAAAAGTAAGTTTCTTCCGGTCATGAATCATCTCTCCCTAGCTCCCTCCAATTGGTCAAATCCAGAGTGGTACATTCCGGCTATAGGATCGACGGGCGGAGCAGTCGATTGCAAGCAGCAAAAAGGGGGGGGTTTCATGCCTACGTCAGGGCTGTGGGGCCTGCCTGGATTTGTACATTTCTTCATCTCACCGTGCAGGGAAGTGAGGTGGAGCAGGAAGCAGATAGAAGGATTGGTAACAAGCCAGCGAAAGAGACATGGACAGCCAAGTATTGAAAAAGAAAAGCAGGTAGTTTAGGCAGAATTATGGCCATTGGGTCTCAAGGAATCCAAGAGCAGGTTTGAGAGAGGCTCAAGGCCAGAAAGCAAGACCTAGGAGACAAGGGAACTAGGAAGATGGCACAGACAAGGGAACATGGAATTAGAGAGGTTTGGGATAGGGTATTGGCAGAGAGGACTATGGGAGAGGGATTTGGATGTTAGGGGTTGTAGTTTTCAGCAGATTAGACCAGTTTTCAGCTGAAATTTTGGTGCATCCCTAAAAAAAAATATTACATACCGTATATACTCGAGTATAAGTTGACCCGAATATAAGTCGAGACCCCTAATTTTCCCCCAAATACTGGGAAAACTTATAGACTCTAGTATAGGACTAGAGTGGGAAATGCAGCAGCTACTGGTAAATTTCTAACTAAATTATATACCCAAAAAATTATATTAATTGCTAATGAATGCTGTGTGTGTATATAATGCAGTGTGTGTGTGTGTGTATGAATGCAGAGCATTCGTGGGGGGTGGGCATTTTTATAATTTATTTTATTATATAAATTTGTATTTATATTTTTTTGTCCCCCCTCCCTGCTTGATACATTGTCAGGGAAGGGGGCTCTCATTCCTTGGTGGTCCAGTGGCATTGGCTGTGTAGGAGGGGGGCTGGCAGAGAGTTGTTACTTACCTTTCCTGCAGCTCCCATCTCTCTCCTTCGGTCCGGTCAGCTCCCCTGTAAGTCTCGCGGTCTGAGTGCCACGCGGAGCATTGCCACAGTAACCTGTGGCAACGCTCTAATCCTGCAGCTCTCGCGAAACTTACAGTGGGAGTTGACAGGGGAGCTGACGGACCAGAGGAGAGAGAAGGGAGCTGACAGGAGCTGCAGGAAAGGTAAGTTACAGCTCTCTGCCAGCCCCCAACAGGACTGCCAGCCTTGTAATTAGCCCGGCGGTCCTTGTCTATATTATGGCAATGTAAGTTGCCACAATACAGACAGTGACTCGAGTATAAGACGATTGGGGGATTTTCAGCACAACAAATGTGCAGAAAAACTCGTCAAATACTCTAGAATATACGGTAAATTTGCACGTAGAATTTCAAATATATATATATATATATATATATATACACATACATATATATATATATACATATATATATATATATATATATATATATATATATATACATACATATATACACACACACACATACACACTTATATATTTAAAGTCTTCGCGTATTTTTATGAAATTATTTATGTAATTATGTATATGGACGTATGTATATTACCTATTTTTCTTTATATATACACACAGAGATAGAGATATATAGATATATATATATATATATCTCTCTCTCTCTCTCTCTCTCTCAAGACACAGAATAAAATTACATGTATGTATGTATGTATGTATGTATGTACGTACGTACGTACGTACCTACGTACCTGTCACAGGTGCCTCATCCCAAGGCCCTATTTAGCCTTGTACTGCAGAGAGCCCCAACTGGAAATTTTTCCCAAAGTAAAAATCTCATAAGAGCAGACATTAGGCTGTTAGAGTAGGACCTGCCAAAGATGGGATGGCAAGCTTATGCAATGTATGATCATAATGTAACTAAACCCCCATTATTTTTTACCAAAAAAAAAAAAAAAATCTGTCAACACTGAAGTTGCTATTTAGTGGATAGGTGAGTGCGCTGGATCTTGTGTATTGTATAAATTGTCCCCCAGCAGTACCCCATTTATGCATGTTCAGGTGAGTGCAGCACCCGGTTTCAAAATTGTAAATATACACACACACACACACACACACACACAAGAAAAAGTATGTGAACCCTTTGGAATGATATGGATGTCTGCACAAATTGGTCATAAAATGTGATCTGATCATCTAAGTCACAACAATGGACAATCACAGTCTGCTTAAACTAATAACACACAAAGAATGAAATGTTGCCATGTTTTTTTATTGAACACACCATGTAAACATTCACAGTGCAGGTGGAAAAAGTATGTGAACCCTTGGATTTAATAACTGGTTGAACCTCGTTTGGCAGCAATTACTTCAACCAAATGTTTACTGTAGCTGCAGATCAGACATGCACAACGGTCAGGAGTAATTCTTGACCATTCCTCTTTACAGAACGGTTTCACTTCAGCAATATTCTTGGGATGTCTGGTGTGAATCGCTTTCTTGAGGTCATGCCACAGCATCTCAATCGGGTTGAGGTCAGGACTCTGACTGGGCCACTTCAGAAGGCGTATTTTCTTCTGTTTAAGCCATTCTGTTGTTGATTTACTTCTATGCTTTGGGTCATTGTCCTGTTGCAACACCCATCTTCTGTTGAGCTTCAGCTGGTAGACAGATGGCCTTAAGTTCTCCTGCAAAATGTCTTGATAAACTTGGGAATTCATTTTTCCTTCGATGATAGCAATCCGTCCAGGCCCTGACGCAGCAAAGCAGCCCCAAACCATGATGCCCCCACCACCATACTTCACAGTTGGGATGAGGTTTTGATGTTGGTGTGCTGTGCCTTTTTTTCGCCACACATAGTGTTGTGTGTTTCTTCCAAACAACTCAACTTTGGTTTCATCTGTCCACAGAATATTTTGCCAGTACTGCTGTGGAACATCCAGGTGCTCTTGTGCAAACTGTAAACGTGCAGCAATGTTTTGTTTGGACAGCAGTGGCTTCCTCTGTGGTATCCTCCCATGAAATCCATTCTTGTTTAGTGTTTTACGTATTGTAGATTCGCTAACAGGGATGTTAGCATTTGCCAGTGACTTTTGTAAGTCTTTAGCTGACACTCTAGGATTCTTCTTCACCTCACTGAGCAGTCTGCGCTGTGCTCTTGCAGTCATCTTTACAGGATGGCCACTCCTAGGGAGAGTAGCAGCAGTGCTGAACTTTCTCCATTTATAGACAATTTGTCTTACCATGGACTGATTAACAGCAAGGCTTTTGGAGATACTTTTATAACCCTTTCCAGCGTTATGCAAGTCAACAATTCTTAATCGTAGGTCTTCGGAGAGCTCTTTTGTGTGAGGCATCATTCACATCAGGCAATGCTTCTTGTGAAAAGCAAACCCAGAACTGGTGTGTTTTTTTCATAGGGCAGCTGTAACCAACACCTCCAATCTCATCTCATTGATTGGACTCCAGTTGGCTGACATCTCACTCCAATTAGCTCTTGGAGATGTCATTAGTCTAGGGGTTCACATACTTTTTCCACCTGCACTGTGAATGTTTACCTGGTGTGTTCAATAAAAACATGGCAACATTTCATTATGTGTGTGTTATTAGTTTAAGCAGACTGTGGTTGTCTATTGTGACTTAGATGATGATCAGATCACATTTTATGACCAATTTGTGCAGAAATCCATATCATTCCAAAGGGTTCACACACTTTTTCTTGCAACTGTGTATGTGTGTATATATAAAAAAGTGTACCATCCTGTGCACTGTCTGCTTGTTTTTCTTTTCCCTCTCTCCCCCCTCACTCTGCTCTTCAACAAGATATTTATGACCCTCTGCTAAGATGGTGTCTATTTTCTAACAAACCTGTGTCTTATCTACTCATGTCACTTTAACCCCTGTATCACAACTCAACTTTGAATTATATGTGTTGTTTTACTCAGAAATGCTTCAGACTTGAAAAAGGGAGGTTCTCCCAAAAGCTTGCCATTAAAAAATTCTGTTAGTCCAATAAAAAAGGTATTACAAGAATTGTATCTGTTATTTTTACATACACACACACACACACACACACATACATATATATATACACACACAAAGTTTTTTTTCCCCACTTTAAAAAAATAATATAATATAATATAATATATATCTCTCTCTCTATATCAGGGCTCGACAAACATGTGCCTCTTAACTCCAAGCAACGAACTCTTCTTTCCGTCTGACTGAGAACCCACATTTCATTAATATGGTTCAGTCACGGAGGCCAGGATACAGTCCACCCAGCAGAGCAGATGTTGCAGGGAAATTGCTGGATAAAGTGTATGACAGAGAAATGAAGCAATGTGCAACAGCTCTGGAGGGTAGAATTGTTAACCTAAGTATTGATGGGTGGAGTAATGTCCACAATGATCCTATTGTATGTGCTTGTATAACAGCAGCAGAAGGGAAAGTCTTCCTTGCACAAACAATTGATATGTCAGGAAATGCACACACAGCAGAATACTTACAAGAAGTGACAGGAAAAGCTATAATAACATGTGAACAAAAATTCAAATGTCTAGTACGCAGTTTGGTCACAGACAATGCTGCAAATGTATCCAAGATGAGAAGAAATTTAGAAGAGCAGGAAGGGAATACAAAGCTAATAACATGTGGTTGCAGTGCTCATTTGCAGCACCTCTTAGCCAAAGACTTAAGTGTTCCAGAAATAAAGACTAATGTTGTTGAAATTGCTAAATACTTCCGTAACAATCTTTTTGCTGCAGCAGCTCTGAAAAGGATGGGTGGAACCAAGCTAACGCTCCCACTAGATGTTAGATGGAACTCTGTGGTGGGCTGTTTTGAGCAGTATATCAAAAACTGGCCTATTCTAATGACAGTTTGTGAACAAAATAAAGATAAAATAGATGGCCAAAATCCTCAACATTGGGCTTAAGAGAAATGTTGAACATTTGCTGAGCATCCTGAAACCCATCTCTGAAGCTTTAAACAAAATACAGAAAAATAGCTGTTTTATTGCTGATGCTGTTGAAATTTGGAAGGAACACTTAAAAACAGAACTACACATGGACAGAATTAAAGTACAAGCATTAAAAAAAACGAATGGGACAAGTACTGTCTCCAGCTCATTTTTTGGCAAATATTGTCATTATCCAGTACCAGGGTCAAAAATTAAGTGCTGAGGAAGGGGAGTTAGCTATGACATGGGTATCCAGCAATAATCCATCTGTAATGCCAACTATAATAAAGTTCAAAGCTAAGGGGGAACCATTCAAGAAATATATGTTTGCTGAAGATATTTTAAAGAAAGTCACACCAGTAAACTGGTGGAAGTCACTTAAGCACTTGGAGTTAGAGACTGTTCAAGTAATGATTTGACTTTTAAAAGCAGTAGCTTCTTCTGCAGGTGTTTGGTGTTGAAAGAATATTCTCTTCCTTTGGACTCATTCATTCTAAATTGAGAAATCGTTTGGGACCCGATAAAACAGGAAAGCTTGATGAGTGAGCTACAGGGGACAGTCTTTAAATTTTTCATGTGTAGGCTGGGCTGACAGTTTAAGTTTCTTAAAATATATATATATTGTTTAGCCAAATTAGTTAACAAACATGGATGTTTGTTTAAGCAAATAACATATGCTGTAATGTTATTGTTTCAGTTGAATAAATCTATTTAAATTGTTAAGGTAATGATTATTTTTCTCCTTCGTAAGTACAACAGAAAAGTTGTCCAAATATGAATGATTAACCTATTAAACTGGGAATAAAAAAAAAAACTAATATGAAAAGTTGTTATTCTAAAAATCTTCATCTTGCATATTAAAGTTATACCAGCAAGAATTAGTCTTTATGTAGAAAACTATGATTTAAATCAAGCCTTATTGACTAGTGATTTAAATCAGTTTGATTTAAAATCAAATCCACCCTCCAGCCATGTGACTGTTCTTTCAGAGTGATCACATGGCCCATGAGGTCCTATTTCGCAGAGGGGGGAATGGGGGTAATTTACATATACATAGATTTTTTAAAATTTATTTTACTGAGTGCTGGGGGGTATATATATATATATATATATATATATATATATATATATATATATATATATATATATATATATATATATATATATATATTTATATTTCATTTATTTTACTGAGTGCCTCTACCCCTCGAGGCACTCAGCACACTGGTAGAGCATTGAAGCCTGTCTGATGGCTTCCGATGTTCTGCCTCACTGTCGGGCGCCACGTAGAGTAACCCGGAAGTGATCACCCGGCGGCCCGGCAGTGAGGGAGGGTATTGCAGGATGCATCAAAATTGAAGCAACGCTGCAATACCCTTAGAGCAGCTGGAAGTGATCATGATCGCTTCCAGCGCTCATATGTGCCGCGGACGTACAGGATATGTCAGTGGTCTTTAACTGTTTTACTGTCTGACATACCCTGTATGTCTATGGTTAATAGTATGCCTTTTTGGGGTAGTTGGAATAAGCAGCCTGTCAAAATATTTCAAAACAGAATATGGAGCCATCAAAACCATCTATGAAAATTCACACTTAAAGGATCACTATAGTCAACATATAAAAGCAAGAAAAACAGGTCCCCAAGCCTTCTTTCTTGCTTTTAAACAAACTTCCAACTAATAAAAAATAAATTGGAGCCCTTTTTATTATTAAAACTTACCTCCGTTCCAGCGCCGAGCTCGCCAGGCCATGCCCCCTTTTTCGTCAAAATGACGACATCACAGGGCCCAATAGGACGCCTTTCTTTGAGAAGAGGCATCGCGCTCTGGTGCACATGCGTGACTTCGAGCTGCACCAATCAGGTTCTTCATAGAGCGGCATTGAATGCCGCTCTATGAAAGAACTGAGCGCTCTACCGCGCATGTGCATGGTCGCAAGTTGAGCTGACTGCCAGCTCAGCTCGCTGTCTATGCCCGCCCCCTCCTATGACAACCCTCCAGCCCAAAGTAAGTATGCAAACACTATAGAGAAATATCTATATAGTGTTTGTATACACACTGTAAATAAATATTGTTAAACATACACACTCCATCTATCTCTTTCTCACTCTCATACCCACTCAGACAACCACCCACCCTCAGGCACAAAAGAAGTTTACCTACAGTTTGAATCCTCTCCGGTCTTCAGCCTGTCAGCTCGAGCCGACGCTGTGTTGATGACCGGCTCCGGGGTTTCTACAGGAGATAGGAGGCACTAGCTCCAGTCTGCTGATAGCACGTTTGAGGTCTTCACCCAAGCGTGAAGATGAATGTGAATTATGCATTCATCAACTCAAAAGTCCCTCTGGTGGCAGTCTGAGTGACTGCAACTGGAGGTGTTCCTAGCTTCCAATGTAAACACTGTATTTTCTGAGAAAACACAGGTGTTTACATGAGCTTTAGTTAAAAATCTGAAATTGACAAGTCTCTTTACTGAAAAGAGTTAACTGAGCATTCCACAAATTGAAATAAATTGACGAAAAAATGGTGGCAAGTTAAGGTATACTATATGCCTAATAATATACCCTGGAGTATCTGCTTTCTCAAATGGAAGGCCTTTGTGGGGTTAAAATCAGAAATAGGACCATCTATGAAAATTCCAACTATAGAAACTAAAAAATAGCATGGTCTCCTATATTTAGTTATAAAATATTTTACCAGGATGGATACATTGAGATTTCTCTTGTTTTCAATTATGTCCTGGGTCCCCTGCATTGTTACAATATTACAAAAAAAAAAACCACACACACACACAAATGTAATCCATAACAGGTAATAAATATTTTAATCCAAGACAGGTGCATTCTGTGCTGAGGTATATTACCATAGATCTCTAAAATGATTTTAGTTTAAAATGAAGATTTGACTGTGTCCCTGAGGTTATTCCATATGGCACTGTAGCTTCACAGAATAGTGGCAAATGCATACAATGAAGGAGAGAGTGTTGTTGTCTGCAGATGTAGCTCAACACAACATGGGTTTCTGTACAAGAATAACACACACCAGCTTTACGAAATACATATTACAAAAACCTTGTTATATGTAAACATGCCAAAACGGAGAAAAACACAACACAATTTTACTCCAATATTTAGCAGAAATTGGCAGTGAAATGGCTACGGAAAAAAAGTGTCAAACTAACCTTAGGTAAAAAGCCTGTGATGTATACTTTATATAAATATATACTTGTGTGTGGCAATTTTGTTTTCTGTGATGGGTATTAAACTTCCAAGACAAGCATACCAACTTCTAAAATTGTTTCACATTTTATTTTAGACCTTGTAGTTTGTGACCTGTAACTGTCAAAATAAACTGAAATCCTACACATATTATGTACCCTGTAAATCAAGACACATAAATTAATTGATTTTGTATAAACTTTTTCTAAGCTGTACAGATTATGCACTCTTCAGGAAGGAAACTATTTTATTTGGTGGGGGTGGGGTTCCACTATTTTGCATTTTTTTTTTGCAATAAATTAGGATTTATATAGGTTATATCAAATTAAAGCCTTTTTGACGTCTAAAAAAACAGGATATAATATGTGTTGGTACACTAAAAAAGAGATGCAAATTGCAGTCGAACACAAACAACAAAAAATGCAAAAATTGCTTGTGTCCTTCAGAGTAAGACAAACTTCTGAAGATGTGTCCTTAACACATCCACCAAAATCTTACTGTATTCAAGCCAGAAGCTTTAGATCTGCATGCGGTTTGCCCCCCCCAAAAAAAAAAAAAAAAAAAAGCAGTCTGCTGACATCATCAGAAGTAGTAGCCTGATCCAATCACAATGCCTCCCCATAGGATTGGCTGAGACTGACAAAGAGGCATAACAGGGGCAGAGCCAGCATGATTCAAACACAAGCCCTGGCCAGTCAGCATCTCCTCATAGAGATTAATTGAATCAATGAATCTCTATGAGGACAGTTAAGTGTCTGCATGCAGAGGGAGGAGATACTAAATGTTTGGATGCATTTTAGGCGGCCTGACCCAGGAAGGATCTCTAAACAGCTATATGAGGAGTGGCCAGTGAAGTGATCACTAGGTTGTAATGTAAACACTGCATTTTCTCTGAAAACACAGTGTTTACAGCAAAAAGCCTGAAGGTAATGATTCTACTCACCATAACAAATGCAATAAGCTGTAGTTGTTCTGGTGACTATAATGTCCCTTTAAGGGCTTAAAGCCTCTGTCTCTTTTGCACCTTCCCCAGCCCATCTGGATGTGTCTTTCGCCCCTTTGTGCAGAGTTAGTTTTAGCAGCACATTTCAATTAGTTTTAGTCAATCTTTTGACTAAAACTAATTGAATTTTACTTTTATTTATATTTTAGTAATCTGAATTGTTTGTTTTATTCGGCGAAAATTGTTAGTCGACCAAATTAACTCTGCTGGTGACTATAGTGGTCCTTTCATATAAAACAAAATAAAATTTTCCAGCTAACCTTTCCTTAAAATTTGAAAACCCATAGTTAGCCAAAATAGGGAATACACAAGGAACTTTCTCACTAACTGAATTGTAACAAATTTATGGGTTCCTTCAGTGGTTCCCAAACTTTAGGTTCAAGGCGCCCTTAATATTTCAGTATTTTTCCAAGGCACCCCAAGTCAACATTTCTAGGTTGTATATCTGTACAGCGCTGCCGCATTTACTGGCGCTATAGTGTAATGTACAGTGTTGGTGTTTGAAAGGGTGCTTGTATACATTTGTGTTTTTTTGTACAGTTTTTGCAATAATAATGTGTGCCTAATTAGTGCAGGTTAAAGAAAGTAATTAAAAATAAATTAATTTAGTTCTGATTTACAGAATATATACTGTATCTGGGATTTTAAGTTTTTTTTGGTAGTTTCAGGTCACAAAGCACAAGGAGTAAAATAAACTTTTAATGTGGAGCGATTTTAGAATTTGGTATGTTTGTCTTGTAAGCTTAATAGCCATAAAAGAAAACAAAATTGCCACACAAAAGTATATATTTATATACAGTAGATATCACAAGCTATTGTCCTAAGGTTGTTTTCACACTTTCTACGTAGCCATTTCACTGCCAATCTTTGCTAAATATTGTAGTAAAATTTAGTTTTTTTGTGATTTTTGGCACACAAGCTTATAACAAAGAACATCTCATGTGTATTTTGTAAAGTTGGTGTGTGCTATTCCTGAACAAAGTTTTATTTTGTGTTCAGTTACATCTGCTGAGTACAACGATACCCCCATTGTATGTCTTTGGCACTATTTCGTGAAGCTACAGTGCCATATAGGAGACCTGTCCGTTTCAACATTTACAGTAGAATTTTGAGAGGCAGATTTAATAGGCCTATGCTTCAATTTGTGGTATTACAGCAGTTTGACTGTTTCAAAAAAAAAAAAAAAAACCCACAAAGGCCTACCATTTGTAAAGGTAGACACTCCAGGATATCTCATATGGTGCATATTGTGCCTTAGCATGCCCCCATTTTTTCACCAATATATGCCAAAGTATGTGGTAAAAAATAATTTTGGGCATTTTTTTTTTTTTTACATACGGATTACATTTTTGCTGGGCATTTTGTACATTTCATATGTGCCACTAAGTTCAAACCGCCCAAATTATGCTCAGCTAAGTCTTCTGAGTAAAACAATATGCCCAATGTATGACCTAGACCAGTGATGGTGAACCTTTTTGAGCCCGAGTGCCAAAACCGCAATACATGCCAACTTTTTTTCTCCTTAAAGTGCCAACACGGCAATTAAACCCAAATACTGAGGTTTAAGTTTAGAAAAAACAACTCGTACTGTTGTCCGAACTAATAACTTTTGTTTTAAAAGAACACAGAGTTCAATGATACAAATTTTAAATAATGATATAAATAGATAAAATTAAGCTTATATTTATTAGTATCTCCAACAAATGCAATACATACACACACAGACTGCTGAATACATACACACACACACACACACACACACACAAGACTGCTGAATACAGAGACTGATGAATACACACACACAGACTGCTGAATACACACACAGACTGCTGAATACACACACACACACACACTGCTGAATACACACACACACACACACACACACTGCTGAATACACACACACACTGCTGAATACACACACACACACTGCTGAATACACACACACTGCTGAATACACACACACACACTGCTGAATACACACACACACTGCATTGAGGTGGGGGGTGCTTGTGTGTGTGAGTGTTGTATGTGAGGGGTGCTGTGTGTGTGCTGTATGTGTAAGGGTGCTGCGGGGGGGTAGGGGTACTGCTGGGGAGGGTAGGGGTACTGTGTGTGGGGGGTACTGTGTGCTGGGGGGGGGTAGGGGTACTGTGTGTCAGTATACCCCCCCCCTCCTTCTTACCTTTAATGAAGTTGGGGGGGGAGGGGGACACAGCCATCCCTGGTGGTCCGGTGGTGGTAAGCACTGCAGGGGGAGGGATCTGTGATGCAGCTCCCCTGTCCTCCTGCGCAATGCTGTGTGGAGTGTTGCCATGGTAACGCGCGGCAACGCTACACACAGCATCACGCGGGAGGACAGGGGAGCTGCATCACAGATCCCTCCCCCTGCCTCCCGACCCGGAAGCAGAGTAGACGCCTGCCGTTTCGGGCAGGCAGGTGCCTACTCTGCATTGATGGCGAACCTGTGGCCGCGTGCCCACAGAAAGGGCCCGGCGTGCCACCGGTGGCACGCGTGCCATAGGTTCGCCATCACTGACCTAGACACTATTTTGTGAAGTTACACTGCTGTAAAAGAGACGTGACAAGTTAAAGGGACACTGTAGTCACTATAACCACTTTGTCTCTTTGAATTGGTTATAGTGCCTGGAGTGCATTGTCCCTCCATTCAGTGTTGCACCAGGTTTGTGCAGTATGCCACAAAATAAGAGTCCCTGGCCACCCACAGTCCGGCCCCTTCTGTATGTGTAGCTAAGGCAGAGATTACACACTTCCTTGTTGTCATACCCATTCATACCGTCAGTTGGAGCTCTGACAGGTTAAAAGCAGTCAGCTGACACTCTCAGCCAATCACAGCTGCTCATTGCTGCTCTGGGTAATATTTCCTTATTAGCCAAAGCAGCACAGAGGGGATGGACTGCCGTGGTCTCTTGTTTAGCATTAAAATATTGCAACATTAAAAACTGTTTAATGCTGAAAGAAATGATGGCACCAGGGGACTCCATACACTATAACCAGTTTAATGAGATGAAGCAGATACAGTGCCTACGGTTTCCCTTTAAAGTTTTTAAGTGTGAGTTTTCATGGAGGGTTTTGATGCGTCCGTGTCCCACTTTGGAGCACTTGAGCTGGCTACATATTACAACTACACCATAAAGGCATACCATTTCTTAAAGAACACATCCCAGGGTATTTCAAAAGGCATATTTTGAACCTTAGCGTGGGATAATTTTTCCGCTAGCTTGTACCAAGTGTAGTGGTAATAAGCGTTTTTTTGCCTTTGACACACAAAGTGAGTTTGCACAGTATATTTTGGTAATGTGGTAATGAGCATTTTTTTAATGTATTTTTTTACTTTGTAAAACCCATTTTTAAACTTTTATTTTTACTTATTAAATGTTTTACACTTTACCTTTTTTTAAACTTACATTTTTTTCTAAACTTTTCTTTTACCATTAACCCCTAACTAGCAGTAAGCAGCACTAACTAAATTCCCCCCATCCCATAACTCCCACCCACTCAAGCTAGCAAAAAATATTATAAAATATTTAAATTAATTAAATTAATTGAACCCCTGAGGGTTAAAAAATAAAAATTAATCCTCAGAGGTTAAAAGAAATTAGATTACAGTATAATACGGTGATTTGTATTTTGATCCCTGTAGGCAGTGATCATCTGGCAGGGAAGGGGTTAATTTTTATTTAGACTGGGTAAAGGGGGGTGGTGTTTTTGTTTTTACTTAAACCTTACTAAAACAGTTAAAACTTTTTTTTACCTTTTTAAAACTTATTTTAAACTTTTTTTAATGTTAACCCCTAGTTAGCCTAACACCAAATTCCTCAATTCCCCACTAACGTTCACCCATCCCAGCTAGCTAAACATATAATAATTTAAATTAATAAAATAAATTTAACCCCTGAGGGTTAAAAAACAAAAAAACAAATGCCATTAAAATGTATACCCTGCCAATTGATCACTGTAGTCAGTGATCAAATGGCAGGGAAGGGGTTAATTTTATTAAAGCAGGAGAAAGGGGAGGGAGAGAGAGATTTAACTTTATTTTATTTATTTATTTATTTATTTTTTACACAGGGAGAAGAGGATCAGCTCTGATCCGTCTCCCTGCACGTAACACAGAACCCGGAAGTGCAGGGAGGCGGAAGGCACACTGAGCACATGTGCTCGCTCTGACAGCCTGTCAGAGCGAGCACCGGTGCTGGGGCAGCCCGATCGGGTGCTCCCGGTCTGCCTCTAATACAGAGGCAGACTGGAGCACCGCTAACCCCGCGATCTGGGGTTAACCTTAGTAAATGACGGAAATTTTCCATCAACGGTCCTTAACTGAAGGACAAGGTTGACGGAAAATTTCCGTCTGCGGTCGGGAAAGGGTTAATGCAAGAGTGTGTTTGTATGTGATGTTTGATTGCAGTGATGAGTCTGAATGTAATGTTCACTTTTAAATGTGAATGTACATTTGTGTGAAGTATTTGTGTTTGAGTGAAGGGGTGTGTTTGTAGGTAATATGTGTTAGATTGCAGGAGTGTGCTTGTATGTTGTGCTGGTGTTTGACTGCTTGGATGTATGCACATACATATTCATGTACATTAAACACACAGATGCATATAAATACACCGACACATGCACCCTGGTACAAACAAACACTGATACATGCCCACTCCATGACACAGATACACACGGACATAAAAAAAAACAAAAAACAAAAAAACACATACTCAGGTTTGTACATGCACACAGACACTATATATATATATATATATATATATATATATATATATATATACACATACATACATACATACATACACACACACACACACACACACATATATACATATACACACACACACACCTTACCGTATGTACAAGGAGCTCTTCTCCCCTCACGCTGAGACTTCCTCCTCTACCTCCCACTGTCTCCGTGCAGGATGCTGGGAGGAAGTGACAGGCTGTGTGGGACGCCGCTGCACAGTTTGGGGCATTACTCAATGCACCATTAACCACTGATTTGAACTGGTCATGGTACCATTGGAGTCTGTGCAGCATTTCACCAGGATTAACCCCTCTGCTGTAGGTGGTATAATTCCACCTTTGGCAGGGTCACTGGGGTGTTATCACTAAAGTCAATTCTCTGAATATTCCTATGCACAGAATTGAAATAATTGGCTAAGAAAGGTCAGCCAAATGCATGTCAAAGCTTGCCTTAAAATAAACCAGTTGCCCAACAGGACCAGTAAGAGGGCAAAGAATTGCAAGACAGTTTGCCTAATTACCAGGAAACAGGGTTAGGGTACTCCTCACATCTTGACTGCTGCAGCTGGATTATGATGCTTGTTTGGAGAAAGTCTAACTCTTAATTGGCAGCACTGAGAATGAAATAGCCAAGCTGGAACCACAGCCAAGTTGGAGAACTTTTGCAGACCAACTACAAATTTGTCTAAACTTTACTACAATTCTGAGTTCAAAGAATAAACCATCTTAGTCGAACAATGCCTGTGATTTCCAGGTGTGATAATTTGCTGCCCTATGGAAACTAAAAGCATGAGACAATAATATGGGAGTGAATTATGTCTTATTAGACCCTACAGTGCACTAAGAGGCTATCCTTCAGCTCTCCAGCTGATGTGGACTACTCTTCTCACAATGCTGAGCCAGACAGACTTGTTATCAATACAGTGAAACTTTACATTGAGCAGCTACATACAGGTTGTGCGGTAATACATACCTATTTGTTCGTTAAACCGTTTCAGCGGAGCTTTCGGGAAAGACATGGCTTCACATAAAACCACTTTTAAATAAACTATATAAAAAAAATAACTGCTACATATATGCAATGCGCGTCCCGGCCACCTATTTCAAAACGACACTTTAGTTTATTAGCCAATAGCAAAGCGGCTCCCGACAGGCCACAGGGGAACAAACCAATGAGCTGCAAGAGTTTGGGTTGAAGAAAGCTGCTCAGCCAATAACAGCCCCGTAGCTTAGCTTACGTCAATTTCAAGAGCAACGCCTCTATAATTTCGGATAGAAAGATGGCGTTCTCGCGAGATGTTAATTCTGGTAACCCGGATGTAATTGAAAGCGTTTCCAGAATAATAGCCCGTGATTAGCAGAATTTGGGGTAAAATAAATAAAATAAGGAATACTTTTTTTCTGTAGTTACATCTAGCGAATGTTAGGGTTGCCACCTGTCCGGCAGTATTAAAATGCCGGCAATGCAACGTCCGGTATCTTAATTTGGATACAAGTTGTGTCTCCTGTTACTTGCAGTGTTTTTGTTTTTATTATTCTCCCATTCCAGCTCATTTTATAGGATTATCACGGACATCAAACAACAGTCTATGACAATTTTTTAAGGAACAATATGGGAGAATGTTTTAAAATCGCTATTTTGTAGATGTTCCCACAACAAAAATATACATGTATTTATGCATTTTCCCCCTTTTCATTTGGGATATAGCTAAAAACAGCTTGCTAAGCTACATATTTCATGTCTGGGATCTTTGCAAATCCTCTTCTATTTCCCCAATCCAGACTTTCAGTCTGTGATGGGGAGAAGACCAGTCAGGTTTCTCATTGAGCATGCATGAGAGTACAGCACTAACATTGGCTCCTGGCAGATGAAGCACCAGGAGCTAAAGATGAGCTCATGGAAGAAGATGGCATCTGCCGCGTAGGATAGGTTCAGGTTAGTTAAACACTACCTTCTCCTGCACATTACGGCCACTACAAGCGGAGCAGTCATCATCAAGTTTATAGAGCTGCCTCAAAGTACAACGATAAATATAAAACTATTTTTTATTATCCTTTTATCAAGTTTTGAAAGAAAATAGTATCATTATTATTTTAAAAAAAAAGAGGGGAAAAAACCTCATTGCAACATTTAGTATATGACAGAATTCTTCAGCCATATACATGCACTTTGGGTTCGACACTGTTTGAAAAAGTATAAAGTCTCTTTGCTCTTTCCTGCTTCGGTACAGGGAGTGACCACAGAGACTGTCGATTTTATTAAGACACGGAGGTTCCTATTATGCTGCACTCTTTCTTTATTTACCTCAGCAGCAAAGAAAAATAACATCAGTATAAAAGAAACCAGTAAATAACATGAGGTATATCTTCCTAGCAACAGCCAATCAGCATCCTCTTTATAGCATAATAGGCAGTGTCCAGTATACTACTTCCTCTTTCTTTGCTGCTACCTCAGTTAAGTGACTCTGGGTCCCATGGTTCTTAACTGTGGGATCTTTTACTTTACTTTATTCATATCATTACTGTGGTTAATATAGTTATTATAGTTATTACATTTTAATTATAATATTTTCATGTTTATACATATTTAGTTACTTCATTTTATCGTAATTTGATTTATTTACT
This sequence comes from Pelobates cultripes, assembly GCA_933207985.1. Taxonomy (NCBI): domain Eukaryota; kingdom Metazoa; phylum Chordata; class Amphibia; order Anura; family Pelobatidae; genus Pelobates; species Pelobates cultripes. The sequence continues at coordinate 240,518,505 of OW240914.1, read as the reverse complement.
TCATTTGCGTCTGTTATATGCTTTATTATATATCCTTTGATAATGTATTTCCCCTCTGACCTCCCTGGCCCCAAGATTACCATCAATTGGGGCTCAGGGACGTCTTTGAGGATCTTTATCCCCTGAATAGTGCCATTGTGCTTTTTTTCCCCTTAATTTATCTGTTTGGCTGCTGCTCTGCCACCAACTGCCAGAAATCCAAGTTGGGGTTTAGTTGTAGTGGCAGCCGGGCAGCTCCTTTGTTTTTATATTACAATTGCTATTTCTTTTCACTATTGTGAGTACTTTCATTTCTTTATCCTGTTTAGTTATTTCTTTATTTTTTACTTGAGGGTTACTCAACCCTTTCCTTTTGGTATTATTTTGTTTTATTCATCCCCTTAGGTTTGTTTGTATATTTATGATGCAGTCTGACATGATCTTTCTGTGCCTTCTGGGTCTACAGCAAACAGGCAGATTAATGTAGAAGCCTCTCCAGGTATCTCTGGAGATGAGGCTGAATTTCTGCTTTACCGATCCTGCTGACATGCAGGCTTTAATTGACACTTCCATGGCAAAAGCAATGACAAGGCCCTGGTGTCAGGCCACAAGGCCTCATATAAGGCTAAACACTCCTCCAAAACAATAGAGATGGACAGTACCATACCTGTCATGGATGGCGCGATTAATTTACCACTGCGCAAAAGAGCTACTAGTCGGGCAAAATTGATTAGACTTTGGAAAAGGGCAAAAGCCCAATTAAACTCTGAATCCGAGTTCAGTGATATTGAGGAGAAGTTCACCGAGTTCTATATGGAGGTGTACCTGTACTCACACCTGCTCTGCTTCAGCCTGGCCGCAAGGCCTCATATAAGGCTAAACACTCCTCCAAAACAATAGAGATGGACAGTTCCATACCTGTCACGGATGGCGCGATTAATTTACCACCGCGCAAAAGAGCTACTAGTCGGGCAAAATCGACTAGACTGGAAAAGGGCAAAAGCCCAACTGAACTCTGAATCTGAGCTCAGTGATATTGAGGAGGAGTTCCCTGGGTCCTATATGAAGGATTCAGAGGATATTTCTGATCCTGATTATGAAATTACTGATGAAGAGGATGCTAATCCCATTTGGGATACACGTCCTGTTAAACCTACCAAGATTTAGGTAGATTATGCGGACTCAGGGACACCGATAGGATCTTGGACACTCAATGTGAACCCCTATTCGAACCTGATGACCTATGTCACCCAGTGGTCTCCTCAGACCATGTAGCCAAGTATATTGCATCCAGAGTACGCAAGCCTTTTGAGAAGGCAAAGTGAAATAAATTGCGGGCTGAATGGCCACACCGAACAGTCCCTGATGACTCATGTTAAACGCTATCAGTCAATCCTAAAATCATTCAATTCCTGTGTAAGACCGGATGGAAGCCATTTAAAGGCTTAGATTTTCATTGCAAAACTGTCAGGATAAAATCCTGGGCATCTTGGGCTCAGCAGCCAAGATCTTTGAAGCAGTGGAGGATGATCTAGAATTAGATTGCGCCATCTTAAGTGGTTAGATCCAGAGAGTAATTTAAGTTGGCAACGCCAACAATGCGGTTGTCATGGAACGCCACAAATCGATCTTGCTCAAGATTGAGCCCAAACGTTTAACTATGGCTTTGAACGAACCAGATAACACAGGCAAAAGGTTTTCTCTTTGGGGACAACTTTGTAAAAGAATTGGGCTCCTTTGTCCTGCTAAACAAACAGAAGTTGTTTTAGACAGAACCAAGGCTCTTATACTTGCAGAGCCGATTTCTTTGAACAATGCACTATACCAACCTCCTTCTCGCAAAGTGGCCGACCCTGGATTGTTAGTGGCCTAAGAGGTGCTCCTAAGACGTCTTCACAATTTCCATTCTTTCTTACTGATAGTGGGGGGCAGGCTCACACATTTTTCCCATGTATGATCCCTCATTTCATCAGATGCTTAGGTTCTTCACACTGTGAAAGGGTATTGCATAGACTTCCTTTCTCTACTTGTTCAATGTTCCCCATCAAGGGAAATTGTTTTTTCCCAATGAGACACAGACCTTGTCTCTGTGGACAATCAATTGTAGAGATTCTGGCGCATACCCTGGGTTACGTGAGCAACCTTTTCTTGTTTCCCAAAAAAGGCAAAGGTATCCGTCCAGTGATAAATTTGAGACTGCTCAATAGTTATGAGCATATCAGCACTTCCAAGATGGAAGGAGAGCATTGTTTAAGGGATCTTCTCCAACCAGCAGATTGGATGGCCAAATTGGATCTGCAGGATGCATATCTCACAGTGCCTATCCCAGTACAACATCAAGATCGAGAACTTCCTGCAATTTACATGGTAGGGCAGTAAATAGAGGTTCAGGTGCCTCCCATTCGGACTGTCTTCGGCTCCATGGTGCTTCACCAAGCTCACATCTTATAATATATTTAGATGGCATTTTCATTCTGGCTCAGTCTATTCAATTAATCCGGACATACCTTACATGGACTTTGAATCTGTTAGAGAACCTAGGCTTCCTGACCAATTGGGAGAAATCTTTTATCGTTCCCACGCAACAAATAAAATTTCTGGGTTATATTGGATTATTGTAGCTTCTACCCTTCAAACTCTACACCCTCCGGTGGCAAAATTAGCCAATATAAAGAAGGAGATAGGCGAACACTAGCAATCTCTCAAACAACTGTTGAGAATGTTAGGCCTTCTAGCGGCATCTATACAGGCCATTTCTACAGGTCTTCTTGGCTATCGAGCCCTACAACGATTACAAACTTCATCTCAAGGGCAGCACATCATACACAGATATGGTAACTCTGGACTCAGAAGCGGAGAATGAACTCCAATGGTGGCTTCTTCACATGGAAGCTTGGAATAAGCACACCATATTTTGTACAGCTCCAGATTTGATAATCAAATCCGACGCAAGTTTGCACGGTTGGGGTGCTCAATGCAGTACTATTTCCTCCAAGGGCAGAGAATCAAACCTGGAATCAACATTCCACATCAATTGTTTGGAACATCTGTCCGGTTCCTTTGCAGTCCATAGTTTCTCCCCAACTCAAGCCCAATGCGCTATCCTTCTGAAGATGGACAACGTGACAGCAGTCCGCTACATCAATCACTTGGAGGCACAAAATACAAAATTCTGACCTACATGCCTCGTGATTGCCGGCAATTTTGCCTGAGACACGGCATTTCAGTCACGGCAGAATATATTCAAGGTCTCTCCAACACTACGACGGACTGGTATTCACGCCAACTCGGAGATTCCAGCGACTGGCACTTGGATTCCATGGTCTTCCAAGACATCTGGAACCTATGGGGTCTATTGGAAATAGATCTTTTCGCTTCTCATTTGAATGCTCAACTTCCCCGTTTTTTCAGTTGGAGACCAGATCCGATAGCACTGGCTATGAATGTTTTCTCCAAGGAATTATGATTTTTTGCCTTTCCATCTACATCGCCAGTCCGGCACCTGTTGATCGTGGCTCCTCTATCGCCGTCCCAACCATAGTTCTCTTTTCTTCAGGAGATGTTATCGACCTTCCATCTCTCAAGTGCCTTCTTCAGGATCCAGATGGTGTACCTCATCCTCTTGTTCTCCAAGGTCTCTTGCATCTCATAGTGTAGTCTATTTCAGGGAACCTTGGTCGGTCAAGGGAGTTTCGCAATCAACTCCCCAACTTATCAAGGGTGCACCCAACACGAGACAGGCTTATAAATCTGCTTGGAGCAGATGGCATAGTTGGTGCATGAAATTAAATTTAAATCCCATATCGGCTCCTTTTATGTCTGTCCTCCATTTTTCTGACTTCTATGATGAAGGTAAAGCCTATCGCACTGTGGACCATTTCTGCTGGCCATCAAAGTTTTGATTGGACGCCTGTCGGTTGACATCCTGTCATATATTGACTTCTCTGAGGAATATGGTTTGCTCATTCACCCTTACCACGATACTCTGTCTTGTGGGACGTCTCTATTGTCTTGAATGTTTTTTTTTTTTTTTTTTCAAGAGGTTTTTCTGACATACGAGCTCGTGAGGTGGTTGCTTGTTCCTTTACTCCAGAAGGTGTCCTCTTTGACTTTTCACGGAGGACAAAAACCTCCTCTAAAATCTATCTTACCCAGTTTTCCCTGATAGATCTCTCCTTTGCCCTGTTGCATACTAATGGGTGTGTGAACATCGTTCTACTACATTACAGAATCCTTTGAAACAGGAACTCTTTATCTCCATCCAAAAGTCGCATCTTCCGGTGTCTACTCTAGCCTGGTGGGTCAAATACGTTATGTCTCTAGCAGGTATTGATACCTATGTGTCTGTGCCTCATTCGGTTCGTAGGGCAATGGCTTCTAAGGCTTCCTCGATTGGTTGTCGCTTGGAGGATATTATGAGAGCGGCTGGTCTTCGGAGTCTACATTCCATGATTTCTACTTTAGACCTATTCAACACTTCACAGGAGACATAATTTCACAGCTTTGAACTAGCATAATAGGAGCCTCCATGTCTTAATAAAATTTACAGATTTTACTATTAACATGACGTAAAGTCATGATTTTATTAATGACACGGAGGCGAGTATTATCCCTCCCTCCCATCCCTGGAGATTTGGTCTTCTCTGGGTAAGTTGACTTCACGGTAAGTCTTTTTTGATTACTGGGTTTTATCCTTGTTAATGACTGTCAAGAGCTTAAGGTTTGACTAAACTGAATTTCATGTTATGTGTATATATATATCTGATATTTCATGTAATGCGAATTTATGCATAAATCCAGTTTTATACTTGGATATTACCATATTCTCTTTTCTCTTCCAGCTTGACTTCGAGATCCAGTTTAAGGCTTGTATACCCTCTAATTGGAGCCCACTTTTTATTTGGATTTGTTGTCCTTGTTCGGGATCGCAAGAAAGAGGAAGTAGTATACTGGACACTGCCTATTATGCTATAAAGAGGATGCTGATTGGCTGTTGCTGTTGCTAGGAAGATATACCTCATGTTATTTACTGGTTTCTTTTATACTGATTTAATGTTATTTTTCTTTGCTGCTGAGGTAAATAAAGAAAGAGTGCAGCATAATACTCGCCTCCGTGTCATTAATAAAATCATGACTTTACGTCATGTTAATAGTAAAATCTGTAAATTTTCAAACACTGTTTGACCAAAGGTGCATGTATATGGTTGAAGAATCCTATCATAAACTAAAGGTATGGGATGATATGTATGTATTTGTGTGTGTGTGTGTGTGTGTGTAAAATTAAATATTAACTTGATGAAAGGATTATTATAATAAAAGTAGTTTTGAAGTGACAGTTGTCCTTTAAAGCAGCACTGTCACGCCAGAAAAAGGAGTATTTCATAAAGTTATCTTTCCTGTGTATAATATATCTCTGTGGATTACTTGTAGAGCACACTTTTAAGAAATATTGTACTTTTGTTCACAACTTTTGAACTTTGACAACTGGCATGAGGATGTCCCAACTGTCTCGCGCATTTGCTAAAGTAGTGCATTGAGATCTATGTAGGTTCCCGTGGTATTCTACATAGTTAGAGCCAATTCCCAGCAGCCGTCACTGGTGACAGTTGGGGATTGACACCTCTAGGCATCGGTAGTTCCAGTGTCAAGAAGTGTCAGGCGCAGGAAAAATATTGGGACAATGTTGTCTCTTTTTTGTTTCAGTATATCTTTTAAATAGGTTGGAATTTCTATGAAGTTCCAACAGCCAATATGAGTATTTTGTCCATGTTGCTGGGACTCGCGCCACCAGGCGTTGCAGATGCTGTCTCATTCTATTGGCAGCATTCCCTGACAGCAATATGCAAAAGCAACATTTACAAAAAGGAGTCGCTTACTCCTACCTGTTGTTGACATTCAAAAGTTGAAAAGAAAAAAAAAAAGGTACAGTATTTCTTATAAGCTCACTCTACAGGGTATACATGATGGCTTGACAAATCCCAGGCGCTAGGTCATTATGCTGACTAGAAATTTTGTAATGGCAGCTCTTTAGTGAAGTTGGCCACCCAGGGTAGCATTAAAGTGGGGAATTAGGAAGCCATGTGCAGTTCCCCTCTGCTTGTGTGTTGTTTAGAAATGCCGGGAGCCAGAATATACAAAAAGCGTGCAGGGGAGCAGAGAGGAACTGCAGGAAGATGATCACAGGAGCCCCACTGGACCCCAAGGGAAAGATCCACTTAACTCTCCCAAAGGTAGGGAGGTTGGGTGGACATAAATAAAAATATTAATTTGTGTGTGTATGAGAAAATGTTTGTCAGTGTGTATGTATGTCTGACAGTGTTTGTCTGTTTAGTGACCTGCCCTCTCCAATTGCATGGGAACGTTGTTTTACTCACCTTCTTTTCCTACTCCGTGTCGGTTTTGCCGCAGCTGGCCCAGTCTCCATGGCTGAGATAATCAATCTTTATGACCTCAGCTAAGCCAATGCTTAGTTGCCTGTGTCAATCAGCATCTCCTCATATAGATACATTGGGGTGTCCCAAGGCAGCAATATAAACACTGCCCTTTCTCTAAAAAGGCAGTGTTTACATTGAAAAGCCTGCAGGGACAGGCTATAGACACTAGAACTACTACATTGAGCTGCAGTGGTTCTGGTGACTATAGTTTCCCTTTAAGAGTTGAATTTGTATTGTTGAAAATAAACTTTGTTAGTTTAGAAAATACTGGCTATTAATATTTTTAGTTGGCTCCTATATTCCAAACAAAATTGTCAAGTTCTTGTATTTATTGAGATATATAATACAGAGGAAAGTTCTTCATGATGTCCGATTAATTTATTGTAGAAAAATGATATGCATGGTAAAAGTGCAGACCACATAAGACAGCATGAAAATACCTTGCCACAATACAATGCCCATGTAAGCACTTGAAGGGGGTAGGGTGACAGATTTTGTGCCTACTAAACTGTTACTTTCATCAACTATAGCAACTTTGTTTTGCAAATTCCAAGTAGATTTTGATGTGTTTTTCCCTCCAGCCACAGTTTTAGCATAAGGCTGCAACATAAAAAAATAAATTAAAAAAATGAAGGGGTCTGAATACATTCAAAATGCACTATATTATATACATAGTACACACATTTGGAGGTCATTTTTCTTGGTTTTATTGATAATGGAACTTTTCAGCATGTTCCCTCCCCTCTTACGTTACATTATATTTGCGTGACGTCATGTCCTGTGATGTCAAGCATATGTAATTATGCAAATTGGCATGGCTAGTGGTTTTCCAAGGAAGGTTGCAACCATAGATCTCATCCCACTGCCTTGTTGTAGTATGCGTAAAGGGTTGACAAGCTTTGCCAACATTGTTATGCGGAGAACGCTTATTAGAGTTCTGGAGACGTATAAAATATCAGATTACCCACCTGCAGGTATTATGATTGCTCCTGGTTACTGTAACACCATTAGGTTGTAGAGTTGTAATCAAAATTATTCATCCCCCATTGAAAATCAGGGTTATTGTCAAAATTTACAGACTTTCTGCTGTTTGCAATGAACAAATCAAACAAAAGCAATTGAAGCATTCATTGTGTTGAGCTATTTCAAGTGACTTCCCCAAATTCAACTGAAAATGGAGATTCACTTCTACAGTCTCAAAATTATTCAACCTCTTAATGATAAGCATATTTTGTACTTAGTAGAGCACCTTTTTCCTCTTTTGACCTGCTGCAAACGACATGCATAGCCAGACACCAGCTTCTGGCAGCATTCCTGAGGAATCTTAGACCATTGCTTATGAGCAATGTCCTTCAGTTGAGTAATATTCTTGGGTTTGCGTGCTGCAACCCCATTCTTCAAATCCCACCAGAGATTTTCTATGGGGTTCAAGTCAGGTGACTGTGATGGCCACTTTAGAATTTTCTACGACGACTTCTGCAACCAATCCTTAGTGGCATTTAAAGTATGCTTTGTATCATTGTCTTGTTAGAATGTGCAATGACGGCCAAGCATTAGCTTCCTCACAGATAGCATGACGTTTTCTCCTACGATTTCCTGATACTTCAGTGAATCCATCTTGCCTTTCACATGCTGCAGGTTTCCAGTGCCAGTGGATGCAAAGCAGCCTCAGAGCATCATGAGCCACGCTTAACTGTAGACAGAGTGCCTCATTCTTCTTCCTCCAGGACATACCGCTGATCCATTTAGATTAAAAGTTCCTGTTTTGTTTCATCGCTCCACAGAAAAGAATCCCCAATCTTCCATGGTTTGTTTTATAGTGTTTTTAGCATATTGAAAACGACTTTTCTTGTGCTTTTGGTTCAGTAGTGGTTTACATCTTGGCGTTGGCATGGAAACCTTCTGCGTTTAGTACTTGTTTTACTGTGTCCACTGAAAAATCAGTGCCTGTTGCCACTAGGTTTTGCTGCAGGTCTTTTGCAGTCACTCTATTGCTGCAGGGGTTGCAGCCATTGAGAGCTTCACTTTGAGCTTGCAAATTATGCTTCCAACAGTGTCTCTAGGAACATTCAGTGACTTTTCTATCTTCTTGTATACTTTGTTTATGAAAGACGATGATCTCTTCTCTTTGTGGACCATGCTTTTGACTTAGCCATATTTCTAAAATGCAGTCAAACGTGACACTCAACAAACCCCTAGCCAGTTCAAGTATTTCAAGTGCTCCAGCTCAAGCACACCTGGTGCAACTAATGAAGCCTTTGATTAGTTGCATCAGGTGTGCTTGAGACAACAACTGGTTTGCATATTTGTGCTTTTGGGAGGGCTTATATTCAGGGGGTTGAATAATTTTGAGTTATAAGTTTCATTTTTAGTTGAATTTGGAAAAATTACTTGAAGCATGCGTTGAGTTGAGCTATTTCAAATACTTTTGTTTGATTTGTTAATTGCAAACAGCTGAAAGTGAAATTTGACAATAAACCTGGTTGTCTATGGGGGTTAAAGAATTTCGATTATAACTGTTTTAGATAGCATTCATTCCAGATATTCACATTGTGTAAGTTAATAATCATGTAATAGATCCCATTAAAAAATGACTATTGTCTTTTAGTGATAGCATCTAAAATTCAGTTACGTTTGGTCTCCTCGATTCCTTCACCTTCCAGCAGAATGTGGAACTATCTGTGAAAAAGGCACTGGGGTCGTGATTTTTACAGTTATTTTCCATTATTATTTATATAGTTCCAGTATATTATGCAGCACTTTACAATTTTATAAAGGGGATATTTAGAGGCAAATAATGCCTTGCTCAAACAAGCTAACAATTGATGAGGATTTGAGGTAGGCAGGTGTGTATCGGTTGGTGTATTGCCCAAGTTTTAAGGCAGTGACATTGCCACTGCTCTAACCAGCCAATATAAATGTTAATTGCCAGGAATTTAAAGTGATTTTTAAATTTTTATAGAAAGATATTATTTTTTTTTTTTCAATTGTTTTATTTTGGCCAAATTTTTAAAATTTTGTTTGAATTCCCAACAATTCACATTTTGATTACCAACACTGCATTTTTAACTTTGGTTTTGTCATTGAACGTACACTCCCACCCTCTTAACAACTTAAGCTCATTTACGGTTTTATGTTGGGCAATTTCCTTCCTTGAGGGATTAAACTGTTTTGCCACTCTTTACTTCAGGGGTCTGGAGTGCCCTTCTAATGTTAAAGATATATACTGAATAGAAGTGACAGCACTGGCAATAATTCCTAGACGTTATTATCCTCACCCCTCTTACACCAAAAGAATTAATACTAGCGGAAAAAATTAAACCAAATATATCCATCTCCTATACAATGTCAGTACAATTTTGACAATCTAAGTGTGTTCGGTGCTTTTATTTTCCTAATGCTTTTCTTGTAAATTTTTATTCACAGCCTCTGCCAGTCATGTCAGCTAATTTTGAAGAGAGAAGTGGCATAGTGTCATGTACAACTCCTTGGGGCTGCTGGTACCAAACCATGGAGGAAGTTTTTATTGAAGTTCACGTGCCTCCTGGAACACAAGCCAGAGATATTCATTGCAAACTTGGAAGCAGGGATATAAGACTAACAGTGCAGGGAAAAGATGTCATAAAGGTGATTGGTGCTTCTGTATGAGTCTATAAATTACAAGTGGCGTTGAGATTGATTATTTCTGGTGCTAGTGAACATGCAACACCTTAGCAAATTAGATGTAGCTGAAAAACAACATGGCTGATGGGACACTCCAAACAACATGAATCTTGCATAGGTTATGGTGCTAGGAGTTCCCTGTCTCTCCATCATGTGCTTAATAGCTGCAGGTTTTTCTGCAGTCATTACACTACTTACCACTCTGTCTTATCATAGGGTAGGTATATGTTGCCTTGCATGTATAAAATCCTGTATGCCTCTGCCTTCAGTTTTCTGATACATAATTTAGCTTCCATAACCATTTTTTTATATTTGTATTTTATTAAGTTATACATAATAGCATACATATTAACCAGTGTATAAAAGGTAGTGTGAGTGTTCATGTTAACAATGAGCACACAGATGGGGTCTCATACATAGTTTAGGAGTATTATTCCTCCCTCTAATTTCTCATGTTCGTCTTCTTGTCTCAGAGGGTTAAGTGTCCGCTTGTTTTTTCAGGTTGTATGAACTGTCTCTTGTATCTAGTGAGCAGTCCCTTTACTGTGTGTGTGGTCGGGTGCTTGGCTCTGGTCCTCATTTACGGCTTATTGGTGCCGCTTCGTGGTGCAATTCTATAGTTCCCTTTGGTATTGGCGGCGGCCCCGTGGTCAGCGGCTCCTTGTGTGGGTGCCGGGTATTTGTCTTCTGTCCTCGGCTGGCGTGACAGGCCTAGTTTCTGCAGGAAGGGCCCAGTGTGTCGTCCGGTGAGGCTAGTACGACACTCTCACCTCCCATGTCGGTTATTAGGGTTCAGTCCATACCCCAGCGGTACTTTATAGACGTGCCCCGTGGTCTTCCGGCTATTGGTGCCAGCCGTCTCCTCACTGTCAGGACCGAGAAGGGGATATCGGCGTATATTGCCACTTTGCATCCTTCCCACGGTACTGGCCTTATCTCCCTGGAGCATTGCAGTATCTCTGCTCTCACGGATATGTCCTTTGTCATGGCTGTAACGTCTCCGGGTGCTCCACTCGGTGCTGCAGCCGACTTCTGCACTCTAAACGTCGATGTAATCAGTGGAGAGTCTGGGCTGCATTGCATACTGGTGGAGGATAGTATATTGTGGACCCACTTGTGGAGCTTCGTGGTCTCAACCGTCTCTGGGATACCCCTGAGACGCAGGTTTCGTCGCCAGATGCAGCACCGTTCTGCTCAGGTGCTGCATCTGTGTGGTAAGTGCTGACAGTTTAGCATCTGTAGCTTGGGTCTGCACTTCTCTGGCGGCTTCCTTCGTCTCTAGCTCCCGGACCTTTTGGTGGACTGCTCCTACTTCGGTCTGGACTTCCTGTAGGTCGTCTTTCCACACTCTCCAGAGGTCCACCAGAAGGCGCTTTATGTCCCCTTTTGTAGAGGGTGTCTCGTCCTTCTCGGACTCCGACCTGAGGGAAGCTTCTTCGGATCTAGGCGAGGGCAAGGCCTCCCTATCCTCCTGTGAGGCTTCTGACGCCTCCGTATTATACTGGGTCTCAGGCGCCATCTTTGCTGGTTGGCGTGGTTCCGGTCGCTCGAAGAAAAGCCATATATCAGGCTGTTTGGGCGTTTCTAAGCGGTAGGGCTTTTTGTGCTTGCGCCCCATTGTCTCTATCTGAGGGTTGTCTCTATTATTGGCTTGAAATTGTTCTCTTTTTGTGGCCTTTTTCTCTTTTTCCACTAGGCCTTTACGGAGCTCTGTGGAGAGATGTCTGTTTAGTTCGGTTGTCAGCCACGCCCCAGGTCTCACTTTTTAAGATGGTTAAAACACAAAACAAAGAGCATGCCCCCCAACCATCCCTATTTTTGTTGGACAGTGCTGATTTTAGCATCCTGTTCCAACCACCCCAAAGGTGGGACACCAGGGAACTGTACCTAAAATGTGTTGCAATCACGCTGCGTTCAGAACACTAAGATCCTGCAAAGAGCACAGAAAAAGTGCTTCCTGCAAGTCCTGCACTCATTGGCTGGCTTGCTCGATTGGCAGCCTGGCTAACTTGCCCACTGTCTGGGCAGGTCCACCCCTTTGTGAAGAACTAGTGACACAATGGCATCAGTGGCCCGCTGTTGGGACGTAGGAAATATTTTATCCCAATTTTAATAATAGATTCCCTAGCGATAATATACAGTTCATTCAGGAAATATTCAGACATAGCTTGGTTGCTGCTTCTAAGTGATGCTTTAAAGTGTGTGCTTGAAGATATTCTGGAGAATTTTACTGATTATTCAACTAAGATTTTTTTTCTAAGACCTGTTACAGATTAGAGTCATGTATAGGAAAAGGTTTTTTGATTGTACAAGGTTTGGTTTCCTGTTGGTAATTGGTAAGTCATCTGATTTGATTAGGTACGTGTTTGCTAATTGCTGTTGATTGAATGTTAATAAGCATAGACCCACCCGGGTGGTAAACATTCCTAAGGGGTGGTGCTTTTAGGAGTTATATAAGGGTTGTGGTCATTAGCTCGGCTAATATAGCTTGGTAAGTACTTCTAAGTACTGCTTCAAAGTGTGTGCTTGGAGATATTCTGGAGCGTTTACTGTTACAGTTAAGAGTCAGCTATAGGAAAAGGTTACTGATTGCACAAGGTTTGATTTCCTGTTGGTAATTGGTAAGGCATTTGATTTGATTAGCTAGGTGTTTGCTATTGATTGTTGGTTAATTAGCTATTGTTTGCAAATAAGCATAAGCCCACCCAGGTGTTAAACATTCCTAGGGGGTGGTGCTTTTAGGAGCTATATAAGGGTTGTGGACATTAGGTTGGCTAATATCGCTTGGTTGTCAACTCAAAGTGCTGCTTCAAAGTGTGTGCTTGGAGATATTTAGGAGATAAACTGGTGGTAAGCGAGGTATACAGGAGGTGGGAAAAAAAAAAGTAAGATTCGATTTGTTTGATTTAAATTACTAACCTGATTAAAATGGCAGACTTATTTCAGTGTAATAGTTATTATACATTTGTTTCATGTTCCACTTTTTGGAGATTTGGATGCTGTCTCATCTGTAGACAGTTTTCTATTTTGCAGCAAGAGATTGTATTTTTTAAGTCTGAGATTTGTAAATTATCTGTTATTATCTGAGACTGTTGAAAAGCAACTGCCAAAGAGACAGCCTAGGAATGGCAGATGTATTATTGTGGTCTGGTAGACTTATAGTTGTGAATATAAAGCTTATTGCACAGTCTGTGGCTCTACATAATTCATTTTTAGCACTTTCAGAGTGTAGTGGTATTGTGGAGACAAGCTCAAGCACCCAGTGTAATGGTGTTGTGGATACAGGCCCAGGCACCAAGTTTGTGGAACCAACCAATGACAAAAAGGACAAGTTGAGGCCTGATAGAAAGCAGTTGTTGTTGGGGGATTCTATCATAAGATGTGTGGAGCTGGACAGTAGTGGCCTTGTGAGATGTCTTCCTGGAGCTACTGCTCGCAGAGACAGGAGACCTATTTTTAATATGGTTAAGCAAGCAAAGCAGGAAGAGGAATTGGATGTACTTGTCCATCTTGGGACAAATGACTTGGCTTGCAATGAGGTTTCAGAGGTAAAGGACGTTTTTTATGTTTTTGCCAATGATATACGACAGGTTGCTTCCACACTGTCATTCTCTGAAGTTTTGCCTGTGCATAACACTCAGAATGATAGGCGGATGCGTATTAGGGACTTTAACTTGTGGTTTGGTGAAGGGTGTCGGGAGCAAGAATTTGGCTTAATTTTTCATGGTAGCTCTATTTGGAATGGAAATGAACTGTACAAAAAAGATGGTTTGCATCTTCCGCAAAAGGGAACAAATGTTCTCAGTGAGCAGTTGAGAGGTTTTGCTAGTATGTATTTAAACTAGTAGGAGGGGGCAAAAGGGTGATAAAACATTGCCCCCTAAAACAAGGACAGAAAGTACCTGTAGCAAGTGTTGGGGATAAAATCAGCCCGGGCCCTTTGTGGATGATGGATATTTGCCAACTCATACAGAGCTCTGGAAATTGGAAATGAATAGCAGAGACATGTTCGATAACCAATTCAAATTGTATTCATACGTCAGTTATATTTATACCCCATTTTCATAGCAGGATGGGAGGGGGAAAAATGAGCATATGGGCGTGACAATGACATTGTTTTTCACAAGTTACAAACAGCTGTTTTTAGTTATAATTAGATGTTACATAATGTATGCATATTGGATAAAACCCAGATGATTACAAATACCAAAATCTTGGACAATTAACAAGGTCATTCCAGAATCCTTATCATTTCATGTCATGTCATGTAGATATCCAAAATCATGTTCCAATAACATTTCCCGTAAATAGATAAGTTTTATTTCCGAGAATTGGAGATACAATTCCAAATCTATTCTTGGTTCAAATTAACCCTTATATGAACAGCTAGGCTATTGAGCAAAATGGTTGTTCGCATCCACAATTCCCCTCTTAGATCATATCATGATCTACCTTACGGAATATCCATGGGAGGCCTGCGGCAGAGAAACGAAAGGAGGTATATTCAGACGTGCTAATCACGTCTGCGGGACTTTCATTATTTCTTCACCTCGATTTCCCCCATTTGCTCTGTGCCGTAGGTTTTCCCTTTAAGAGGAGATCGAGCTGTCGATTTTCAGCTTCTGTAATCATCTGTTGTACACATCTTTTAAGTGTACAAGTTAAATATTTCAAACAGCTGACATCTTAACCAATTTTAAACAGACTGCACATCATGTTATCTGTAACTTGAGCCTTGGATCAAAACAGGCAAAGTGTATTATTCCCAACAACGGGAATATTATTATTATTATAATTCACAACGTAAACACATATAATCAAAAATGGGAATAAAATCGATTTCCCCTCTTTGCACCAGGGTCTTGGATTACCAGTCCACCCAGTGAACTTGGGCCAGGTCAAAAAACCCAGTGGCAAAAACTCATAGTTGAGAAAAAAGCACATCTGGGTAAATTCTAAGTGAGGACCATGACTGTGTAGACATGTCATCCCCTCACGTTGACAGCATTAGTGACTTATAAAACCTGCACTTGTAAGTAAATAGCTCGGGTATCGGGATTGGGAAACACTTCTTGATTAGTTTGAAAAGGCCCACTTACATATTAAATCATAAGATCATTTCTAATCAGTTTGCAATTCTAGCAATAATCCCAATCATGACCTTGCGTCCTATGCCTCCTAATCAAATCCCTATTTTGATGGTCCAGTCATATCCACACTTAATACATGGGAATCCATCCTTGGTACACTCAACATACATAGTACATCCATGCCTGAGTAAGCTAACACTTCCTCTCTCTCCGGCTAACTCTACAAAAATAAAAATAACAAAATAGTTCAATAGTCCAGAAAAATATTATAAGTCTTTCAAGGAGTATAAAGAATCTTAGACACCATAACATAGCTAAGTGTAGCAATATGGCTGACAACAAGACAATGTCAGCTTCCACATAGTTCTTAATTCTTCTGTTTGCTGGATGTTCACCACAATACTCTGTGCAACACCCCAATTGTTGAAAGGGTAATACAGAAATAGCGGCATTAGACAGCACTGCATCTTCAGGACTTTCCAAGTTAGTTTATGTCCTCATAAGTAAGCATCTCAGTTTCTTCGGCCAGCATGGTTTTTGACCAAACAGATTTAATTGCAAAAAAGATAGGTAGGCAGGTAGGTCAGCCAGAGAGATTGGTGTGTAGTCCCAAATATCAGGCGGCACAAATACTTCTCTATAATCATACTAACACAAGGATCAGTACGACATCAATAAATTAATTATCTAGGCTAAACTCAAATTAGAGACTAAAGTTAAACTCTTAACTAGTGTAACATGTACGTCTCTCAGTTTTGTTTATGTCCTTTATGTTTATGTTTTTGTATTTGTCCTTTATAAAATTTTAATACATAATTTCCCTTTAGAATGCCTTTGTATGGATGAGAGAAGCACTCATTCTATATAAATGCTTGTTGAGTACTAAAACAATAACATATACATATTGGTATAATTCCCAATAAAATGCTGTTTTTAAATTTAAACCTTGATTTGATAATCTCAATTAATTACTTTAATAACATTGAAATGCTGAAGTCTGTCAGTTTTGTGGACCCTGATAACATCTTTGGAAACCGAAACCTTTTATAGATCCTGATGTCCAAAAAGCCACCAGCTCTGTAGGTGTGTGATCATGTTTTAATACATGTTAGAACCTCCATACAGTTATCCCACTTCTAACACCAGTTTGTTGGGGATAAAATCAGCCCGGGCCCTTTGTGGATGATGGATATTTGCCAACTCATACAGAGCTCTGGAAATTGGAAATGAATAGCAGAGACATGTTCGATAACCAATTCAAATTGTATTCATACGTCAGTTATATTTATACCCCATTTTCATAGCAGGATGGGAGGGGGAAAAATGAGCATATGGGCGTGACAATTACATTGTTTTTCACAAGTTATAAACAGCTGTTTTTAGTTATAATTAGATGTTACATAATGTATGCATATTGGATAAAACCCAGATGATTACAAATACCAAAATCTTGGACAATTAACAAGGTCATTCCAGAATCCTTATCATGTTATGTCATGTCATGTAGATATCCAAAATCATGTTCCAATAACATTTCCCGTAAATAGATAAGTTTTATTTCCGAGAATTGGAGATACAATTCCAAATCTATTCTTGGTTCAAATTAACCCTTATATGAACAGCTAGGCTATTGAGCAAAATGGATGTTCGCATCTACAGCAAGTGTGTTAAAAATGATAAGCTTAGTCATGTCTACAAATGCTCGCAGTTTAGGTAATAAGATCCATGAACTTGTGGCAATAATGGCAACTGATAATGTAGATTTAGTTGCTGAGACATGGTATAATGAGAAAAATTACTGAGACATACAATTCCAGGGTATTCTTTATATATAAAAGACAGAGATGGTAAGAAAGGGGGGGAGAGTTGGCCCTGAATGTGAAGGATAACATAAAATCTAGCCTAATAAATATTAGTGAGGCGAACATAGTCAGTTTAGGTTACGTTAGAATTTAGTAATCACACAGTAACTCGTGTAGGTGTGATTTATAGGCCCACAGGACAAATAGAAGAGTTAGATAATCTACTAGTTGAGGAAATAGCTAAAATGACAATGAAGGGGGAAGTTATCATCATGGGTGACTTCCAGATGTGAACTGGAAAACCAAAATAGCTGCTTGTGCCAGGAGCACACATATTCTAAACTCATTACTGGGACTATCTCTAAAACAAGTCATTGAGGAGCCAACTCGTAAGGAGGCCATACTAGATTTAGTGATAACAAGTGGAGATTTGGTATCAGATATTACTGTAGGTGAAAGTTTAGGTTCCAGTGATCACCAGTCCGTGTGGTTTAATATAAGAACAGTGACTGAGTCACACCACACAAAAACAAAAGTTTTAGACTTTAAAAAAACAACAGATTATTCTAAAATTAGAATGTGTGTAAAGGAGTCATTATCAGACTGGAGCACTTTAAATGGAGTCCAAGAGAAATGGGATTATTTATTGCACTAGTAAAGGCAACACAAAATTGCATTAGGCTTGTCAGTAAGAGCAAAAAATGAAAGAAACCACTATGGTACTTCGCAGAAGTGGCCAAAATAGTGAAAAACAAGAAGTTAGCATTTAGTAATTATAAAAAAAAACAGAGCGAGGAAGGTAGACAGATCTATAAGATTAGGCAGAAAGAGGCTAAGCAAGTTATAAGAGTTGCAAAGTCACACACAGAAGAGAAAATAGCCCAGTTAGTAAAAAAAAAAAGGGGGGGGACAAAACATTTTTTAGATACATAAATGAGAAGAGGAAAGTAAAGCAAGGATTAGTTAGATTAAATACAAAAGAAGGTAGGTATGTAGAAGAGGATAAAGGTCTAGCTGACTACCTCAATGAATATTTTTGTTCAGTTTTTACAGATGAAAATTAAGGAAAGGGACCTAAGTTAGGAAAAAGGATAAATGAGGAATTTGTTACATGTGAGTTTAAAGAGGAAGAGGTTATATTTCAACTGTCAAAAGTAAAGACAAATAAGTCGATGGGGCCTGATGGAATACACCCAAAGTTATTAAAAGAGCTTAGTGGTGTACTAGCAAAACCATTAACGAATTCTATTTAACCAATCATTGTTAACGGAAGTAGTCCCAGAAGATTGGAAATTAGTGAATGTTGTGCCCATTTACAAGAAAGGTAGTAAGGAGGAGACGGGCAATTATAGGCCAGTAAGCCTTACTTCAGTAGTGGGGAAAGTAATGGAAACTATGTTAAAGGATAGGATTGTTGAACATCTAAAATCGCAGGGATTTCAAGATCTGAGACAACAATGGTTTACTTCAGGGAGGTCATGCCAAACTAATCCTTATGATTTTTTTTGATTGTGTAACTAAAATAATAGATCAGGGTGGTGCAGTAGACATTGCTTACCTAGATTTCAGTAAGGCTTTTGACAGTGTTGCACATAGAAGGCTTAAACTGCAATCTTTAAAGGGACACTATAGTCACCTAAACAACTTCAGCTTAATGTAACAGGGTTGATGTTCCAGTAGGGATAAGCCAAGTGGCAAATGATTTTGGTAAATTAGAAAAATGGTCAGAGCTGGAGCAACTGACATTTAATGTGGATAAGTGCAAGTTAGTGCATCTTGGACGTAAAAGCCCAAGGGCAGAGTATTGACTATTTGATATAGTCCTAACCTCAACATCTGAGGAAAGGGATTTAGGGGTAATAATTTCAGATGACTTAAAAGTAGGCAGACACAATTCTCACTACGGAGGTCCATTTATTCAGCTTGTCTGTACAATACAGTAAATGTTAAAAAAGTTCTATGCATGCCGTACTTGTGTTCCAATAATACAGCGCTTGTGAAAGCTGTTGTGACTATGCAAGCACTGTTGTAATCCTACGCACAAAAAAAAAAAAAAAAGTAGGCAGACAGTGTAATAGAGCAGCAGGAAATGCTAGCAGAATGCTTGGTTGTATAGGGAGAGGTATTAGCAGTAGAAAGAGGGATGCTCATTGTACAGAACACTGGTGAGACCTCACTTAGTAGAGTCAGTCTACTAATAATGTACTTTTTATTTTAAAAGAGGATAGAAAACTAATAAGGATAATTTTGACAAAGTCAAATCGGAATGCTGGTAATTGCTGGACCTCTTTAATGGAAATTGGGCAGACTTGATAGGCCGAATTGTTCTTATCTGCCATCACATTATATGTTTCTATGACCCGTTAAATTTTTCAAAAAATTTTTTAATGTTGCAGCCTTATGCTATAAATGTTTACATTATTTTTTACATCAATCTGCATTCAGTACCCAATAATGACAAAACAGAAAGCAGAATTTTGAAAAGTATGCAATTTTATTAAAATGTAAATGCCAAAATACCACATTGACATAAGTATTCAGACTCTTTGCTATTGCACTTGAAATATGGCTCAGGTGCTTCCCACCTTTGAGAAATTTCTACTTGTTGATTAAAGTCCCCCTGGAAAATTCAATTGATTGGACAAGATTTGTAAAGGCACATACCAGTCTCATTTCTGTAAATGTATAGCAGAGCAAAAACCAAGTCATAAGGTCAGAAGAACTGCATGCATTGCTCGGACAGCATTATGTTGAGGCACATATAAAAGACTACAAACAAATTCAGCTTCATTGAAGGTTACCAAGAGCACAGTGGCCTCCATAATTCTTTAATTGAACTTTGGATCAGCCATCACTTCCTAAAGGCATTTGCTAAACTATGTAATGGACAGAAATGGGCGTTTATAAGAAAGGTGACCAAGAAACTGCTCATTTCTTTCATGTGCATACATTATCTTTACAGCTCACTCTGGGAAAAGAAATTAGCAGAAGGATAACCATCACTGCAACACTCAACACTGTGGCATCACAGAAGACACATTAATACCACTTGGAATTTGCACATAAATGACTCAAACTGAGGAGATTCTTTGGTCTACTGAATTGAACATTTAACTGTTGAACCTCAATTCAGAGCATCATCTCTAGAAGAAACCAGGTCCTGCTTATCACCTGCGCAATACTGTCCCAAAAGTGAAGCATGGTGGTTGTAGCATTATACTTTTGGGGTGTTTTTCATTGGCAAACTGATCCTGAAAAAATACTTATAACAACGATAGCATAACACTGCAACCTATAAAACTGTGAAAAAATTAAGTGCTCTTAAATGTTTCTGAAAACACTGTATACTTTTGCCTATAGAAAACTGCACAGTGTATTGCATGCTCCCTAAATGGAGTTGGGATTATTAGGTAAGTCTGTCCCCTGATATTTTCTGTTTCTACACAGATGCATTGATGCCATAATTTTACCAAATTACATGGTTCACTTTTAAGTTTCATGTACGGTATATAAATAGAGATAAAGATACATTTGATGTAGATATATATAAATGAAACCTTTTATGTTTTTTGTCTTTTTTTTTTTTTTTAAACTACCTTTTCAGGGAAAATTATTTGATTCTACCATAAGTGATGAGGGAACATGGACCTTAGGTAAGTGTAATATAAAAAGATATTTTTATATAGTCATTAGATGTTAAGCAGTTACTTGTTTTTATATTATCGCGGAGAACTAGTCAGTCTACTAATAATATACTTTTTATTTTAAAAGAGGATAGAAAACTAATAAGGATAATTTTGACAAAGTCAAATCGGAATGCTGGTAATTGCTGGACCTCTTTATTGGAAGAAGAGTATTCTGCTGATCCACTGGTGCAGGATCAAATGCAAAAAAAACTTACATTGGAAAGATTTCAAAGCGAGGTAATATATGCAATATTTTTGTGAATTGTTTTCATAGTTTCATTTTTTATGAGTCAGACAAGTGTCTAATTACTTGCCTAGATCAATAAACACACATCTTTGTTTTATAATTTGTCATGTACAAACTTCTAGTTAAATGAACACACTAGGGTCAGGAGCACAAACATGTATTTCTGACCCTGTATTGGTAAAAACTCTATTTAGCCCCTACTGCTCCCCCTTGCCCCCTATATATAGTAAAACCTTACCTTTATTCCAGTCTGCTGGTGCTGGCTCTGCCCCGATCTGTCTTTTTGGCTGATATCAGAAGTGGTGAGCTCAGCAAGTCACAATGCTTTTCCATAGGAAAGCATTGGAATGGCTGGGATTGTCCACGAGGCAGATCAGGGGCAGAGCCAGCACCAGCCATACACAGCCCTGGCCAATCAGCATCTCCTCATAGAGATTCATTGAAACATCTAGAGTCCAAAAGTGCAGTAAGTAACAAGAGGTAGAAAACACACATTTAAAAGGGCTATGGCCAGCTCTGGTTTGAAGAGCATACAGTTGTATAATCCCTGGTTATGGGATGTGGGAATATGTATCCGTCAGCACCATCTGGTAATCCAAAAGGGAAGATAAAAGGCAACAGTAGTGCTCTCAATTGTGATAAAATAGAGTATAAAAGAGTGATAAGAGTAATACTCACAAGTGTAGAGCAGAAACAAGGAGTCAGTGCATCAAGAGCCACCACACACAGACGGATCCTGGACATGGGCTTCAGATGTTGTATTCCTCTTGTCAAGCCGCTCCTGAACAACAAACAACATCAGAAGCGTCTTACCTGGGCTAAAGAAAAACAGACCTGGTATGTTGCTCAGTGGTCGAAAGTCCTCTTTTCTGATGAGAGCAACTTTTGCATCTCATTTGGAAACCAAGGACCCAGAGTCTGGAGGAAGAATGGAGAGGCACATACTGCAAGATGCTTGAAGTCCAGTGTGAAGTTTCCACAGTCTGTGTTGATTTGGGGAGCCATGTCATCTGCTGTTGTTGGTCCACTGTGCTTCATTAAGTCCAGGGTCAACGCAGCCGTCTACCAGGAGATTTTGGAGCACTTCATGCTTTCTTCCGCAGACAAGCTTTATGGGAATGCTGACTTCATTTTCCAGCAGTCCCACACTGCCAAAAGCACCAAAGCCTGGTTCAATGACCGTGGGATTACTGTGCTTGATTGGCCAGCAAACTCGCCTGATCTGAACCCCATAGAGAATCTATAGGGCATTGCCAAGAGAAAAAGACATTAGACCGAACAATGGAGAAGAGCTGAAGGCCGCTATTGAAGCATCCTGGTCTTCCATAACACCTCAGCAGTGCCACAGGCTGGTAGCTTCCATGCCACGCCACATTGAGGCAGTAATTGCCCAAACCAAGTACTGAGTCCAGATGCATGCTTATACTTTTCAGAGGTCTGATATTGTTCTATGTACACTCCTTGTTTTATTGATTGCATGTAATATTCTAATTTACTGAGATTGTGGATTTGGGGTTTTCATGAGCTGTAAGCCATAATCATTGCACTTATGATAAATCACGGCTTGAACTATCTTGCTTTGCATGTAATGCATCTATCTCAAATATTAGTTTCCCCTTTTACGTTGCATTACTGAAATAAATGCACGATATTCTAATTTTTTGAGTATCACCTGTGCAACCTGGCTACATAGAATTTAAATAGGGATATGGTCAATTAAAATTGGCGCCAAAATTTCAGCTTTAAATTGTCAACCAATGGGAAACAGTGACAGTCAATAAACTACAAATGTACAGATCATATATACAGTATTGTAGATCATATAATGGGGAGTATAAGTATATAGTTACATTGAAAAAACTGTAATATATTGACCGTAATATTGGCTTTTTTCGTATTAGCCCATCGGCATCAGGGCTGGCCTTAGGTTTTCAGGCGCCCTGTGCAAGCCAATCTTGTGGCGCCCCCTCCCTGCCATCTTTGTTTGACTCCCTCTAGACCATTTCAGGCACATTCAAAATCTGTCGCCTGCACCCCCTTCAACAAAACCGTGCCACCTTCATCTGCCCCAGTTTATCACCAGTCCCCTGCCCCCTGTTTATCACTAGCCCCCTGCCCCCTTTATCACTAACCACCTGCATACTTCAATTAAATGCAATAGTTTCTTTTAATTTTTTTTATATATATATATATATATATATATATATATCTATATCAATAAGGACAAGCACTTACATTAAAGGCTGCTGCTCCCTGGATCCAGCTGTCAGTTTTTCCCACTCTGACTGACGCACCGACTGAAGAGCACCTGCTGCCCTGACACCCACTGAGCAGATCCTTCCGACGTCGTGCCCCCGCTCTCCTCCTCCACGCTCCCCCTGCATTCCAATTCGGGCCGGTTTGTCAGTGACCGACTGCGAGCTGTGTTGGCCACCTGGCACCCCTGTTTCCATGGTACCCTGTGCGGCCGCGCAGCTCACACACCCCTAAGGCCGGCCCTGGTTACAGTCACACAAAAAGGCAGACAATCAGGCACAGTTACAGTCAGATACAGTTACACTGGCAGACAGTCACACACAGATTAGTCTCTCTCACACACACACACACACACACACAGTCACACACAGATTACAGTATCTCAAACACACACACACACAGACAGACACTGCTACAGTCACACACAGAGTACAGTCTCTCTCTCTCACACACAGGCAGACAGTCAGACACTGCTACAGACAGTCACACACAGAGTACAGTCTCACACAAACAGACTTACAGTCACACACAGAGTACAGTCTCTCTCACACACACACACACACACACACAGGCAGTCAGACACTTACAGACACTCACACAGAGTACAGTCTTGCTCTCTCACACACACACACGCAGACAGTCAGACACTGTTACAGACACTCACACACAGAGTACAGTCACACACAGGCAGACAGTCACACAGTACAGTCTCTCTCTCACACACACACACACAGACAGTCAGACACTGCTACAGACAGTCACACGGAGTACAGTCTCACACACACACAGGCAGACAGTCACACACAGAGTACATTCTTGCTCTCTCACACACACACACAGTCACACACAGAGTACAGTCACACACACACAGGCAGAAAGTCACACACATTACAGTCCCTCTCACACACACACACAGAGTACAGTCTCTCACACACACACAGTCACACACTGAGTACAGTCTCTCTCACACACACACACACACACAGGCAGACAAACACTGTTACAGACACACACACAGAGTACATTCTTGCTCTCTCCCACACACAGACACAGATAGTCACACACAGAGTACAGTCTCTCTTACACACACACACACACACACACACACACAGGCAGACAGTCACACACAGAGTACAGTCTCTCTTACACACACACACACACAGGCAGACAGTCACACAAAGAGTACATTCTTGCTCTCACACACACACACAGTCACACACAGAGTACAGTCACACACACACAGGCAGAAAGTCACACACAGTAAAGTCTCTCTCACACACACACACACACACACAGAGTACAGTCTCTCACACACACACAGACAGTCACACACAGAGTACAGTCTCTCTCACACACACACAGGCAGACAAACACTGTTACAGGCACACACACAGAGTACATTCTTGCTCTCTCCCACACTCAGACACAGATAGTCACACACAGAGTACAGTCTCTCTTACACACACACACACAGGCAGACAGTCACACACAGAGTACAGTCTCTTACACACACAGACAGACACTGCTACAGTCACACAGACTACAGTCACACACACAATTACCTGGAAGGGAGGAGTGGAAGCAGGGATTCTTTTCTCTGCAGCAAGTACTTGGAGCTTCAGTGAGCTGCAAGCTCTGCCCCGGCTGCCTTTTAGACCCGCCTCCTCAATGCAGTAAGCTCCGCCCCGCCCCTTTACTTTTATAGTCCCTGGTAGGAAATAATGAACTCTCCAACCGGGGACTTGCTTCAGCTCCCCCTGCACTCACCCAGCCATGTGCGAACTGTGTCGGCTGTCAGGGTGCCCCCTGCTCCATGGCGCTCTGTGCGGCCGCACAGCTCGCACACCCCTAAGGCCAGCCCTGCTCGGCATTATGGGGATTGTAGTTATCTGCATAGTGTATATGATATCAGCAAGAAATTCTCACGTTTGCAGATATCAGGGGAAAGCTTACTGGCCTTATTTAATGTAATAGGTGGATGGAGGGGGAAAGGTGTAAGGTGTTTATACCTTAAACATGATGGTAATGGTAAAATAAAAAGTTTTAAATAGTGTGAAAAAATAGCCATGGCGGCCATCTTGGTAGGGGAAGCTGTGATAGGGAATAAAATAATCGTGGCGGTCATCTTGGGAGAGAATACAGTCATATTGTGGTGGTCATATTAAGAGGGCAAAAAACATTGTACATAAGAATAAAAACATGAATGACATATAAAGTACTGTATTTTCTGGCGTATAAGATGACTTTTTAACCCTGGAAAATCTTCTCCAAAGTCGGGGGTCGTCTTATACGCCGGGTATAGGGTCTATATGGCTGCCGGGGGCACCCTGCGCCCCCATCGCCGGCCCTTCTAATGCTGCAGCCGCCTGAGCACTGAGTGCTCACTTCCTTTCAGTCTGGCCGGGAACAGGTAGCTGAATCTCCTGTACCGCGCGGTACCCGGCCGGACTGACAGGACGAAGAGGAGCTCGGCCACCCACTCTGCACAGGGAAGGGGAGGTGAGAAGAATGTAGGGAGGATTGGGGAGTAAAAAGAATGGGGAGTAAAAAAAGAATGGAGGGGGGGAGTAAAAAGAATATATCGCAATTAGCCTCCTGTGTGCTAGACCAGCAGGCATGGATTGTATGCCCAAACAGCCTGGCACATACCTGGGCTTTAAATGCTATTTCAGATTATCATTATTTAATGTCTTGCTGTGTAGCTCTGTCTGCTCACTGTACATCATGGCTAATTTTTATTTGGTGTGCATTGGAAGAGGGGTAGTCTTATACGGCGAGTATATTCCAAACTCTATATTTTAAATGGAAAAGTTGGGGTCGTCTTATACGCCCAGTCGTCTTATACGCCAGAAAATACGGTATATAGTATAATTGCATGAGTATGTTTTGGATCAAAGAAAACTTTGATTATTTGTCTATCTACTCCTTCCAAATTGATTAATTAATGCGTGCACGCTTTCCCTAGAAGTAATTCACACCGGAGACAAAGTTTCTGATCAGTGAAAAACCAAGGAATGCTTTATTCCCCGGAGTGGGGGCTCCTTCTTAAAGCAAAAATATGTCACAGTTTAAACATACAGTATACATTCACCAATTGGTTAACAGTCTAAGGGTTCTTGTCTAAACCCCCCCTACAGGATGTAGTGTCATCATTACAGACTTCTGGATACACGATGGGAGGGGGAGTGAGTAGTTTCTTTCAGTTACTTTAACAGTGATTCTCCATTTTGTTACACGTGGCATATAGCTGTTAACTGGCACAAAGGCAGTGGGGGAGGAGTTAGTAAAGGGAGCTGTTAACACAGGAATTTTGGTTACACAAGGTTTGCTTGATGGGAAGGGGGATGCTTAGCACGATGAAGAATTTACATAGGAAACAGCAACTGAACACATTGTAAGGGGGGAAGGGAATATTTACTCTAGCAGCCAGTTTTAACATAGTTAACACAGAATAAATAGACATTAGTAAATAGCCATTTTATTTTAATTCATCTGTCCATAACAGTCCCCCCTTAAAATGGCAATTTTTACTAAAACTACTATCTCACATTCTAATACTGTCCCTATAGAAAAATAACAAAAGGCTATCTTGCACATCTGTCTGAACAGGCCTCGAACACTTCACTGCGCGGGTAACCCGTAGCAGCTTGTCCACTACTTCTTCCCGCGACAGACTTCTGCCCGTAGAGACAGACGCTATCCCTGAATGTCCTTAAGAGGAAGTAGCTGTTGATTTAGTGCGGTGGGACTGTAAGGGTGTATGTGGTGTATCACGGTCTATGTCGTCAATCTCTTGGTGAAGGAAGGTCGGGGTGGTCTGGTTGATTGTCTGATCAACTGTCTTTTGTAGGCATTTCTTAAGACAGGGTAACACACAACAAACAAGAAGAGCGAGGATGATTATCGTTATTAAAATGGCAACACCTATTTGGGCCAGAGCACCTTGCCATCCAGTCATCCATCCAAACCATCTTTCCCATGGATCTGCGGCCCCAGAATTTCGTTTCAGCTCATTGGACAAACTCTTTAACTTTTCTATTGCCAACGTTACCTTACCATTAGGGCCTGCATTATCTGGAATATAGGTACAGCATGTTATGGTGTCTGGGAGTATTTTACATACTCTCCCTTTTTCTGCCAAAATCATTTCAAAGCTTATTCTATTCTGGAAGGTCATCTGAGAGGTAGCTTGTAACCGCCCTATCCCACCATATATCCCATAACAAGTATAGTTCCTGGGATATATAGTAATGCCTTCGTCTGGGCATAATATTTTTAGTAATGATTGGGTATTAAGTTTCCATGACTCGCATGCTGACCGCTTAGGTTTAAATACAGTGTAGAGACTTAAAACGCATACTTCATATCCGGAGGAAGGTTCAGGGATACTGTACCTGGGTGAGGCCTCGCTCCTCCGCAGACATAGCAGTTAGACTTGTTATGTTTAGTAGCATTGTATTTCATCCATTCAAGTCACAAGTTAGTGTCAGAGAAACCTGTCTCTACAGCCCTAGTATCCTCAAATATGGGATGACTACCATGTCTTTTAGAGTCCTAATGTGTGGTTTGAGGGGATTAACAGTCATGTGTGTGGCACCTACCCATTCAGCTGAGTCATACATGTCCTGTAAGAAAAAGGTCTCCTGTTTATTGTATAAACCTCTTCCCTTCCAATTCAGATTTTATTAGCCGTAATGCTTGGGAAAATAGATTCAAACTTAGTTTCTTACCTTAAAATCATTTGGTACCCCCCTTGACACCCCTATGGCATTAATATACATATATATATATATATATATATATATATGTGTGGGTAAAACCACCCTTTATAGGGGTACTCCTTTTTGTCCTGAAGCATGAATGAGGTGTGTCAAGAGTACCTTGGGGATTGTCATGTGTTATGTGTATGGACATAATAACCTAGGCTAGGGCACATTTACTTATTCTTAGAACTCTTGTCTCATGCTACCCTAGTACTGGCAGATTCAGATCATTTAAACATTCAATATTAATATCACCACAAACTCAAGATAAGCAGATGATCCTGAAGAAGCTTTGACTGTGCGTATGGCACCTCAGACGTGAGGGCTGCAGGGTAAGGAGTATGTTTGTTTCTCTTTAGTTTCACGAGGTCCCCTTTTGGGGTATTCGGCTTTCCATCGATGGCAGATGGACAGGCATTATTATGGCCATCAAAACACCCACTTGTTGATATTTATTTATTTATTTTCAACAAGTATCTTTGGTCTCTAAGAATGGAGCTTCAAAAAGGGTTGTCAAGATCAACAAATGTTACTTCACATGATGCAGAGGCAGGCTTGATTCTGAATGATGAAGCCACAGTGTGATCTCTGTAACTTTCACGGTGCACTACTCAGCATGTGGTCTTGGTTATCACTTTGGTGGCTGGATAGGCCTCTGGCCATCCTGAAAACATGTCTGCTATAATTAGTGCATATTTGAATCAGCCATTCTTTGGCATTCTGGATATAGTCGACTTGACTCCTCTGGAAGAGATAATGAGGTTTGGCTAGATGCTTGGGGCTTTCCTCCATTCTTCCTGAGTTGCCCTTGGCACAAATGGCACAAGATTTACAGTAACTGTTGGTCAGAGAGGCAATTCCTGGTACTTCAGAGTATTTATCGATCAAAAGAGTTCATGAGGGTTCTGGACAGATGCTCCGTAGGCCCACTGGACTACTGCTGAGTATATGTTCTTGGGCAAGTAGAACTTGAGATCGTTGAAGTACAGCCTGTCTTTAAGAGTTGCCCCTTTCTGTTTCCAGCTTGTGGTTTGTTTGTTTTTTCTTTCTTTCCAGGGTCAGTAGCTTGCTTGTTATTCCTTCGGGAACTTGATGTCTGTGGGTAGGATCTTACATGGTGAATATGGGAGTTTCTTCAGCAGACACTTTTCTGTCCACTTCCCTTAGTGCACTTACAACTTCTTGAACAACTTAGTCAGCCAGAGAGCTGCCACATGCTTCCTCTGAGTTCAGTCTTCCTTCAGAGATCTTGCATGCTGTGATGGGAGCCTATAGCTCAGCTTCTTGTGCAGACATTGTTGAGGTGAGATACTTGGTCCACTGTAGTGACAGCAAATCCGGAACAGATCATAAGAAAAAGGCTAAAAAAAAAATAATAGTCAGTGTCTTATCATTTCCCCCACTGGGAAGTGGCAGAAGAGTGGCCAGGTAAATAGAGTATCATCCCTGCAGGGTGACATTATCCTGCACAGAATTCGTCCATCACAAGGAGAGGTGGGATATTGCATGGAAAGTCTCAGGTAACCAGGGCACCATTCGACACCAGAGCCTTATCCTGTTAGGGAATAGTAAGAGCTTGGACAGGCTTTGGGGCCTGTATAATTCAGGTAAAGGTATTGGGGGAACTAGCTAGGACCCTTGCCTCTTGGTCAGGTTTCACTGTGTGGAACAAAAGAAATAATAAGGTGATAGGGGCCTGCAAGTGGGGGAAGGACATCTGCACCTAGCAGATTAATTGGACAGGTGAAGGTAACCACAAAGCAAGGCTTAGTTAACAGGCTACTCCAAGGAGAGCCATCTACACTTATGCAGGAGACAACAATGTTAGACAGGAATGAGGAGTCAGGCAGGCCTTGCTTGGTACAAATAGATGTCATGTGGCCTGCTATACAAGGCTGCATATAGTTGTTGGGCATGGGCCTTACTATGTACTAAAACTTAAGTTAAAAGAAAATTTGGGACAACCTGAAGTGATACTTCTCCACAGATGCTAACTCATCGTTGATGACATTGGTAATACAGGTAGCCTGATCAGCCAATTTATCTTAGGCTTAAACAAGTCACACCATGTAGTGGAATGGGTCATTAGGATTCGGGAAATTCTACAGTAAAAGGGCGTAGTAAGGATGTACGCGATGTTACTTTAGGAGTAGACGTGGCTGTGGATAGGGGGAAATCAGCCTTATCCATTCCCATATATTATTCCTTTTGTCTTCAGTATATCCAAACCATGGTTATGTCCAGGCGTTATATACAGTAATCCATTATCAGTCATAATATTAAAATCTCATTCTCATGAATTAAATCAAAGATTTTAAATCAACCTCAGAAGCAACAAATAATAAATCTATTGTTTTTTCTTCTGTAAAATGATTGGAGGTACTGTATAATTGCATACACCCAATATATCATAGATTGCATGTCTCCTAACTTCTACATTAGTGTATTTCATTCTGCCATATTTGCAAACTTGATGTAAATTTTTATTTTAATTAATTAACCTAATACTTTCTTATAACACACATAAAAACAATGAAAGACAGTACAGACTAACAATTCATTTAAAACAATAAACTAACATAGATCTCTATTCTTGTGCTGTTCTTAATTCTGGAATCAGCCCGTGTACATCTGTTGGCACACATATCCATGCTCATTCCCTAAACTGATCATATCTCTTGAAGTTATCTGATTCTTATAACTTTCTGTGTTACACTGCATTGCTTGTCTGTCTCCTAATTTTGATTTAGCTAAAATTGTTCTTATTTGTCTGATTATCAGTTTACAAGGAAAGGCTTTAATTGATTTATCTCCACATGTATTTTCTCTGTCCTAGAAGAAGGAGGAGGAGGGGGATGAGGGCTGTAAAATCTGCACTTCTTTCTCTGCCTAAATCCACAAGTCGTTTTAACCCCTTCATTATTGGTTTATCTCCTTAAGTTATCCAAGTACAAAGCTACTTCTGTCAAAGTGCTTTTTTTTCTCTTGCTAACACAATTGCAGTTGGATCTAGATCTTGAAATTTTTTCACAAATTCATTAATTAACTGATCTTCAGAAAAATCAGCAACAAGTCTATATGCACTTTCAAATTTTACAAGAAAACGAAATATATCCTCCCCCTTGTGTGGTTTTAGTTTTTCCAACATTTCAGTGTCTGCATTTTTCTTGTATTAACACACACGTGCTTAACTTCATTTGTAAGCTGGCAAAAAAAATAATTTCTTAATTCAACTCTATCCTCTAATTCACAGACTTTTTCTGACAATCTCTCACAATTACAGTGTGTGCTCTCTGTTACTTTGTTACACTGGTCATTTAAATCTGATTTGTCTTCTGTTAACATATTCAAATTTATTTCTTTATCTGCTGATTCTAAATTTTATTGACCTGCATCTCGTTTAAAAAATCAATGCATTGTAAGTACAGACTAGTTTCATAACATTTCTAAATTTTTTTATTTATTTTTTATTTTTTTTATTAACAAACAATTTTTGGCAATTTCACTATTGGCAATTTCACATTGTGTGTATAAAGATTGCCACAATACAGCATCTGAATAGCTGCAATTACATGCAAACTGCAATGTACTTTTCTCTGCATTATCATTTATGAATTCCACAATTCATTTGTTCCAACAAAATCTAACTTTCCTTATTCCAACATGCCAATAACCTCTTACTTAACAACATATACAAGATTACACAAAGTTCCTAACTAGGATATTCGTCCAGCAAATATACCTTTTTTTCCCTCACATTCTTCACTGAGTTTACAAGCATTTCACCCATTCACCCCCCCCTGTAGCCAATACTCATAGCAGTCATAGCAAGAGAAAGCAACAAAGAAGGAGGGGGGAGGAGGGAGGAAGACTTGCAAGCACAAAGTTTTTTAACCATGTGATTGCCTAAGCACAGCTCTCCTTAGGACAAAAGATAGAATAGGAGAGTAACGATACAGATTGTATAGATTACAATTAACATATATGGTACCCAACAAGACATACACAGACAAAAGCACAAAATACAAAGTCCTTAAAATAAATGCCGGCTTATAATAACTCAAATCACACACACAGAAACACTCAAGCACATAAACATTAACTTTTCCTTTTCTTTTCTTTGTAACTCTACACCGAGCTTTACTAAAAGAAAAGGCACCAATTCTTACTTTACCAAATAAACTTAGCTAAAACAAATAAAACCTTTAAACTCTAAACCGAGTTGTATTAAACAAATAAAACCAACAAAAGAACCGCCACGATCTAATTTTAATATAAATCGAACAAAAAACAAACAAAAATAAAACGCATGGGGCTATTATGCACACCTGAACTCAATAATCGCCAGACTCTCAACCGAGTCTTAATAAAACAAAGGAACCGCCAGGTTTTTTACCAAACGAGGCCAAAACATCACTCACTAGCTTCTTTACCGAAGCTTAGCTAAAAAAACAAAAGAAATCATTAAACTCTCAACCGAGTCTTACTAAAACAAAGAAACAGCCAGGGTTTTTCCACCAAACCCGAACTTGGCTAAATCTGTAAGCGCTTAACCACACTTGGCAGCATTATATAACAGTATTAAGCAAATAGTAAAACAGATTCTCAAGCAGACACTTTCACACATAAAACTCACACACAGGACGTAGATAGACAAATTGACAGGTTCTATTCAAATAAAGGGGACATGTGGGCATACTATATACCTGTCGAAGACGTTAACAGGAAGCAGAATGAAGGAACGGAGAGTAAACGAAGTCCAAAGAAAGGAAAATATAGGGTAAGTAACTCATTTACCGCAGAGGTGATCAGGCTCTTTTTTTTTTTTTTCAATCTCTGGGGGTCTCCTCTCCGGTCCTGAGATTTTACGGCTTCCTTATTAACGTAACCCTCACATCCCGGACGAGCCCCCAAATTGTTTTGGATCAAAGAAAACTTTGATTATTTGTCTATCTACTCCTTCCAAATTGATTAATTAATGCGTGCACGCTTTCCCTAGAAGTAATTCACACCGGAGACAAAGTTTCTGATCAGTGAAAAACCAAGGAATGCTTTATTCCCCGGAGTGGGGGCTCCTTCTTAAAGCAAAAATACGTCACAGTTTAAACATACAGTATACATTCACCAATTGGTTAACAGTCTAAGGGTTCTTGTCTAAACCCCCCTACAGGATGTAGTGTCATCATTACAGACTTCTGGATACACGATGGGAGGGGGAGTGAGTAGTTTCTTTCAGTTACTTTAACAGTGATTCTCCATTTTGTTACACGTGGCATATAGCTGTTAACTGGCACAAAGGCAGTGGGGGAGGAGTTAGTAAAGGGAGCTGTTAACACAGGAATTTTGGTTTTGCTTGATGGGAAGGGGGATGCTTAGCACGATGAAGAATTTACATAGGAAACAGCAACTGAACACATTGTAGGGGGGAAGGGAATATTTACTCTAGCAGACAGTTTTAACATAGTGAACACAGAATAAATAGACATTAGTAAATAGCCATTTTATTTTAATTCATCTGTCCATAACAAGTACATGAATGACGGTCTAATACATAGAAAGGAATTAGACAAAAATGATAAATGATATATAATGAAAAGCAGTCTTTTAGACAGAGTAATTAGAGAGAATGATTAAAGGACCACTATAGGTACCCAGACCACTTCATGAAGTGGTCTGGGTGCCAGGTCCATCTAGGATTAACCCTTTCTGCTGTAAACTGCTATGTTTACCAATGGGTTAATCCAGCATCTAGCGGCTGTCTCATTGAGGTACCATCAGGGAGGTGATGGTTAATAGGTGTGTCAGACATTTACATAACGATAGTAATAAAAGAAAGTATAATAGTGACTGAAAATGGGTTACAAACTATAACCACTTCCTTTCAAATGTGTGATACACTAAAAGTAGTAAAATAAGACAAAAAGCTCTTAGGAAGGTTGGATGGCTCGAGTGTCATCATACAGGGAACGGTGTCACACGAACATCTAAAGTTCCATGCGGGAAAGTTGTTATGATAGGGGTGTCCTCAATCACAATGCCATAAGAAAAACAACTGCGATCGGGATGTCCCAGAGATGATAACAAATGGATCCCAAGGAGATAATGATTAGTAGATCTTATATAACAATAATGAGAATTAAAGAAGATCCAATGTTAGCCCGATTAGGGGTCATACTATAATAATGAGTCGTACCAATAAAAATATATAATAAGACATAAAAAAGATCATAAAAAATTAAAAAGGTCAAAGTCTACATTAAGACCATGGGGTGTTAGGGTTTGTAAATTGAACACCCATTGCATCTTTGATTTTCCAAGAATATTTTTTTTATATGTTCCCACCCCTCCATGGATGGTACACTTGATGGTAAACAAGTGTGATTGGCTATATAATAGATGCCGGCGGCTGTAATAGGTGGATGGCGATGGTCGCCAACCAATAGATGGAGGGAGTGGCAGGGCATTAGTAATTGGCTGGGAGGTGGAGAGAGACAGTTCTACACGCCATCTGGTGGTTGGTAGTGTAGTAGAGAAGGGAAATAGGCTGTTAAGTAGGGAAAAGTATAGGAGAATAAATACATACATACATACATACATATATATAGATAGATATAGATAGATAAGTGAACAATGTAAAATGAGGAACCAGATATATACATATAAATAAGTCGGTATTAGTAAGTGGGTACATAATACATGAGGTAAATAATAAATATAAACAAATGCATATATTAAATAAAATTAAACAAGTCCGACTACATTTAGACCAGAGGGGGTTAATATTTTTAAGTTAAATACCCATTCCATTTCAGCTTTATCTAGAATGTTTTTTATGTTCCCACCTCTCCATGGAGTCACACTATGCATTTAAGTTGTTTTGCGTCATCGTTATGCATACAAAAATGTTTTGAGACTGAGTGATTTCAAATATCCTTTTTTAATATTTCTGCAGTGTTCACTCAGTCTGATTTTTTTGTTTTTTTTAGGGGGGGAGGGGTGGGGGCCTAACCGCCGACATGAATGGCCGCACGATCCATGTGCTCTGGGGAACAATCTACTACTCAGCTTAAAAAATACGCCTTAACACCGGAGAAAAACAACGATCAGCTCAGAGCAGACCTAGGGTCACCCTGAGACATTCCTAGGGAGACCTCCGACCGCAACCAGACGCTGAAAATCGAACAATCGAGGCAGGCGGTAGAGACACGGCCGATCCTCCTGCTGGGCGCTCCACTGGAAACTGCTGAAGCGGTTGAGACCCCTTTCCCCCCGCCCCCCTGCCGGTGAGGGATATCCCGGTTCAAGCAAGCAGGCTCTCACACAGAAGCTAACGAGCAACTAGCATACAACACGGGCATTGAACGATACTATCTGACCAAAAATGGCGGCGGCTCAGCAAGCTGGGGAGACACTGGGCCAACAAATGACACTGGAGCAGCGATTGAAAGACCTGTTCAATAGCTTCTGGCAAAAACTGCAGAACAGAAAGGTCCAAACTTTATTGGAGCTCAAGAAGCAAGCTGAACGGAGATACCCACCTTCAGACAAACCGCACCCTGCGAACGGCGGGAGCTGGAGACAGCCCACGACACACAAGATGAGGAGACCAACAAAGAATGGCAAGCGGGTCCGGCACAGAGGACCACAGAGGGGAAGCAAAACCTGAAACGCTCACTTACTTCACACGGCGGCACCCGGGACCGGGAGCTTACAGCAGCACGCCCCATCTCGGATCCCCTTCAAGGACGACCGGAATGTCGGCATCAGGGAGGCAAGGGCGTTCTCACACCGGGACGGCGGTCAGCAATGGCCCATCCATGGTTCACACGCTGTGCTCCTGAACCAAGCCTCCAAAGTTGGCGTGGGCTGACTCACATGGACTGCCATAAGGACTAATCATGCTATGTTCACAATTGATCTCACATAAGTTACTCAGAGTTAGCTACTCCTGTATGAGTCCCAATACCATTTAGATTTAAGCCCCCAGCCTATGCCCACAACCTTCACTGGGCCTCTAAACCTCGACTCACCCCCGAAATCGAGTGCTGCAGTATTAGGATTGTTTCGTTAAGCCTGCATACAAGCCTCAATTAGCCGGGTACCCTCTACAGCCCTAGTTTACAGTAGCTATACTCTTGCACTCTCCCTATTGCTGCCTTTGTGAAAGCATTTTAATAATATGGTCATATAATGAAGCATGCATACTTTTTGTTTTACCTTATTTTCATGCCCCACCAGATACCTAGCCTGACCAAAATCTTAAGATTAATACTCTCAAATCGACTATAATGTTTTCTGGGTATCTACTAGCTTTCCTTCACTCGTGTTTCTAAGCATGTACTATATACAAGTTTTCACCTAACCTTCATATATGAGCGACCCAGAGTTACCAGGTTGAATCATACACCCACACACTTGGAACATGCATATAATTCTTGTGCTCTAGCCATCTCACTAAATATGTGTGCAGTTATCTCTTGTACTTTCACTTTACCATAACGTGCTGATACAGCGAAATGAAACAAAGCAACACCTCTCTTAATTCAATACCTTACATACCTGTTTCATTGTGAAATTAACATGTTTCTTGCATTTGTTGTTGTGACATTGCAGGATGATTTGTTCACTTATGCACGATAAAAATAAAGAATTTATAAATAACTACATATTGGAGGCCACATGGGCACTCCAGTAGGTAGATAACATTTTTTGTAGCAAAAAATAGATTTCCAGGCACTCAAAGTGTGAAAGCCGCAGGCAGCTTTATTGTAACAAAACAGACCGCAACGGTTCGACCTACCAAGAGGTCTTTGTCAAGCTAACACCACAAGCAAACAATGCTAGGAGTTAAATCAAATAATAATTCACTTAAGTTATTACCAAGAGTCAACAATTAGTCCAAAATACACAGATCATATAGAATATACATACATAAATACAATTTAATATATATAATCTATAATCCCATTAATAATTTACCCCTGTGTGCCAGATAAGGGAGAGACAGAGCAGAAAAAAATAAAAGAAAAAATTTAATATACACAAAACACAAAAGGCAGGTAAAAACGCCTTTCCGGGCGCAAAAAAAAATTAATTTCCGGGTAAGTGGAACGCATAAACGGCTGTTGGAACGCAAAATATAAACACCCTCTGATGGGGCGGCATCAGTGTCAAAGTAATAAACGTTTGCGTAATTAAACACACGAACGGCATTTCAGAGTGTGCGCATGAGAATATGTATGTATATTCTATATGATCTGTGTATTTTGGACTAATTGTTGACTCTTGGTAATGACTTAAGTGAATTATTGTTTGATTTATCTCCTAGCATTGTTTGCTATATGCACTTTTGTTTGTGGTGTTAGCTTGACAAAGACCTCTTGATAGGTCGAAACGTTGCTGTCTATTTTGTTACAATAAATCTGCCTGCGGCTTTCACACTTTGAGTGCCTGGAAATCTTTTTTTGCTGCCTTAACGTGTTGGGATTGCTGGTCCTGTTCCGGAGCACCTGTGGCCGCTGGGGGTGAGTGCGGTTCCTGTGACCAATTTTACAAGATAAAATTTTTTTGTGTCACAGCTGATAAAATCCTTAATTTTATAGGTTTTATTAGTTATATTCGATTTGAAAGAAGTGGTTTTAGAGGGGACCGAGGGGTCAGTGTTTTACAAACAATACATCGTTTACACTTATAAAATCCACTGGCATTGGAAATAACAGTAGTAGTATTAGGTTTGATCTCTTTAGTAAAATTGGTGGTTAAAATAGACTTAAAATTAGGAGCGCCTCTAAAAACGATATTTGGTTTATCTGGTATAATGTTTTTAAGTATTTCATCTTCTTTCAATAAATGCCAGTGTTTTTTAATTACTTTCTTTATGTGATCACTTGTATTATTAAAATTGAAGATGACTGGAAGGGGCATGGCATTAGTGGTTGGTTGGTTTTTATACGTTAGGAGGTCTGCTCTTTCTTTTTTCTTAATAGTATCTATAGTGGTGTTAAGATGGGTGGGATAGTAGTTTTTTTCGATAAATGTATCTCTTAAAAAGTTAGCTTGTGTGTTAGTCGTCTAATTGGGAGCAGTTCCTACAGAGACGTAGGAATTGGCTCTTTGGGGCACTTTCTAACCAGGGCTTGTAATGACAGCTAGAGCGCTCAATGGCTGTATTAACACATACTTTAAAAAAAAATAAAAAAATTCTATTCTCTTTAATAAAAATATTGAGGTTTAAAAAGTTAATAGATTCTTTACTTGTTTCACAAGATAAAATTATACCGCAATTGTTTCGATTAAGATGGTGAATAAAAGAGCTAAAAAGGTCTTCTGTGCCTTCCCAAATAAAAAATAAGTTGTCAATGTACCTAAAATATGTAACCAGGTTTGTACGCCAGGTATGCCCACCCCATAAGGCCATGGGCATGCATGGCGCACATGACCATTTATGTGATTTTAAGAAATTATGGTGCCCGAAGTCAGTATGTGCAGCATTTCACTGTGAAATGGTGCACATACTGAGTTTAGCCCCTTTGCTGCTGGAGGTGTAACTTCACCTCCAACAACGTCATGGGGTGTCATCAGCCAGCTCAGAACAAAAGTTTCAAGCTGGTAAAAGTCAGTTATTGGCAAGTGACACTCATTCATTGGCTGAGAATGGTCAGCTGATGCTGCCAGCCAATGAATTAGAGTCAGGTTCGACATCCTATTCATGCCTACATAGGAGACTTGTCACACGGCAGAAGCAGGTAAGAGGACAAACCATTGTAAAGCCAGGGGAATTCATCCTGTCATTAACACCTCAGTGGGCTGTAGTGCTTATGATGGTTGGATTAACCATTTAATCAAATGGAGGGTCCTTTTAAACAAATGTAAGGAATCCTTACTTCTAATTAAATTGTGTAAGGTATGTTTCATTGCAAGTCTAAGTGATTTCAACCTAAATTTTACAAACATATGTAAATTGTGTTGTGAGCGTCAGAGCGTTGCCATGGTAACCCGCGGCAACTCTCTGATTGGCTGGTATCGCGAGACACTTACTACACAGTCTGCAACTCTACACCCAGTGGACCTGAAGACTGGAGGCGCTTGGCTCTCTTCCCCGGGCAGACTGAGCGGTGGGGTCCCAGTGTAAGCCCTTCCAGTGTTGGTCACAGACTGAGGACCCAACAGATCAGTAACAGTCTGCCCTAAGACAAGTTAGGCCGTCGCAAGGCCTTAGGTAGCCGCATAACTCACCTAATTTTCAAAATGGCACTAAGACAAGTTAGGCCGTCGTGAGGCCTTAGGTAGCCGCATAACTCACCTAATTAGCAAAATGGCACTTCTCTGTCTCCTGCAATGTCACAGAGGCATGACCTCCTCCAGTGTGGTGAATTCCAGTTCTCCTTATAGAGGGGCAACTGGGACCTAATTCACATGTACGGCGAGTGCTATGCACACATTAAAACGTCCCAAGAAGCAAGCAGTGAATCATTGATTTCCTATGGTGTTTCTGCCTCACGTGATGGAGTTTTACTCGGTCAGTGCAGTAGAAGCACCTCTATTGGCTATCATACTTGCAACCGATGGATGTGTACTTAAACCTTCAATGTTTTACATTGAGTACAGGAACACGGTACCCATACCATTTCATTGTGATTAAGTATTCTGGATGACTATAGTGTTCCTTTATGCATGATAGGTACACTTTAAGGGGGCACAACTGAGCAGCTGATGGTGTAAAGAGGACAATACCAATACTGCTGTTATTAAAAGATTTTGAAACTCACGAGATAAGTTTGTATCATTTTTAATTCAAATAATGAACTGTCAGTTGATTTTTGAGGTTTTCATGCTGTATCATCTTTTTGCCTAATTTATTTTTCCAGAATCCTGGCTTTGATTTCAGCAGAGCAGAACTTTCAGGAAATTACAGCAAAGGAGGACCAGACTTTTCATTTATGGAAAAATAAACACTATATCCTGTGAATAAGAAAAATAAACGCCTTCATTATTTGTTGTTAACATTAAAAAAGTAATAACTGAAAAAGCATGGCCAAATATCTTTTTATCATGAAAAATGTGTTATGTAATGATTAGTTTTATATATTACATATACTAATCAACCACAACCTTAAAACCGCTAACAATTGAAGTGAATTGGTTATATTGTTATAGTGGTAACTGTCAATGATTGGGATATATTAGAGAGCAAGTGATCAGGGAGTTCTTAGTGACTTTGACAATGGCCAATGTGATAGCTAGTTGACTAGATCAGGCCATTTCCTTAAGGCAAGCCTTGTGGGGTGTTCCCAGTATGCAGTGGTTAGTACCTACCAAAAGTGGTGCAAGGAAGGACAATCCGTGAACCAGGGTCATGGGCATCCATGGCTCATTGATACACAAGGGGAGGAAAGGCTAGCCTGTCTGGTGTGATCCCACAGAAGATTTACTGTTGCTCAAATTACAAAGAATGGCTTTATGCTGGCCATGACAGAAAGGTGGAAAAACACACTGTGCATCGAAGTTTGCTGTGCCTGGGGTTGCCTAGCCGCATACCAGACAGAGTTACCCTTGTCCACCACCGAAAGAGCTTTCAGAAGGGAAGTGAGTATTGGAACTGGGCCATGGAGCAATGAAAGAAAGTTGTCTGGTCTGGATCACAATGGTTTTTTGGGCGGTTCAGGTGGATGGCCGTGTGCATCGTTTTAACATGGTAGCCCGGGAATGAGAATTACCCACATGATGGCGTACCATTTGCAAAAGAAGACAACCTAAGGTATTGCAAATGGGGTATCTTCAGCCTTTTTTAGTAACCACTTAGTCACAAACACTGGCCAAAGTTAGCGTTTTTTGCATTTTTAACACACAAACAAATATAAAGGCTACCTTTGGCCAGTGGCCAGGTGGCTGCTAAAAAAGACTGGACATACCCCATATTGAATACCCTGGGTTGTCTACTTTAAAAAAATATGTACATATGAGGTGTGATTCGGGGATTTATAACAGATAACGGTGTTACAATGTCACTATTGATAAATTTAAAATATATATATATTGAAACAGCAATTTCCTACTTGTATTTCTAGGTCTATAACTTGCAAAAAAAAAAAAGCAATAAAGCACGTAAACGTGTTTTTGAACTCGGGACAAAAATTTTAATCTATTTAGCAGTTTTTTTCATTAGCTTTTGTAGATAAGTAAAAGATTTTTCAAGTAAAAGTCCAAAAACATGGTTTTTTTTTCAATTGTTCGCAATATTTTATTATTTTTTTTAAATAAAATATATGACATGATACAAATAATGGTATGTAAAGAAAGCCCTTCTTGTCCTGAAAAAAAACAATATATAACTTGTAAGTGTCAAAACTGCTCTGGTCCTTGACGTACAACATCGCAAAAACAGGCCGGTCCTTAAGGGGTTAAAACCCTAGTGCTGGTTAATTACATTCACCTGGTTGATAACATTCAAGGGGTGACTCCCACCAATTAACCCCATCATGCTGGGAATAGAGAGCGCTCCAATCTATTACTAACATAAAAGGCCTCTCTGACCCTGCCACAGTATATTATTATTATTATTGCCATTTATATAGCGCCAACAGATTCCATAGCGCTCTACAATATTTTGAGAGGGGGGATGTAACAATAAATAGGACTATTACAAGAAAACTTAAAGGAACAATAGGTTGAAGAGGACCCTGCTCAAACGAGCTTACAGACTATAGGAGGTGGGGTATTAGAAACATTAGGACAGGAAATATCAAGTAGGAGTGAAGCAGAGCTGGAGGAGAGAGCAAAGCACTGTCCCATAGGAGAGAGCAGGAGACAGGTATGTAAGGTAGAGATTACTCTGGGAGGCCATAAGCTTTCCTGAAGAGATGGGTTTTAAGGCCCTTCTTAAATGATTGAAGACTAGGGGAGAGTCTGATGGCAGTAGGCAAGCTATTCCATAGGAGAGGAGCCGCCCGCGAGAGGTCCTGCAAGCGCGAGTTGGCCGTACGGGTGTGAGCAGCGGTCAGGAGGTGGTCACGGGCAGAGCGGAGGGTACGAGGAGGGGCATATCTATGGATTAGTGAAGAGATATAAGTGGGGCTAGAATTGTTCAGTGCTTTAAATGTGTGGGTTAGCACTTTGAATTGACTCCTATAGCATACAGGAAGCCAATGTAAGGACTGGCAGAGGGTGAGGTGTGAGAGGACTGACTAGAGAGGAACATCAGTCTAGCTGCAGCATTCATGACAGACTGTAGCGGGGCAATACGGCTTTTGGGGAGACCAATCAGGAGAGGGTTACAGTAATCCATGCGGGAAATTACTAGAGCATGGACAAGCTCCTTGGTAGCATCTTGCGTAAGAAAGGGGCGGATGCGGGCTATGTTTTTGAGTTGGAACCTACAGGACTTGGCAACAAACTGGATGTGAGACTCAAAGGTGAGACCAGAGTCAAGTATGACGCCAAGACAGCGTGCTTGCAGGGATGGACTTATGTGGATATCACTGACTTGAAGGGAGAGCGAGAGAGGAGGATCAGTATTAGGAGGAGGAAAGACAAGGAGTTCAGTTTTAGAGAGGTTAAGTTTCAGAAAGCGTGAGGACATCCAGTCAGAGATGGAAGAAAGGCAAGCAGTGACACGTTGCAGGACGGCAGGGGAGAGGTCCGGGGAGGAGAGGTATATCTGAGTGTCATCAGCATACATGTGGTAGTGGAATCTAAAAGAGGCAACAAGTTTACCAAGAGAGGCAGTATAAAGAGAAAATAGAAGGGGACCAAGGACAGACCCTTGGGGAACTCCAACCGAGACAGGACGAGGGGAGGAGGTATCCTTGGAAAAGGAAACACTGAATGAACGTTGGGAGAGATAGGAGGAAAACCAAGAGAAGACAAAGTCACAGAGACCGAGCGATTGAAGAGTTTGAAGGAGGAGAGCATGATCAACGGTGTCAAAGGCAGCAGAGAGGTCAAGAAGAATTAATATGGAGTAGTGACCTTTGGATTTAGTGGAGATTAGATTAAGAGCAGTCTCAGTAGAGTGGAGAGGGCAGAAGCCAGACTGAAGACGGTCAAGGAGAGAGTTGGAATTAAGGAAGCGGGACACACGGGTAAAGACAAGTCTTTCCAAAGGCTTTGATGAGAAGGGGAGCAGGGATATGGGACGATAGTTA
This sequence comes from Pelobates cultripes, assembly GCA_933207985.1. Taxonomy (NCBI): domain Eukaryota; kingdom Metazoa; phylum Chordata; class Amphibia; order Anura; family Pelobatidae; genus Pelobates; species Pelobates cultripes. The sequence goes on along the minus strand of OW240914.1, from coordinate 240,475,442 downwards.
GAAGGGGAGGATGGGTCAAGAGATGTTTTTTTCAGGATAGGTATTACAGTGGCATGTTTAAGGTCAGCAGGAACAGTGCCAGAAGAGAGAGAGCAGTTAAAGATGTGTGTTAGGGTAGGCACAAGATAAGGGGAGACAGATCTGATGAGGTGAGATGGGACAGGATCGAGTGGGCAAGTGGTGGGGCGAGAGGAATGGAGAAGCACAGCCACCTCTTGTTCAGTAGCAGGGTAGAAAGTCTGGAGGGTAGGGAAAGCATGATTTACATGTGGTTGAGAAAGAGAACGGCAAGGAGGGGAGAATTGTTTCCTTAGCTGTTCAATCTTATCGGTAAAGTAGCATGCAAAGCTATCAGCTGTAAGGTTAGTTTGGGGGGTGGCCACAGCAGGACGGACAAGGGAATTAAAGGTGTCAAAGAGACGTCTGGGATTGCGGGAGCATGAACTAATGAGAGAGGAAAAGTATGACTGTTTGGCGAGGGCTGCGCTGTATGAAAGCAACATGAATCTCTAATGGAGAAAGTCTGCCTGGGTGCGGGACTTCCTCCAGGAGCGTTCAGAACAACGGGGGCAACTCTGCGTGTTGATTTATTATGCCAAGGTTGGGGTTGTGTCCTCCTCGAGGTGCATGTTTGGAGTGGGGCTGCAGCGTTCAAGGCAGATGTGAGGTTAGTGTTATATGTGGAGATGGCCAGTGAGGGACAGGAGAGGGAAGGGATGGATAGCAGTTGTGGATCAATGTCAGCTGAGAGCTGCTGGAGGTCAATAGAGTTAAGGTTCCTCCTGAGCTGAGAGGGGGTTAGGCTGAGATTGTTGGGTGATGGGGTAATTGAGAGCAAACGATAAGAGGTGGTGATCAGAGAGAGGAAATGGAGTGTTGCAGATATTAGATACTGTACATGAATAAGAGAAAATAAGGTCGAGGGTATTGCCAGCTACATAAGTGGGAGAATTAGCCCACTGCAAAAGTCCAAGGGAGGAAGAAATGGAAGGTAGTTTAGAGGCTGCTGGGGTTAAAGGTGGGTTAATGGGAATATTGAAGTCTCCAAGAATTAGGGATGGGATGTTGGAAGAGAGGAAGTAGGGTAGCCAGGCAGAAAAGTGGTCAAGGAAGAGAAGAGGGGAACCAGGGGGACGATAGATTACGGCAATGTTAGCAGAGAAGGGTTTGAAAAGGCGAATTGAATGAATTTCAAATGATGGGAAAGAGAGGGAAGGGGGGTTGGCAGGGTTTTATAGGAGCAAAACCTACACCGCCACCTTTAATCTCCGCTTGTCTTGGATTGTGGGTAAAGTGAATACCACCAAAGGACAGTGTTACAAAGTCTCGATATGACTTTATTATTGTTACCACGTCTCTCTACTGTTGCACCCCAACCCCTTGCATACAGACCCCTATGCTATCGGTACTGAGATTATACGAATGGATTACACGAACCATTATAAAGGACAATTCGTGGTACGAACGAGAGACCCCCCCAGACGCCGGCGTGTGCCGCCACTTAACCTCATCACCTCTTGAAGTACCGGATGACCGACCACCCGACGAGCGGAGTGTGTCGCTCATTAACCACCTAAGACGCTGCGGTTAACCACAAACTAATTGACGGGCCCAGAGGATCCACATTCATATACAATCTACCGAATGGAAACTGCCGAGAGACTCATGAACGGAGACCCCCTACAGGTTGGACGTGTGGCAGCAATTAGAATGTGGTTTCTGCAGATCAAGTACCCCCCTACCGGGCGGTCTCAGTTCGTATGCCGAACGGTCTGAACAACCAGACTGATAGCGGGGATTCGTATGACTATGTATCCGATTTCCGTTCCATAAGTGTGGAGTCGAGGTCCCGCTGCCTATGGAACCACCTAAAAACATGGCCGCCATCAGGGGCTAACGACCAAAATGCCGAACCAGACTTTATACGGCAGAAACTGCCCATTCCGTTCGCGGGGTCGGGGAGCAATTTGTATACTTAATGTGCCCAAACCCGAGCTATCGAATGAATGGTAAAATGAACCATTTTCTCCCCAAAATGTTACAGTTATGCAGTTTTATACTATTTTATGGGACATAATAAAACGTGGTCTTTTGTGCGCTTGCAGATAATTAGATTGTATAACCGTTGGCCTCATTATCTCCAAGCTGGGCGGGCACTAATTCAAATGATACATTGTATTGTGATTGGTTACATTTGTGTACTGTACCTGTATTCCATCAGGTCCATAGGGGGCTGTCCTTGGACCTGAGGAATTGCATAAATTGCCATGTTTGTGTGCCAAAGTTAGTTTGTTTTGACCCTAAACTCGCAGCCTCGACTCGTGGTGTAGGGATCCGGGAATATTAACGCTCTTACAACTTGTGGGATATTCTACACTTGCAGATTCCACCGAAGGGAACTACGTTTGACTCTCTGGCCACGGGAACCAGGACATCCAAGCGATCAACCCCCCTGCTGGACCGGGGGCAATCGTAACAGACAGTTAGGCATGTGTAGCAGTATCAGAGGGAGAGAGCCATGTTTCTGTTAGTGCAAGTAGGTTTAGGGAGTGTGAGATAAATAGGTCATGGATGGAAGTAGATTTAAAGGTGCTGCACACAGAGCGTGCATTCCAGAGGGCAGCTTTAAAAGAGGAATTATAGTGAGAATTACATGGAACGGGTATTAGGTTGTTGTGTTTTCATATAATACATGTGTATATATATCTCATATATATATATATAAATATATATATACATATATTATTTTTTTTAACACATTGCTATTTTCTTAACTTTATTTTAGGATTTTTCACATGCAGGGAGACTGCTTGTCAGCATAGACAGTCCCCCTGCAGGCAGATACACAGGCACCTATTGCGACCATGTGATCAGCGGTCACTTGGCCGTGGGGTCCTGATCTACCGTGGGGAGACTAACAGGGCAGACAGGCAGTCCCCCTGGACCAGAAGAAAGGCTGATTGTCGCCAGGAGAACAACGGCGATCAGGTAAGTACCCCAATACCGTTATGACGGTTCAGGACCGTCATCGGTCCTCAAGGGGATGGGGAGGATGAAAGGAAGCACAAACTAGACTCTCCTGCATAATAGAGTCAAGTGATGTGTAAGAAATGCCTCCTTGCAAAAAAATCGTAAGTATCAAATTACTAAGTAGCACACAAATAAGGCTTGAAGAAATAAGGCAATAATTGCCCTATAAGGTGCCTGTGATGCAGGAGGTTTCTGATGATAGTTGACCGCTAGGATCAGTGTGTAACGGTCCATTTCTATGTAGAATATGTAGCACATCCTAGCGCTGGCTTATCAATAGCGATCTAAAGTGCCTTCGTGGGCAACCCTTATAAAAAGCCTGCACTACCACTAGGTACCCCCAGAGCAAGCTGGAATGGTAGAAAATATAAAGTAGAAAACAGGACTAAATATTAAGAGTGGATGCCTCTACAGAAGGAGTGATTTCTGGCAGAATCACAGCTGTGTTTGTTGAACACTAAGGTATAGCTGACTAGGCGTCCTGAGTTGCTCATCAGAGGGGAACTGAAGACAGGTAAGTATCTGATATATATATGTAAATATTGTGTGTGATTTGTCAGAGTAGGGGGAGGGTATTTTTTCCTCACTACTGATTTAACCCTAAAGATACTCAGGGCCGGTGCTAGGATTTTTGACTACACAGGCGAAGATGCATTTTGACGCCCCCCCCCAAAAAAAATAAATAAACAATGCATCTTCACCTCTGTGTCTCGTAGCCCCCTTTTGAATTTCTTACCCCCATTAGTGTTGCATATCCACTCTCTTGAATGTCTTACCCCGTTGGCCCCTTTGTGCCTTACACCCCCCTTTAGTGTGTCTCCTACAACCCCTCTTATGTATTTCTTACTTCCCCGCCAGCCCCTATCTATCTCTCTTTTTCTCCCACATAGACATAGATACAGGCTAAAATACATACATGCACAAATACACAAACATACAGACACACAACCATACAAGCACACAGAAATAATTTTTCAGGCACACAGTCACAAAGATATACAGACACACAGTCATAAAAGGCACACAAACAAACACAGACATACATTCATACAGACACAGGCATTCACAGAAATACATACACAGACATAAAGAAACAGAGATAGGCATACAGAGACATACATACACAGACAAACAAAGAACCCTGCACACTGACACCGTGTAAATGCTCCGGCCATCAACAGAGGTGGATGCTCCATGTCAGGCAGACATTGCTGGATCCACCAGTAAAGTCTTCAAAAGGAATAAACACAGGCAACACTCCAATAGTAAGGATGGTATATTTATTGGTAGGTGAACCACCCCATAGAAAGTGTGATGTTTCAGCTCATGCAATAAGGCTCTGCTGAGCCGAAACGACTTTGGGGTGGTTCACCTATCAATAAATATACCATCCTTACTATTGGAGTGTTGCCTGCGTTTATTCCTTTTGAATACATTTACACAGTCATACAGAGACATACATACTGTATGTCTCTGTATGACGGTCTGTGTATGTACACAGGATGGCTAAAAGATAGATCCCCATCTGTCGTGCAACTTCAACAATGCTTTGAAAGCTGGGGCTCTACCGATTCCCCATTCTTGCAGGATTGTATTTAGCATGGAGCAGTATTTGTGTGTTTGACTGTAAGCATGTGTTTGTATGGAGTATGTTTGTATGATTGTAGCGGTGTGTTTGTATGTAGTGTTTGCATTTGAATGCAAGCATGCATTTATGTGTAGTGTTGGTTTTTGAATGCAGGTGTGTGTTTATATATAATTTTGGTGTCTGATACAGAGGTGTGTTTGTATGTAGTGTTGACATTTGAATGCAGGGGTGTGTTTGTAGTGTTGACGTTTGCATGTAGGTGTTTATTTGTGTGTAGTGTTGTGTTTGAATGCTGAGATATATGCACATATACACATACACTGCCACACACGCACACACTGTGATACACATACACAAAGATACACACACTGACACATGCAGATATACATATACACAAACTGATACACATTCAGATAGACACACAGGTACACACAAACACTGACAGACATACAGATAAACACACAGTGACATACAGACACACATACACAATGATAGGGAAGAAGACACACAGACACACTAACAGACAGACACACACACTAACAGACATTTAGATACACACAGACACATGGACAGAGACATATACATACACACACTGACAGACATGGATGCACACACACACACTGACAGACATAGATACACACACACACACACTGACAGACATACACACACACACACTGACAGAGATAGATACACACACACACTGACAGACATACACACACACACACTGACAGACATAGATACACACACACACTGACAGACATATACACACACACACACTGACAGACATAGATACACACACACACACACTGACAGACATACACACAGACACGCTGACAGACATACACACACACACACTGACAGACACAGATACACACACACACTGACAGACACAGATACACACACACACTGACAGACATAGATACACACAGACACACTGACAGACATACACACACACACACTGACAGACATAGATACACACACACACTGACAGACATATACACAAACACACTGACAGACATAGATACACACAGACACACTGACAGACATACACACACACACACTGACAGACATAGATACACACACACACACACTGACAGACATAGATACACACACACACACACACTGACAGACATACACACACACACACACACTGACAGACATACACACACACACACACTGACAGACATAGATACACACAGACACACTGACCAACAGGTTCAGAAGGGGGGCTTACCTGGGATCCAAAGTGCTGCCTAAGGTAGTTGGGAGTTGGAGGAGCTGGTCCTGCCCAGCCCCCCTCCTCTCTGCCTTCTGCTGCTCTAGTCTTCTTGGGAGGACTTCCTCCCATGCTGAATAGAAGGGGGCCCGTAGCTCCGCCCCTGCTGGGCACCAGCCGCGCTGTGTGCTTCAGTGGGAGCAGGGATATGATGTTCATATCCCCGCCCCCTCCACACAGTCCGCGGCAATGCAGGTTGGCGCTCGGCCACGCTACAAGAAGTGACCGGCAGGAGAGGGGAGCTGTGCGCTTCTCTCCTGCCGGCCACCCGGACATTTGCGCCCCCGGGCCGGTGCGCCCTAAGGCGGCCGCCTGTGCCGCCTTATGGACGCGCCGGCCCTGACACAAGTGCAAAAACGCTTCAGCGTAGAACTAACAATAAAAAAGCAGCTCTAAAACACCCATGAAGGGTGACCTCACAACCCTTAACTATTAATCATGGAAATAATTAAGTGCAAGAACACATTAAAAAAATTACAAGTTAAAACACATATAAAACAAAAATGAAGTGCTAAAAACACAAGAGAGATATATTACCCTCTTCACTTGTACAAGCAAAATTTTCCTATTTTTTTTTAGCACCCCACTTTTGTTTTATATGTGTTTTAACTTATAATTTACTTGTATTAGTTTTTACACTTATATATTTTCAAAACTGAAATGTTTATATGTGAATAAAATCAAATAATGTGAACAAAAAAAAGTAAGAAAGTCCAAGCAATCCGCAGCCGTTCCAATGTGCTTATAAGCTGGAATGTCCTTTCCCTCTCTGTATTCCTTCGCCTTCTCACTTAGACTGAACCCAGTGTCTCAGATACACTATGCGTTTACAGCTGCACATTGATGTGCTTGGACTTTCTTACTTTTTTGTTTACAGGAATTCAATCCTACTCCTATTTTAATTATGGTTGGAATAAAGTTCAATAAGAAGTATTCTGGTGACTGGCTGATCTCCACCCCATGAAGCTCTTTGGGACCCAACTTGTTCCTAGGAATATGCCTGATGAGTATGGAGTAGCACTTATCAATTCCTTTCTTGTGAGTTTTATTTATATACCAACATTTTAATTTGTTTATTTTACTGATCCGCATTATTATAGATAAGATATTTTTTACCTTTTGTATCTGGTTAAAAAAAAACTATTTTGCTGCAAAAGTATTGCCAAGCATGTTTTTTGCACTTTTACGTTTATTGCCATGCGCTTAATTTTTTACACATATTTACTGCTGGAAAGTTTACTGCTCGCCCTTTTTATGTATTTTCTTATTTTTTTTCTTGTGCACAGAGATTAACAAACAGCGTTTTCAAGGTATAGCGTTTTCAAGGTATAGATTTCTTCATCACGTAGTACATGTTATGGCATTTGCTAGTCGGCACATTTTAACATTTGGTAAGAGCTAACATTCAGTTGAAACGTTGCGGCATATATGAAACAGGTAAGACTGCTAGACATTTCGTTCAGATGTAAGTGTGTTTACCGAAAGTTAATAAACGAGATGGTAGTAGTGTGACAAATAGGCATTAAAAGCACAGTAGGTAGAGAAACAGATTATTAAGCTATCAGAGGTATCATTAAACTATGTGATGCAAGCCAGGTGTTTGGATGCATGCCTACGTAGTGTATTAAAAGAGTTAAACAGGGCGTGGCCTGACCGGGAATGGAGTGAGACGCATCTCCCTGCAGCTCCTAGGCCCCAGCTCACTACCGCACCGATAAACGAGCACGAATAGACCCGAGATGGGTAAGACAAAGAGGCTACTCACCCCTGGCCCCTCACAAACGGGCTCACCGAGCCGCACAGCGGGTCCCATGGACGGGTACCTCGGAACGCCGCGAGACATGCGGGCGCACCAGGCCGCGGCCAAAATGGCGCCTCCCTCACCAGACGCCAGCAGCTCAGACAGCCCAGCAACAGGCCCAGCCAGAGAGGAGTCACTGACCCAAATTGCAGCAGACCTGGCCACAATATCTGCAAACATGATGTCCAAGGCAGATAAGACTGACCTGCTGGCTGAAATTAGGGCAGTAATCAGAGAGGAGGTCATGGAGGTGAGGAGAGACCTGACAGCACTGGAACGCAGGGTAGAGGAACTAGAGGCAGAACGTGCCCAAATAATACAACACCGCCAAGCCACAGACACAGCCACTACTAGACAAGGCAATGTCCTGCTGGAGTTAAGAAGGAATCTGGAAGATTTGGACAACCGCGGACGGAGGAACAACATCCGCGTCAGGGGACTCCCTGAAACAGCAGGGGAAGCACTACCAGAGCTCCTGCTGGGTCTGTTCACACACATACTAGGGGACAGGGCCCCTGCAGACTTTGGAATAGAACGTGCACACAGAGCCCTGCGCCCCGTGTCCGCGGAGGGACCGCCTAGAGACGTAATCTGCTACCTGCTCTCCTACTCGTTAAAGGACGAGATCATGAGGGAAGCGAGAAACCAACAGAACCTCACCTACATGGACGCCCAGATTTCCCTATATCAGGATCTCTCAGTACTCACCCTGGAAGCGAGAAGGGCACTGAGACCGCTAACCACCCTCCTTAGAGAACGGCGGATACAATACAAATGGGGATTCCCCTTTAGCTTACAGGCAAAGGTGAGCAACATATGGCATATCATACGCTGGCCAGCTGACGTGCCACGCTTCCTCCGAGCCGCGAACCTCCCAGCGGTGGCAGTCCCAAATTGGGTCCTGGAGAGACAGCCGCAACGCCCAAACGCTCCAAATATCAGGCCGGGTACGGGCCTTACAGGAACCGGGCTCCGCAGAGGTGGCCCGGATAGCCATGAAGAATAGCAGATTCAAGAGCCCTAGGGGGCAGCGACCGGCGCACCCACCGACGGAGGAATACCCCAGTTTTCACACCCCCATTCAACCCCAGAAACCACGCCGCAGTGAAACGGACCACCGGACCGCTCCCCCAAGGTTGATGCGAAGAAACAACCTCCGTAAGCAGAAGCTGACACAACGCTGGGTATGTACTTACACCCCTACCCTGGGCCCGTAGCAGTTACGCACAAGTCAGTGTGGCAGGGACTTGAGACTATGGAGGGCCACATATTTCTTGGGGTGGTGGGATTTATGGGGATCGGGTACCACCCGGAGACGATGATGACACGGAGGGGATCCCCCCCCAAATTTGTACAGACTCGGGCTCTGGCCCATAGAATCCCCCCCTTTTTGGGTGGTTGGGGTAGAGGGGAGGCATTGGCGGACTCCAACTACTTGAATGGCACCACAGGATAAAATCTGGACAGTCCCATGATGACCCAGAGGGCCCCGAGACCCAAGCTCCGCCCATCCCCAGAAGGGACTAGCAAGCCAACAGGCAGGAGAGGACTCCACTTCCCCCAGCTGGAATAGGGAGCAGAGGAGGGGGGTATGGTTCCTTGGGAGGGGGGAGCGGGGAACGCCAGAGGCGGTGGTCTGGTCTTTACAGTTGTACTTGTTATTGTTATTGTTATTGATTAAGTTCACATGCATTATACCACTCCTAGGGGGGCACACACCTACACAAGGGGGCGGGTAACACGCCTGAACCCACGAAGCCAAAGGGGCTAGGCCGGGGCGGGTACACCCTGGGAGGCCGGACCCGTTAGGTAATTACAGGGCCCGATTACCGACTAGACACGCAATACTCAGACCCTCAAGAACAGAGAGGAAAAGGGATAATGGGAGGGGGTACCCTCGTACTACTTCACCATACCCACAGGGAAAATTCCAATTAAACAAATACAGTGGGCTGGGTGCCGTGAGAGCAGTGCGATCCAGACGACGGTTCACCCAAGAACGGACGACCCACGTACCTCACGTGACAGACTCACACTGTACAAACCCTCGGGGGCTACTCTGGTGACATACCCCGAAGGGAATAGACACTGGGAAGCGACTGACCCCGAGGCGAGTCGTAGTCACCTAGATCCCGACCCACTAACCTGCCCTGACTTTGACTGGACTACCCTACTTCCCCCCCCCGAACCTTACCCCGCGATACTCTGACTCACCCATACCCCTTCCCACGCACAGCTAGAGATGGGCACTAACTATGTGCCGGCACCGCTTAACCTGTGGTCGAACAACGTTAGAGGTCTAAACGTACCCGAGAAGCGGTCTCAGCTACTCAGTACTCTTTGGGCGGAACGCATCTCGGTGGCGTTTTTGCAGGAAACGCATCTTAAAGGAGTGGAGGCACCCACCCTGAAAAACAGAAGGTTCCCCACAGGTTATTACTCCAACCATACCGACCAAAAAAAAGCGGGGGTGGCGATCCTCTTTTCATATACGGTCCCGTTCGTATGCACAGAGCAACGAATAGATCCAGGCGGTAGATACTTATTCATTAAAGGAACCATAGCACAACAGCCCTACACATTCGCATGCCTCTATACACCGAACCGTAACCAACATGTCTTCCTAAATAAAACACTCACTTTGCTCAACAAGTTCAGAGAGGGCTTACTAATTATGGCAGGAGATCTTAACACTCCGTTAGATGCCAGATTAGACACCTCAAGGGGAGAAAGCTCAATACCAGGTCATTGCATACGCGCAGTCGGGAGAGCTCTGACAAGGAGTGGACTAGTGGATTGCTGGAGGGCGGCGCATCCTGATGGCAGGGACTATTCCTATTTCTCAGCTGTACACCAGAGATACAGTCGGATTGACTATATCTTTATGGCACAGGAAGCCCTGACACTACTCCGCAAGGCTAGCATAGGCCTGATTGCGGAGTCCGATCATGCCCCGGTCTCAGCCCAGATCCAATCCCCACTACACAAACCAGCGGAAAGGCACTGGAAGCTAAATGAGAATATGCTGCTTAACCTGGGTGACACTGACCCGGTTAGGCAAACTCTAACACAATACTTCGACACTAACACAACCCCCGATGTCTCGCCCTTGACGGTATGGGAAGCACATAAGTGTGTAGTACGGGGACACTATATTAAGGTCTGTACACAACGGAAGAAAGAACATACACGAAAGCTGATAACATTAAACACTCAAATAGCCAACCTAGAGCAAGCTCATAAACAAAGTCAGGACGAAGACACGTTCCTCCATCTAACAGCGCTCCGGAGACAGAGAAGGGACATATTAGCTCAGGGTCTCCTACGCACCCTTAGAAAATCGGCCCGGTTCTTTTTCGAGCACTCGGACAAAAGTGGCAGACTGCTAGCCCGACAGCTCCGTGACCGTCGGATGGCGAGCCACATACACAAAATTAAGCCCAGTGACAAAGCTGAAACCCGAATGCCGGATGGAATTCAGCGTGCGTTCGTAGACTACTACACGGACCTATACAATATCCCCCAACCTAACACTGACGCTGCCCGCGCACGACAGACCCGCCAAATTACTGAATTCCTGGAACAAAATATAGATAACAAGCTGACCGCGGAAATGCGGGACGACCTAGACCAACCCCTCACCATGGAGGAGCTGGCGGCAGCCCTAAAAATCTCCAAAACCCATAAGGCCCCTGGACCTGACGGACTGCCCCTGATGTACTTACGTACGTTCAGGGACATCCTATTACCAAATCTCTTACTGGGCCTCAACTCCATACTGGAGGGGGGGCGCTTTCCCCCAGACACGTTAGCAGCCATAGTTACTGTAATACCAAAAGAGGGCAAGGACCCGACGAATTGCGCGAGCTACCGCCCCATATCGCTACTAAACGCGGACCTGAAACTATTCGCAAAAGCCATTGCCCTGAGAGTCGCAAAACACCTCCCCCACTTGGTACATTCGGATCAAGTGGGGTTTATCCCGGGTAGGGAAGGGAGAGACAACACGATTAAGGCCTTGAACATCCTACACATAACACGAGCGCGCCGTAGAGAACTACTACTACTTTCCACCGATGCCGAAAAGGCTTTTGACAGGGTGAGCTGGGCGTATCTGAGGAGTACCCTTACACACATGGGATTCGGCCCCAACATGCTGGCCTGGGTGCTCTCACTGTACACGTGCCCCACTGCGAGGATCCGCATTAACGGGGCACTTTCAGCCCCTTTCCCTATCAGGAATGGCACCCGCCAGGGATGCCCGCTCTCCCCCCTCCTGTTTGCCCTCTCCCTGGAACCATTCCTGGGGGCGGTCAGACGGAATGGGGGAATCTCTGGATTTGACCTTGGTCGCCACGAATACCGGGTAGCCGCATATGCAGACGATATGCTGTTCTTTCTTACACAGCCGTTGATCTCGCTGCCCAACCTCCTAGCATCTTTCCGAGAGTTTGGGGCACTCTCTAATCTTAAACTTAATACGGATAAGTCCGAGGCTCTCCACCTCCCACCCCCTACAGGCCCCCCAACACACCTTCACACCCAATACAAGTTTAAATGGTGCGAAACTAAATTAAAATATTTGGGCATATGGCTGACCAAAGACCCGTCCCAATTATACCGCCATAACTATCTCCCCCTCCTACTCTCACTTCAGACGGACCTTAAGAAATGGACCCCATATTACATCTCCTGGTTCGGACGTATCAATGCGATTAAAATGAACGTGTTACCCAGGATACTCTACCTACTCCAAACAGTGCCAATTACTCTCCCCAGAGCCTTTTTTAGCTCTATGACGACTGCCATTCGCAGGTTCGTCTGGAACTCTCGCCCAACCCGAATAAAAAAATCAACCCTGGAACTACCAAAACTGATGGGGGGCACGGGACTGCCCTCCATAGAGACATATTACCGCGCCGCTCACCTGCACAGACTGACGGACTGGCACGCACAACACCCATCAAAACAATGGGTGACCATTGAGCTAGAACAAACCGATAGAAAAATACCCTCTAGGCTTTGGCTACATACAGCCACATACACTGACCTGCACACCGAGAACCCACTAATTGACGCAACGCTCCGAGTGTGGATAGCTATACGCTACCGACTGCAACTCACAAGTTCTCCTAGCCCCTTGACACCCATCACACATAACCCAGACCTGGCCGATGCTCTAACCCCACAAGACCTAGCCGGCCTCCAGCAGGCAGACTGGATGTACCTGCACCAATGGCTCGACACTCAGGGACTTAAACCACTCAGAAACCTCTGCCCAGATAGACCACCGATGATACTCGAACAATTCAGATACCACCAAGTTAAGACGTACTTCATGTCCTTACATGGTCGAGGACACCTGACTAGACCCCTCACCAGCTTTGAACACCTGTGCGTACACCGAACACACGTACACAGAGGTATCTCCACTATACATACCATACTCAAGACCCAAACTAACGAAGATGTGGTGCTCAAATTTAAAGATCATTGGGAGAGAGACTCAGGGGAAGTCCTTACTGAGCAAGACTGGGACAAGATTTACACTCTCACACACAAATGCTCTATCAGCTCCAAGTACCAGGAGCTGAACTACAAAATTTTAACACGCTGGTACAGAACCCCTGACGCACTCAATCGCATGAACGTAGGTGCCCCGGACACCTGCTGGAGATGCGGCTTGCATACCGGCACATACTTCCACATCTGGTGGCAGTGCCCCGAGATCACCACATTCTGGGAGAGGATCAGGGTAGAGATAAACAAAATCACAGGTGCGGAGCTAACCCTAGAACCCCTAACGATGCTATTACACCACACCCCCACACCCGTTAAGACATATAAGAAATCCCTCTTGCTGCCACTACTCAACGCGGCAAAGGCCCTTATCCCAGTGATGTGGAAACAGAGGGGGGCGCCTACCCTCCAGCAATGGGTGACAAGGGTGGAAGAAATCCACTCAATGGAGTCCTTAACTGCAGACCTACACGGTAGACAGGAGCAATGTGCACTGACCTGGTACCCTTGGGAAACATACCTAGCCAACAGATTAGCAAACCCAAACACGGCCCCCCAGAGGCCCGCAGTTGACTGACTCATACAGAGCTAAGCCACCCGGCTACCCCTCCCTCCAAGGTCCCCTACCTCCTGACCCCTTCCCGAGACTGGACATTAGACAGAACCCCAACGACCGACTCTGACTAGCTCGTAAAAGGGGCTTATCAATACGCACACCCACTGTAATCACAGGTGTAAAACACACAGGAAACCGAGACCCAACCTAGAGCTGATACCGGCATGAAAATATCCCCTCCTGGCCTCCTAGACTGATACCCAGAGTATCTTCCCATATGACAAACTATACCGATAGGCATACAAAAATATGCACTAGCAACTGCCAACCCACAATAGTGGGGAATTTAACCAAAACCATCACACTTTGCTCTCAACCAGGCGACAAGATGGCCTTGAATGTTAATAAATGCTGAGTAGTCTGGGGAGGAGTTAAGGCACTAAAAATATCCTTTCTCGCTAGCGTGACCCTATACCATGCCCAATAATATATATATATACATGTCAAGCGACAAAAAGGCTCCTGACACTATTGGTATGAAACGTGAAATGAGAAATGTAGCATGTCAGAAAACATACCCCCCACAGCACCCAGACTAGACACCGATTCATACCCTACACGTAAAGCGCACACCATAGGTGCAATAAACTGCGCATTGTAAGCTAGTGGGGATGCGAGTCTAGAAACTTGACCTTAAATAATCCTATCTAAAGCATGTGATGGAAACTATAGAAATATTGTCTGAGAAAACTGTTTTGAGAATGTTAAAACAATGGTGACGAATGTTGTTAAGCTATTCAGAACACTGATGTTAAAATTGACGTTATACAGTTACTACATCTTTCCTTGAAAAAATGATAAAATTTGAAAATAAAGATTGTCAAAAAAAAAAAAAAAAAAAGAGTTAAACAATATGCTATACTAAGATAATCAGGATGTAAACACGCTGGTGTTAAATGGTTTTCTACGAGTATTATATCACCCTGGCTGATCTAGAGTTCGTGAGTTGGCTTGTGCTCCAGGGACTTTCGGCTTGGCGGGCCCGAGGCTTGGCGGGTAGTAGTGGGCTTTTGCTTATCCAATGCCCAATTTGTCGTGCCTGTGTGACCGGGTGCAAGTGTCCGCTGATGCGAGGGTTCGGGTAGTGCATCTCCGGGAGTGTCGCTGTGCTGCTCGTTGGTGTCTTTTGGGCTGCTTCCCCGACCAGCCATGGGTACATCTTCTGGGCATCCAGAGGTGAGCGTCTATCAGGACAGATGGTTAGGCGCTGTGTGATATG
>OW240914.1:240422978-240456238 GCA_933207985.1 Pelobates cultripes | reverse complement strand
GGCCCAGAGTATCATGAGTTACCACTATGCTTAACTGAAGACAAAGTGTTCTTTTTAGAGTATGGTTCATTCTTCTTCGTCCAGACAAACCACTTACCCATTGGGCTGAAAAGTTCCATTTATGTTTTATCACTTTGTTGTAGAATTATTAGGCCTCTATAAATCTGTAAGGCCCCTTTAAATCCTCTTGCTATACCTCTAAGAGGCCCCCATAGTTTTACAAGAAAGCTCTGTCTATAGAACATAGAATTTGCATGCCAGCAAGAAATAGCTTTGATAAAATGTGTATTTACTAAAAGCCTTGAAACCTAACCGTGCCAGCTACACTCTAAATGGATGGCTGCCAAAGCACCCCTCCCATCGAGTGAACACCTCGTGCTAACAAGATGGCGCCTACATCTTGTGTCCACTCCCGTGTCAAGGATGACATCACCTCTTGATAGGAGGGTACCTAACTAACCACTTAACACCTGGACCAATCAATAGTGTCTATTTGCTGTTATCTTGAATTCTTCAGTGATGTAATAATGCCTTTAAAAGGGTCTGCGCACCCATTTTCTGTCAGAAGCCATTAAACTTCTCCGAAGTTTTTTTCATTAACTCTGTGTCTCAGTGTGAATTTACTTCTGCGTGCATGCAACTTTATTATCTTTAATTTGGACAGGAACAGATAGTCATTCAAACTAATTGGTTTGCAGTAAATTATCTACTACAAATTGGCGCTTCCAACGTGGGGCTCTGGGCTATGTCCTGCCTGGGCAGCTGTCCAAGAAGACGCTGGGGGGGCTGAATCCTGGGGGAAGGAAAAGAGCCTGATCACCTCTGAGTCCACGGTAGAGATTGCTGCAGCACCTAGCCGGTATGCTCCTGCCCCTGTGATTGACCTATCCCAGTGTCTGTGACTGCTGCCGAGAGGACATCAAAGTCAGGTAATAACTTGCCCAGAGTCTTTGTATTGTTAATGATACTTAATTTACCTGCATGTTGACTATCTGTTGCCTGGGTGTGTTTGTATTGGTTTGTGTTTAACTTAGTACCCGGGGAGTGTAAGTGCCTGTTTAACTCCTTTTAGGTACCACGTGGCTGTGGTAGTAAGGAAAAAGGGGGGTGGACCTGTGGAAGTTTTCCTGGGGGTCCTCTATTGCCTGTTTAACTCTTTTAGGAGCCACGTGGCTGTGGCTGTAAGGAAAAAGAGTAGGGGGAATCTGTGGGTTCCCCATAGTGCCACTTCTTCTTGGTAAAATTCCAGCCTCGAGCGCTGAGGCAGGTAAGATTCCAATTCTTTAGGCTATACAGGATTCGGGTTGGAAGCTGTTGCTGTTTCCTGTGGCTGCTGGTAGTGAGACTTGCGGGTGGGTCCGCAACAGGGACACTACGAGGTTGAGGGAGGTGGCTTTTGGCCACACGAGTAAAGGCAAGGGATAAAACTGTTGAACTTATTTGAACTGTGATGCATGCACTGTATTTACACTGAAATGTTATTGTCTTAATTGTCTGTCACACAGATTCCTGTGTTTACTTCTATCTTACTCACTGTACTATTTACACTTTCCCCTCCTATTTCTCTTTCTCTGTTGAGAGAAGTGATTGGTCACACACTTCTCGCCACGCTCCAATCCGCGGCTACCACGGGTAGGCGGAATCAGTGACTAGTCTACGTTTTGGGAAGACGTACTTAAAGAGCTTGCTCTTAAAGTAGCAGTCGAGCACGGTAGACGTTCTGTTCCTTTCTCTCTCTATATCTGGGACGCCTTATATAGGGAGGATGGGACAGAAGTTAGATAAACCCAGTAAGGGTTGGTTAGCATGTGATCTAGTGGAAGACAGAGAAGGAGAAGAGATGGTTAAGAAAGTGAGTAAGATTGCTAAAGTATGTGGAATTACCGTACCTCTGTGCGGCAGATTGTAGCCAGAGAGCTGGCGTAAGTTACTGACAGAAGAAAGGGAAGCTGTCGGACCACGATTTGGTTTGTACAGCAGAAGCCTGGTACCGAGTAGCAAGAGCTATTCAGCAAAAGGGATAGGTTGAGGAAGAAATTGATCACAAAGGTTTAAGATTGTTTGTGTATTATAATAATTGTGTTACTGGATGCTGATGGATCCCTATTTCCCCCCCCATCAGTCCTACAGATCTCGTCACCCTCATCCTCTCTCTGCAGCTCCCTGCACCTCCAGTCCGTTTCTCCCGTCAAAGATTTCTGGTTTCCAAACGTATAAGTCTCTGTCCTTCTGTCTTGTTACTTTCCAGCACTCACATGGTTAATCTTCATGCCTGCAGCTTCACTCCCTTTTTTGCACTGTCTAACTTTCTCCCCCCCTCTCCTCCCCGCTTGCCTGCATTTCTACTGATAAGAGTTAGAGACAGGATTTTTGCTGGAAAATATTCAAATTCAAAGGTTATGGTGTTATAATTGTGTAATAATATTATTATTGTTGCCGTTTGCCGTTTATATATATATATATATATATATATATATAAATTGTGGATTGTGGGAGTGACGAGCTCACAAGATTGCATTCAGTGTTGAATACGGGATTTAGGAAGGTGTAGAGGGAATATGCGATGTTGTTAAGTCAGTATAAGAGGAGGAAAGTGATTAATGGTTTGAGGAAGATAAGGGAATTTGGTTGAATTCCGCGAGTTTATTTTGCATCATTTTATTATTTTAAAGTACATGTTTCTAGAAACAGCTGTATGGGCTGTTAAATGCATAATGTTCTCAACTGTCTTATTTAACCTGCCAGGTCTGTTCATAGTTTAATATTTCATTTTGCAGAACAGAATGTTGCTTCTCTGACTTATTTTAATAGTTTTAATATAGTGTATTGTTGAAAGTGCATCAGCCACCACCCTAAAGATGGCGCCTAGTACAGAAGGAGGTTGACCCTGCCAGTCCCGTGACCTATCTACAGTCACGGTTGCTTCTAAAGTAACGTCACTTCCGCCCTTACCATGCCCACACCTCCTGTCTTCCTTTCCCACACCTATCATGGACGTCATCTCACTTCCTCCCTTGCTGTCATTTCCTTCCCCGCCCCTGTCATGGCTGCCTCCATCATGAGGCCTACCCCTATCATGCTCGTCCTATTTAGAGACATGTTGTTTTCCTTACACTCTACATATTATGAACAGAAACATTATAATTACTAAAACAATCATGCCATTTGTTTCCCTGTATCAACAATGTGTCCGTGATATAAAAAAAAGAAGGTTGCTAAAATGTAATTTGCAACTGTGGTGTGACCTACAAATGAGATCTGTTGGACACGAATATAAGAGCATAACAGCTGATTATCCAGATTAATCTTGCAACAAGGGAAATAGCCAAATAATGCAAGTTATTTTAAACATTGTATCTTTACTTAATCGAATCTTGCTAGTTACAGATCGTATGTTTACAGTAACATCCTTTACGTTAAATGATGGTTTAGCATTAGAAGGGTTTGTGACATGTTTTATTAACCCAGCCACTACTGGTTGTTTATTTTAGTTACAGGGTGGTATAATTGTTGTAGTCTAATTGATATAAATGATAGTACCGCAATAGTTAATGTTTTATCCAAAGACATATAGGAACTTTACTTCACTTACTATTAACCATTATTTATAATGATAGACATGTTCAGACTGCAAAAAGCTATGGCTAATGACATAGAAAGGGGTTTGAGTCAGTAACACAGCCCATACAGAGGAGAGCAAACCCGCTGATGCTTAATGCCCCTGCCATGGCAGTGTCTACAGGGAACAAGGGGGGCCACTAGCCACTGTAACTTTACCTATTGAAGGACACCCTACTACTTTCCTGGTTAACACAGGTGCATCCCGCAGTGTTCCTAGAGAACAAGACCTGCCTGACTCATCGTTCCTGCCTGACACCGATGTCTCTTGTGTTGGTGCTGATGTTCTATCCTGCCTCCAAGCATCCATCACCCTCACTGCAGACGGCCAGGTTCAATTAAATACACCTTTGTCACGAAAAGACACTACAGTTCTTTGTTCCCTTCCCATTTTACTGTGGAGATGATCTACCCACAACAGAACAATGCTCAATTAATCTTCTTTACTATCTAGCAGAACAAGGATGTGAAGCTTCACGTCTCAAGCTGCAATTCTGCCAACCTACTGTTATCTTCCTTGGCCATTGTCTGTCTCAGGGAACCAGACATCTCACTCGTGACCGAGTTAGAGCAGTACTGGACATTCCACCTCCAAGGACCTCAAAGTCACTACACGCCTTCCTAGGCCTCATTTCCTATTGCCGAGCATGGATCCCAGAAGCCTCACTCCTTATGCAACCTCTTTAGGATGCTCTCAAGTCAGACCCATTTTGCTTGTTCACAGAAGCCCTTGATAACTTCTGTTCTCTCAAACGTGCTATTGCTTCTGCTCCTGCTCTTGGCCTACCAGACTATACCAAACCCTTCAAATTGTTTGTTTCTGAAAGACAAGGCCATGCAACAGGAGTGCTCACTCAGGCCCATGGTCCTGGAGGCCGCCAAAGGCCTATTGGATTTTTCTCCTGCCAACTGGATATTGTGGCCAGAGGACGTCCCTCTTGCCTTCGGGCCGTCTTTGCTGCCAGAGAGCTCATTGAAAGAACTGGGGATCTTGTCCTTGGCCACCCCCTGGTTGTCTTGGCCCCTCATGATATTTCTGCCATAGTCAACCAGGTCCAACTTAAGCATGTTACTCCTGCTAGGCATCTTCGCCTTCAATGTCACCTTTTGTTGCCTGACAACATTACCCTTCAAAGATGTCAAGTTCTCAATCCGTCCACTCTTCTGCCACTCCCTGAGGGGGGTGTATACTACGGATTCATCATGGACAAAACTTATGTTTTTCTTCTCACTGGCACCATCAAGAAGGAAATGCATCCCAACCTATCCTTTCATGATGGACAAGCACTCCTTCATGACGGAGCAGGATATGCCTTCTGTACCATGTGGTACAAACCAAACATCACTCCTGAACCCTGCTATGAAGATGAACTCTATCATCTGGTCGAAGTAAAACTCACTGCACAAGACTTCTACTGTGATTCTGAAGGCAACAGTATGGTCTTGATTCATCTACCTCCGGAACTCAAGCATTTGTACCGTCATTGGGACACTGCCATTCCACATGTCCCTGTGACAAAGTTGAAAACAATATCATGGAATGATCTTGGGCCTATGGCAAAAGTATGGGCCACTATGGACGAATCACAGCTACAGGAAAATGGTGTTGTCAAATATCCAACAACTGACCACCTAAAAGCATGGCCACATCATTTCCTGGAAAATGAGTTCCAAGATTTAACCATAGTAAATGACTACGACCCAAATACACCTCATGACTGTTTTGAACAGATGAAAATGGAAACAACACATCTACCAACTGTACATGAAGACCCATTGGTAGATCCCGATCTCACCCTGTTTGTGGACGGCTCAAGATATGCTGATGAAGAAGGAAGATACCATACAGGATATGCCGTAACCACAACAGATGAAATTGTCAAATCATCATCTTTACCATCAACTATGTCTGCACAAGAAGCTGAATTGCAAGCCCTGACTTCAGCATGCAAGATCTCTGAAGGAAAGCGCGCCAATATCTACACGGATTCAAGATATGCACTGGGCGTGGCTCACGACTTCAGATTAATTTGG
Source organism: Pelobates cultripes (assembly GCA_933207985.1). Taxonomy (NCBI): domain Eukaryota; kingdom Metazoa; phylum Chordata; class Amphibia; order Anura; family Pelobatidae; genus Pelobates; species Pelobates cultripes. The sequence goes on along the minus strand of OW240914.1, from coordinate 240,450,586 downwards.
AAAACAAGAGGATTTCTTACCACCGCCGGTACACCAATCAAGCACGGTTCCGCAATCAAGGAGCTGATGGACGCCCTCCTACTCCCAGAAGAAGTGGCTATTTTGAAGATAAAAGCACATGGGAAGTTGGACTCAGATGAAGCAAGGGGCAACCATCTAGCTGATCAGGCTGCAAAACAAGCTGCAAAAGAACCACAGGAAGTGGAAAGAAGAGTGTCCGGAAATGAAGAAACTCCCATATTTACTCTGCAGACTCTTCCAACTGACCTAAAAATCCTGCGGGAACAACAGGCTACAGTTGCCCCTGAAGAAATACAGAAGTGGAAACAGAAAGGGGCAGTTCTGAAGGATGGAGTGTACTCCAACAACCTCAAGTTCTGCCTCCCTAAGAATTTGTACCCAGCAGTCGTACAATGGGCACACGGACCTGCACATTTATCAAAGGATCTAATGAATGCTCTTGTACAAAAATACTACCTCATTGTCCCCATATGAGATTCTATTTGGGACTGCACCTAGGCTAGGTTGCTATTTTCCCCAACAACTACAACTTCAAACTGATGTCTTAGTAGATTATGTAACTGAACTCGCAAATGCTTTAAACAAAATCCATGCCCAAGTTTTCTCTTCAATTCCAGATCCTGATTCTGACACAGGCAACCACAGTCTGCTCCCCGATGACTGGGTTCTGGTCAAGAAATTTGTGCGAAAACAGTAAATGTCCGTTCCAAGTTCTCCTGATCTCCCCTACCTCTGTCAAATTGGCCGGAAGGCCTAACTGGATCCACGCTTCCCATTGCAAGAAGACACCTGCCCCAGAGGAAGCTAACTCTATGCAACCATGTGCCTCTGGTACATTATCTCCTTAGTTGGCCTCCTTAAAGCCCAGCAGGTGGCCATCACCAAAGATGCTAGTGGGTACACTTTCTGGTATAATTCATCATGTACCCATGTGGCTACATTCACTTTTGATTACTGTGATATTGTAGAGTGCCCATTCCCTAAGTCACAGATTCAAGCCATTTATAAAGATATACCACAAGCAAAAGACCCTTACGTTTGTGTAGTAGATGAACAATGGGGTTATGACTGTAACTACTGGGGGGCTGCGGGATGGAATACTGGGCCTGCCTGGGGTTATAAACCCAAAAGTGCTTTATCTAAGATAGACAATCAGGGTAGATCCCTCCTTCAAAGAATGACTTTAAGAAAGCCTGGAGGAAGTACCCCTATGAAATTAATGTTAAATATTGAACATCCTGGCCCCGAGGATGCAGACCGATATGTAATGGGAATGTATTGGACGAAAGGTTCCTACAACAAATTAGGTCATTTCTACCTCAGAGATATGTACCACTCTCCAGAGTGGCAAGGGGCTGATCATATGGTCAAATCCGCTAAAACCACATATCCAGTCCTTTAAAGATATGATGGCCATCGCTAATCCCACTTTGAAGATACCATGGCCGCTGAAACTGGATTCAATGACATTAATTTGTGGTTAGAATGGATGAGGTATAATGCCAACAAACATAATAAAACAGCATGTTATGTATGTGGCGGTGGCGGACCCCACCTTGGCACCGTCCCCCTAATTCTCCCTTTAGATATAGAAGATTGCTTCTTAAGCCTTTTTGCCTACCAATATGACTTTAATAGGTCCCTCTGCATGGCATGGACGGCAGAGTACCCTCTCTTAGTTGAAAATGTTAAGCCACCAGATGGAATCACAGTCTATAGAGGTAATTACACTTGTTTGACGGGATTGGTAAATTCATGGTTTTTCTAAAGGTTATTGCGCCACTTACAGAACTGTTCCTATACGCTTGTTGCAACACCATACCAGGTCATTGGGGGATGTTTACTGGTTATGTGGGGATCTACAGTTAAGATCTAGGCTGGAAACTGAGTGGTGGGGTGAGTGTACCCTAGCCAAAGTTATCATGCCCATTCATATTATTTCTGATAATCATCATGACACATACGACCCTCCACATACCCCAGCCAGAGTGAGGCGCGAAACCCCAGTAAAAGGCAGTTTTGACCCCCACATTTACATAGATGCCATTGGGGTGCCTAGGGGGGTACCTAATGAATTTAAAGCTAGAGATGAAGTAGCTGCAGGTTTTGAATCACTGTTCACTATAGTCACTGCCAACAAAAACCTTAATTGGATTAACTACATTTATTACAACCAACAGCGCTTCGTGAACTACACCAGGGATGCCCTCCAGGGCTTGGCCGAGCAATTACAGGCCACATCCCAAATGACCTTCCAGAACAGACTGGCCTTAGACATGATCTTAGCCGAAAAAAGGGGGGTCTGTAAAATACTTCCCGACACTATGACTTGTTGCACTTACATTCCAGAAAACACAGGTCCTAATAGTAAAGTCACTCTAGCCATAGCTAAATTAAATAGACTCTCAGAAGAGTTAAAGAGAAACTCTGGAGTTACTGATCCCTGGGAAAAATGGTTTGGTTGGATGACTGGTTGGCAGAGAGCTTTAGTCCAGATTGGTATTGCCTTACTAATTTTTCTTTTTATTCTCGCTCTTCTCATTTGTTGTGTCCTCCCATGCCTAAGGAAATTCCTGCAGAAAACTGTAGACCAAGCAACACCAACCTTCACTCATCTGACAATCGATGATCAAGATCTCATCTCACCCTGTATTCCGCTACAAACTCTCCCGTATACTGATGAAGTGCAGAAAGTCTAGGAAGGGACAGTACAGGGACAGCGTCCGTCTTTATGGGTAGACTGCCGTACGGAGAAGTAGTGGATAAGCCACTATGGGTTACCAGCGGAGTGAAGAGTGTTCCTGAACCGTACTGACGGATGTGCTGCAGCCTGTTAGGGTCAAGAGAGGGATAGACTTGCACTTTGCATTAACACTAAGTCAGCGGTCATGGGGTTTCTGTGTCTTTGGGCTAACACATCTTCTGATACTAACAAATAAAGTTTTGTCTTTTAGCAAATAACATTTTAGGGGGGACTGTTGTAGAATTATTAGGCCTCTATAAATCTGTAAGGCCCCTTTAAATCCTCTTGCTATACCTCTAAGAGGCCCCCATAGTTTTACAAGAAAGCTCTGTCTATAGAACATAGAATTTGCATGCCAGCAAGAAATAGCTTTGATAAAATGTGTATTTACTAAAAGCCTTGAAACCTAACCTTGAGAAACTAACCGTGCCAGCTACACTCTAAATGGATGGCTGCCAAAGCACCCCTCCCATCGAGTGAACACCTCGTGCTAACAAGATGGCGCCTACATCTTGTGTCCACTCCCGTGTCAAGGATGACATCACCTCTTGATAGGAGGGTACCTAACTAACCACTTAACACCTGGACCAATCAATAGTGTCTATTTGCTGTTATCTTGAATTCTTCAGTGATGTAATAATGCCTTTAAAAGGGTCTGCGCACCCATTTTCTGTCAGAAGCCATTAAACTTCTCCGAAGTTTTTTCATTAACCTGAACTCTGTGTCTCAGTGTGAATTTACTTCTGCGTGCATGCAACTTTATTATCTTTAATTTGGACAGGAACAGATAGTCATTCAAACTAATTGGTTTGCAGTAAATTATCTACTACAACTTCACATAACAGAATCTCAAAACCTCTGAGGTTTATTTACATGATTTTGAGCATAATGGAACTGACTTTTTTTGTGCTTTTGGGTCAGTAGTGGCGTATATTTTGGAGTTCCCGCATGGAAACCTTCTGCGTTTTACTGTGCTCGCTGAAACCTTAGTGCCTGTTGCCACCAAGTATTGCTGCAGGTCTTTTGCAGTCACTTGAGCATTTCTCACAACCTGCCTTCTCAGAAATCTGGTTGCAGCCATTAATAGCTTCCTTTTTCTGCCTAATCCAAGTAGTATAACCAGTGGCGTACTAATGGGGAGAAGGGGGAGGCTCCACCCTGGGTGCCACTCACTAGGGGGGTGCCATGACCAGGGCAGCATTAGGCTGTGTCACACATGCAGGGACAGGCAGCCACAAACTTCAAAAGTGACGTAAGTAAGACAATTGGAGGCTGAGTGGGGCAAAGCCAAATCAGAAGTGGGGGTGGAGCTAAGCACAGTCTCCACCAGCTGCTATTACTGCTGCACATCGAGGGACTGAATGCACTCCTCCTCCAGCCCAAGCTGATTGTAAGTAAGAGATTGCGTGTGTGACTGGCTGCCTGTAAGTGCATGTGTGACTGTCTGCCTGTAACTGTTTGTGTGTTACTGTCTGCCTGTAACTTAATGTGTGGCCCAGGAAGTTATACCGTGCAGGTGGGGCCCGGCGGTTATACCGCGCAGGCCGGGGCTGCAACACATGGCTGGCACTCCGACCGCAGTAGTTCTGCCACTGCTCTAGCTGCAGTGAGACCATGGTCTTCATACTGGACCCCACAACCCCTTGCAGTTAGGCTCCCACATCAGGTGGCCACTTACAGAACAGAATTTAACTTAATTAACCTACAAAATACATTGCAAACAGTATCTCATAGCATGCATTCTCTTAGCCTGACAAAACACCATGAGGTAGCACCAAAATGGCCATGCAACCTTGCGGTTTGTGCAAAACAAATGGGGGGGATCAGACCATCGATCACAGCGATGATCTATTTTCTTAACTTTGTGGACCATTCTTTTGACTTGGTCATATTTCTAACATGTAGCCAAACGTGACACTCAACAAATCTCTAGCAACTTCAGTTATTTCACATGTTCCAGCTCAAGCACACCTGGTGCAACTAATGAAGCTCTTGATACAACACCTGTTTTGTATGCTTGAGACAACACCTGTTTTGCATATATGTGCTGTTGGGAGGGATTCTATTTAGGGGGATGAATAATTTTGAGACTGGAGAAATCATTATAAGTTTCATTTTAAGTTGAATTTGGGGAACTTTCAATTGCATTTGTTTAATTAGTTCACTGCAAACAGCTGAAAGTCTGCAAACCTGACTTTTAGTGGGGTTTAAATCATTTTGATTTCAACTGTATGCATATATTAAAAAACAGAAGCCCAAAAAATCTAAATACTTGCACTGTCAGCTCACTGTAGTTGCCACTGTAAGGTGGCAAAACTGCCATGCAAGTAGTCAAACAATAACAATTTGACTTCTTAACTGGGCATTTCTCTCTGTCACTACTTCTGACAGAGAGCCATTAGTTCTCGGTTTGAGCTAAGCCTTCTAGTACAGGGCTTGGTCATTGGCTCAGAGAAATCAGCTGACAACTGAGGGTTTAGCTCAGTAGATCAAACAAGAGCTCTTGCTTAGGAGCTTCCAGCTCTCTGTCCTCAGATGAGGAGGCAGCTAGCAGAAAGTGGACCTAGACAGACCTCAAGTAAAATTTTAGAATGGATTGACTATTTACTATAGGGAGGGGAGCCTGTCATCATAACCAGTACAGCACGCAGTGCTTGAAGTGTTTGTGTAATGGTTCTAAATATATAAATATTTTTTTCACATAAACTGTAAGCTTTTTTTGTTTCTGTTTATTAATATTAAGCCAAACTGCATGGTTCAACTGTATTTCTATTCATGCCAATATTTAAATTCATATAAATTGTGTAAATTCCACTGATAATCTATTCTTTAAATCCTTTGCCCACTCTAAAATCTTCAGATTTTGGCATGCACTAGTTAACTAGTAGAAATTACCCCTGAACTGATAATTTATTTTATAAATCCTTTGCCCACTCTAAAATCTTCAGATTTTGGCATGCACTAGTTAACTAGCACAGTAGAAGTTTACATTATGCCTACGACTAAACCATGTAATTACAGATCTTGCCAGCACACAGTAAATCTTCTACTCTACAGTTTAGGCTGCTTATGGCACCATAACAACTTTACTTAAAGGAGTTCCCCGGGTGCACTCTCACCTTCAGGGGTTAAACTGTTCTTAAACGGTTTAACCCAAATGTTTCCTCCAGTGCCAGTCTCCACTCCCCCCAAGCGACATCTGGCTTCTGAAATTTCACTATCAGGATTGCGGAGTGCTGCCGGGCATGGCCACCGCTGATTGAATCAATGACTTCCCGTTAACAAAACTGGCTTGCAAAAGGTAGATTTCCCTTTAACAGTGCCCCTTATTGGCACTAGCCAATGTAAGCTTCATATGTTAAAGTATCACTACTGCACAATAATCGCTGCATCCAGCAGGTGTAAAATAAAGAGGTGGCGATTTCTTCATTACACAAATACATTTAGTTAACTATGGGGATAAGTAAACATAATTTATGAAATCCTAGAAAGTGGAAACTCCCCTTTAAACAATATAATTTGTCCACTGATTGGCCACAGTAATGAAGGGGTTCACATTTAATTTGCAGGGACTGAAAGTCTTGTGGATTAGTGTGCACCTGCATTTTATCTCAGTTTCCTAGTTTTGTATAAAATAATTGATTTTACCAGGTAATTATTTAACAAATGCAATAAAGCATTTTATTAACTCCTGCGATAAACTTGTGTAATGTCCAACTTTTGCAATAACATAAATCCCTACATCTAAAATTGAGGAAATAAGAACTTATTCTTTATTCTTATATAGCTATAAATGGTAAGAATTTAAGAAGGATTTCTGATACAGTGCTGTTGTAAAAGTCCTTAATATAAGTTATTTTCCAGCTACATGAAATAGGAAAGTATGTAATGCCTTTATCTACAATTTATAAATATACATTCAAGTTTATTTGGTAAGCATTTGTAATATTTTGTGAGTCCCCCTTTGCAGAGGCATCACACATTTGTAATATGATGTGGAGGCCATTCGAGTATAATGACCTTATTGCTAGGTTCATGGAGCCACCTTTAAATGGCACTTCCTTCTGACATTGTGTATTACACAGGCAGGCATTGACATTTTAACAATTTACAACTATTATAATTATTAATTGGACTAATGTGTGCCAAGGATATATTTCCACAGCAACCACTAGCCTGAATCACTGACACAAGGCAATATGGATCTGCAGATTTAAATGTTTTACACTAAATACTTATTCTACTGTTAGCATATTACAGGGTTAAGACTATTTTTTTTTTATCTTACATAGTTACATAACTGAAAATAGACTTGCCTCCATCAAGTTCAGCCTTCCTCACATTTGTTTTATGCTGTTGATCCAAAAGAAGGCAAAAAAAAAAAAAAACAGTTTGAAGCACTTCCAATTTTGCAACAAGCTAGGAAAAAAAGTCCGGTTTGTGAATAGATTTCCACACAATGGTTTGTATTGGCCCCGAATATATTTGTTTAATTTTATTATATCACTGCTCAGGCGACATTTTTTTAAACTAAATAGGTTTAAATTTGTTAACCTTTCTTCATAGCTGATATGCTCCATTCCTTTTATTAATTTTGTAGCCTGCCTTTGCACCCTTTCCAGTGCCATAATATCCTTCTTTAGAACAGGTGCTCAAAATTGCACAGCATATTCAATATGTGGTCTTAACAGTGATTTATAAAGAGGCAAAATTATATTCTGATCCCGAGAATGAATGTCCTTTTTCATGCATGGCATTACTGGCCTTAGCCACTGCTGATTGACATTGCGCATTGTTGCATAGTTTGTTGTCTATAACAATTCCCAAGTCCTTTTCGTGTGTTGTTATCCCTAATTCACTTCCATTAAGGGAATACGTTGCTTATGTATGCTTTATGCCGAAGTGCATAACTTTGCATTTTGCAACATTAAATTTCATCTGCCATTTGAGTGCCCAGTCCCCCAGTCTATCTAAATCCCTCTGCAGCAAAGTAATATCTTGCTTACATTGTATTATTTTACAGAGTTTTGTGTCATCTGCAAACACTGAAACATGACTGTCAATACTTTTTTCAAGATCATTTATAAACATTTAAAATAGAAGACCGATTTCCTTGAGTTTGAACACTAATCTATTGTGTGGAACTGTATCAAATGCCTTGGCAAAATCCAAATAGATCACATCCACTGCAACACCCTGATCTATACTTCTACTTACTTCTTCGTTAGTTAGTTTGACATGACCTGTGCTTCATAAAACCATGCTGATTTTTGCTGTTAACCATGTTCTTCTCAAGGAATTCTTGAATATTATCCCTTAGTAACCTTTCAAATATTTTCCCAGGCTTAGAAGCTCACAGGTCTATAATTTCCAGGCAAGGATTTTGAACCCTCTTTGAATATAGGAACCACATCTGCCTTCCTCCAATCCTCTGGAACACTTCCTGAAAGAAAAGAATCTTAAAGAGTAAAAACAGAGGTTCACTTATTTCTATACTTAGTTCCTTAAGTACTCGTTGATGGATACCTTCAGGCCCTGGAGCTTTGTTTATATTAACTTTCTTTAGTTGCTGCAGCACCTTGTCTTGAGTTAACCAATTACAATTATTCTGCACGTTTTTAGTAGCAATCATTTGCACATCTATTGCCATGGGTATATACGGAGTAGAAATAGTTTTTTAACATTCCTGCCTTTTCCTGGTCTTCATTAACTAGTTCAGTTGGTTTTGCTCTCTTTTTTTCATTTTGAAGTTTAGCAAATCTAATCGCCTTTTTGCACGCATTATTGGCTTCTTATCTTTATCTTTTATAGGATGTATCTGATTTATCCGATTTAAATGCTTTAAATGCCCTTTTCTTATTTTTAATCTCTTGTTTTACTTCTCTACTAAGCCACATTGGTTTTAATTTGTTTCTTTTATATGTATTACCCAATGGTACATACTGAGAAATGTGCCTTTCTAATATTTGTTGGAAGATGTTCCATTTATCCTCAGTGTTCTTTTCACTAAAGAGTTTATGCCAGTCAATATATTGTAACGCTGCCCATAACTTATAGAAATTGGCCTTTTAAAAATTATATCTTTTAGTATACCCCATGTGCTTTTGTTTTTTCAAGTTTATTTCAAAGGACACTATATTGTGATCACTATTTCCCAAGTGCTCACCTACTTGAATGTTGGTCAAAAGATCAATGTTGTTTGTTAAAACCAGGTCCAGACAAGCGTCCTTTCTAGTTGGTGCTTGTACAAGTTGTAACATGAAGGTGTCATTTAACAAGTTTAAAAACTTAATTCCCTTTGCTGAGCTACTAGTCCCTCTGTCCCAATTTATGTTCGGGTAATTAAAATCTCCAATAATTAAAGTGTTACCCAGATTTGCAGCTTTCTCAATTTGCTCAAACAGCTGTTGTTCCTTGTCAATATTAACATTAGGTGGTTTATAACATATCCCAACCAACAGTTGATTTCCCTTTTTTCCCAAGCAGATATTTACCCATAAAGCTTCCACATTTTCCTCATCACATTCCACTTGCTTAAGATTTGGCTTTAAAGGACCACTATAGGCACCCAGACCACTTCAGCTTAATGAAGTGGTCTGGGTGCCTGGTCCAGCTAGGGTTAAACCCTTTTTTTTATAAACATAGCAGTTTCAGAGAAACTGCTATGTTTATAAATAAGTTAATCCAGCCTCTAAAGCCTCTAGTGGCTGTCTCATTGACAGCCGCTAGAGGCGCTTGCGTGCTTCTCACTGTGAAAATCACATTATGAATGCTTTCCTATGAGACTGGCTGAAAGCACGCGCAGCTCCTGCCCCGCATGCGCATTCAGCTGAAGAGGAGGCGGAGAGCTCCCCGCCCGGCACTGGAGAAAGAGGTAAGGTTAACTTCTTCCTCTCCCCAGAACCCGGCAGGAGGGGGACCCTGAGGGTGGGGGTACCCTCAGGGTACTATAGTGCCAGGAAAACGAGTATGTTTTCCTGGCACTATAGTGGTCCTTTAACTCATGGTTGACATACAAACCACCACCCTTCTTGTTTTTCTTATCCTTACTAAATAACATGTACCCATTTAAGTTAACTGCCCAGTCATGTGTCTCATTCCACCATGTTTCAGTTATGCCTATTATGTCATATTTTTTAGTGTATGCTATAGACTCTAGTTCTCCCATTTTGTTATTTAGGCTCCTTGCATTAGTAAGCAAACATTTAATATCATCGTACCCTCCGCTCTGCCCGTGACCACCTCCTGACCGCTGCTCACACCCGTATGGCCAACTCGCGCTTGCAGGACCTCTCACGGGCGGCTCCTCTCCTATGGAATAGCTTGCCTACTGCCATCAGACTCTCCCCTAGTCTTCAATCATTTAAGAAGGGCCTTAAAACCCATCTCTTCAGGAAAGCTTATGGCCTCCCAGAGTAATCTCTACCTTACATACCTGTCTCCTGCTCTCTCCTATGGGACAGTGCTTTGCTCTCTCCTCCAGCTCTGCTTCACTCCTACTTGATATTTCGTGTCCTAATGTTTCAAATACCCCACGCTCTTCAACCTATTGTTCCTGTAAGTTTTCTTGTAATTGTCCTATTTATTGTTACATCCCCCCTCTCAAAATATTGTAAAGCGCTACGGAATCTGTTGGCGCTATATAAATGGCAATAATAATAATAATGAGTCACTTGTACTTTTTGTGAATTATCAACATTACATACCTTCTCTGTTCTGAGCTTGCCCCTCCCCCTGTCTCCACCCCCCTTATACAGAGTTTAATCCCATCTCCTTAGATTGCTATGACCTTTCCCCCTATTACTAGTTTAAAATCTCCTCCAACCTTCTAGCCATCCTATCCCCCAGCACTGCAGACCCTCTCCCGTTTAGGTGCAACCCATCACTACTATAAAGGTTGTACCCAAGCGCAAAGTCGGCCCAGTGCTCTAAAAACCCAAAACCCTCCTTCCTGCACCAAGACTTTAGCCATGCATTGACCTCTCTAATCTCCCGCTGCCTTTCCACTGTAGCACGTGGCACAGGTAATATCTCAGAGAATACCACCTTGGAGGTCCTTTTCTTAAGTTTGCTACCTAATTCCCTGAATTCATTCTTTAGGACCTTCCATCTTCCTCTTACTTTGTCATTGGTACCAACATGGACCATAACTGCTGGGTCATCCCCTCCCAATAATCCATCCACTCTGTCAGCAACATGCCGGACCCAAGCACCCCAGAGACAGGAAACTGTCCGGTTGAGCCAATCAGAGCGGAAGATTGCCCTATCTAATCTCCTAATGATAGAGTCTTGTATATGTCCCAATCTGTTTGAAATGAATAGTATTAGTATTTGCTTTTTACAGCTGCTTCCATTTTTCCTCCTTTTTTAGTGAAATGTGCAAACCATGTCTTCCCAGTTCCTCTCTCAACATATAATTATTGTGAGAGGGAATGCAAGGAGCAGCCATAAGTCTGTCAATCTCACATACACAACTCTCTCAAGGAGAGGCAAATGGCAGTAGTGATATAGGGCGGTAGTTGGATGGGGAGTTGGGGTCAAGGTTGGTCTTTTTCCGAATCAGCGCTATGGTTGCATGCTTGAAGGGTGAAGGAAACGTGCCAGAGGACAGGAAGAGATTGAAAATGTTAGTGAGGAAGAGCAAGAGAGGGAGACAGAGTGTGGATGAGATATGAGGAAATAGGATCGAGGGAATAGGATCGAGGGAACAGGTTGTGGGGCGGGAAGACTGGAGCAGAGCAGAAACCTCTTCCATTGTAGTAGGTCTCTTTCCTGATTGTAGAAATCTTCTCAGTGAAGTGAGTTGCAAAGTTTAAAGGATCACTATAGAGTCAGGAACACAAACATGTATTCCTGACCCTATAGTGTTAAAACCACCATCTAGCCCCCATGGGCCCCGCATGCCTTCATAAATATAGCAAAATCTTATTTGTATTCAAGACTGAAGCTGTACCTCTGCATGCTGTTTGCCTCAGAAAAATAAGCTTTCTGCTGACATCATCATCCAATCACAATGCTTCTCCATAGGATTGGCTGAGACTGACAAGGAGGCAGATCAGGGGCAGAGCCAGCACAATTTAAACACAGCCCTGGCCAATCAGCATCTCCTCATAGAGCTTAATTGAGTCAATGAATCTCTATGAGTAAAGTTCAGTGTCTGCATGCAGAGGGAGGAGACACTGATTGTTTGGATGCATTTTAGGCAGCCATGACCCAGGAAAGATCTCTAACACATCTGAGGAGTGGCCAGTGAAGTTATCACTAGGCGGTAATGTAAACACTGCATTTTCTTTACAGCAAAAAGCCTGAAGATAATGATTCCACTCACCAAAATAAATTCATTCATAAGCTGTAGTTGTTCTGGTGACAATAGTGTCCCTTTAAGGCGGACATGGTGGTAAGAAGTCGGGGAGCAACAGGGTGAAGGAGAGCATTAAAAGTGTGAAATAGTCGTTTGGGTTCACGGAAGAGTGTGGTTATGAGGGAATTGAAGTAATTTACTTTTGCAGAGGAAAGAGCCAGAGTGTAGAAATGCAGCATAAATTTATAGTGGAGGAAGTCAGGTGCAGAGTGAGACTTTCTCCAACAGCGTTCAGCAGTTCTTGAACATTTTTGCAGATATCGGGTCAGCTTGGTTTGCCAGGGTTGTAATTGGGAATGCTTGCTGCGTTTAAATGTAGGAGTTGTCATGATGTCTAGAGGATAGAATGGAGTTGTAGAGGGCGGTTGCAGGGTTAGGGCTTGTGAGATTTGAGATGGGTGAAAGGAAAGTTTATAGTTTGGTGGAGAAATGCTGGACAGGAGGTGTGAATGGGTTTTAGAATGAGATTGGGTGGGAGCAGGAAAGAAAGAATAGAGAAATAAGTGCAGGTCATGAGGTGAGAGAAGGGGGAGTGTAGCAGAAATGGATTTATGTGGATGGGATTGTTGAGGGAAGTGGATGTCAGGAGATATTTTGATGCTGAGGGAGAGGAGAGAAAAGAAGAGGAGAAGATAGAGCATTGCTCAGATGAGTAAATACTTAAAAGCTTAATGAGCAGAAGTAAGAAGAATGAGGACTGAGTGTTAGGGGTTAAGGGAGTGTAGGAGTGTACTGATTGCAGGTAGTGTTTGCAGCTGTCATTTCTAATTATCTAAAATTGAATGTGAGATCATATCTATAAATTGAATAAAGAGCTTGGGTGGGTAGGCAACTGAGAACTATTCTGGTTTTCAACAGGGAACTTTTTAACTCAGACTGTGGAAGACAGAGATGATAGTGTCAAAATCAATCCACAGGAGGGTTTGTGCTGAGCAGCAAGGTAGAGAAGTAGAGTTCTAGGTGCTCACTAGGTTAACCGGGTGAGAGGCAGCAGTAAACCAGCAGAGTTTCTCAATACCCGCTTGTGGTGGACTAAGATATAAGATAAATAAAGTGGTGAACCACGCCAAAAGTGCTAAAAAAAAAAAAAGAGTATTTTATACATACATATAGATCTTGATAATGTAACAGGATATAATCCTCAAAGGAGTCAAAAGTACAATAAAATGATAGTGCAATATGCTATAAACAATTAACACGTATTTGCATAAAATACCAGATAAAAGACTAACTCACAATTTGCAGAGCTACTGAGAACTCTGCTGTATAGCGCCTGGACGGTATACTCTCCGTCTTAGGATATGTGGATATTGGCTGTGTGGAATCTCCAAACTCAGCAACCATATATATATATAGAGAGAAAAACAGAATACAAAATCCAATAGTACAGTATGTCAGGCAAAATTGGAGATATAAGAATATATATACTTACGATTTTCAGAGCAATGACTTGCTCTGGTGTTGATAGCTTGTGGTGGTATGATCACCACCAAGTGATATAAGGAATTAGCAGGAATCCAGCAGCACAAGGGAAAAAATAAATTATAAAACCAGAAGAGGAGTTGTAAAAAATGCTGTGACTTTATGGGTTTCATTAGAAGTGTTGATATGTCTGGAACCCGTTGTGGCAGGCTTATGCAATGTATGATCATATAATGTAGATTAGGTGTTTAAAAAAAAACCTTTAGAAAAAACTTTTAAAAAAACTAATACAATCTGTCAACATTGAAGTTGATGTTTAGTAGATAGGAGAGTGTGCTGGATCTTGTCTATTGTTTATTGTATAATATGGCCCCCAGCGGCACCCCATTTAAGCATGTTCAGGTGAGTGCAACGACGACCCCCCCATGTTTCATATATAAATTTAATGAGCATAGAGAGGGTTTAAAAGAAAATTAAATTTAAAAATATATATTACTAATATTATATGTAAAAAGTTTAATATTTTGCATTAAATAATATATGGTTATAAATAGACTTGGGCATTTGTATTCGTCCGAATTGATATTCGTACGAAAATATGCATTTTCTTCCATTCTTATGAATACTGTATAACGAATGAGTATCCAAACTAAAGAACGAACAAACGAATGGCCGCTTACCGAAAATCTTTCGTTTGTTCGTTCATTCAGCATTTTGAATTACACTCTGTGTGAATTACACTTAGCACTCTGTGTAATTCAGAAAGCCGAACTACTAACCGAATGAATAGCAATGAATATCATTCTTTCATTCATTTGTATAACTAGTTCGGCTTTTTGAATTACAGGCAGTCACTCAGTAGTGTAATGTTCATGTACTGTAATGCAAACTACCGAACGAGCAGCGTTTGTGAACCGAACGCACAAATCATTTGCGCTTTTCAAAGCATTGCATTGCTTTACAGATGGGGCTGGTAGAAAAACCGAATGAACTAATGAACTAAAATGAACTGATTTGCCTCAATTTGTGTATTAGTTCATTCGTGCATTTTCTTTTTTTTTTTATATTTCTTTATTTTTATTATATGAAAGTTTTAACATTTGCGTGTGAGGTACCCCAAAGGCAATCCTGTAGCACATTAAAACAACCAGACACAGAGATATATGTTTAAACACAACAAAAATTAAACAGACAAACAAAAAAAACAACAAAAAAAGTCAATATAACTGCTTAAGGCATAGATATGCTGGCAATATATTGTAATATAGGCACTGTGTAAAATTAAACACAGAAAGTTTCCACATAAAATACAGTGTTTCCATTGAAAACCATCATACACACGATGTATATTTCAGTCACGCTACATTTGTCCACTGCCAACCGCTATCAGAAGGAATTCACACCAAAAATTCCATGGTATAGCTGTTACATTGATAAACATACAAAAAAATCTTTTATAATATGAATAAATTACATTCTCTGAGACTCGATATGGGGGGAACCACAAACTGTTATCATATATACTGTCTATTTGTCCAGGGTAACCATAGTTTGGCCACATCTCTAGTGCCAAAAAAGGGGTTTGATTCCATCCTGTACTGATAATCTATTTGCTCCATAATATTGTGCCATATTAATGGGATAGAAGATTTCCAAGCCCTAGCTATACATATATTAATGGCAAAAAATATATGGGTCAAAAGGTATTTTTGATATTTATCTTGCGAAGGGAAACCAATGTTAAAGAGAAAAAGTTGAGGGCTAGTTTCTTTTATCTCCTTAAAAATAGAATTAATAAGGCCAAGCATTTGAATTTTTATATTATTAAGACCCTGACACTCCCACCATATATGATAATTAGTGCCCTCCTCATTTCCACATCTCCAACAATTCCTAGAATGTACAGATGATATTTTATATAGTCTAGCCGGTACCATATACCACCTATATATTATCTTTAAATGTGTTTCATAGAGAGAGACGCTATGTATACAGCGCTTAACTAGGAGTGTAGCTTTGGTCCATTCCAGAAGTGGAAAGGATTCCCCAATATCTTGTTCCCATTTAACAAAAGAGGTAGCATGAGAGTCTTGTTCCATTGATTCTAGCTATTTAATAAATCTAGAAATCCCTCCCTTCTTTTTATATAATACAATAAGGGGATTAACATTGTGGTCCTTAAGTATAGTCCGAGATAGTAGAAAATTCTTAATCCTTAGATATTGAAAAAGATCTCTAGGGGAAAGATTATACTTTTCTTGCACTTGTATAAATGGGATGGGTTTAAATCCATCCCATAAATCCGAGATCTTCACTATGCCTAGGTATGTCCAAGATTGAACATTTATATTATCCATTGTATGTTGTAGGACCACTAATGGAACCCTATATAATAATTTATCTTCTAGCTTCAATTTTTTATTTAGGATTTTGGAGGTATTGATCATATCTATCAATATACGGTTCGAAAAATACTTGGTATCCAGTTCACCCAAATTCAACATACCCATCCAAAAAAGAATGAACAATTTATATCTAGGGCTATCCTCCTGTTCTAGAGTAAGCCATGATTTATATCCCTGTTCCTTGTCTAGCCACTATAAAAGATGAGTCACCATACATGCTTCATGGATTTTATCAACATCTGGGAATGCTATTCCTCCCTTCTGATAGCTCCTTCGAAGAGTGTCAAAAGCTATCCTAGGTGGTTTATTTGCCCAAATACATTTGGAAATCAGAGTTTGAAAATGGTTAAGAATACCTATCCCCAGTCTATAAGGAATCACCCTAAGATAGTATACAAGTTTAGGTATCAGGAATGCCTTGATCATATTTAATCTTCCTATCCATGAGGACTCAATCTTCCTCCATTTGTCTACCAGTTGTTGCAAATCTCTTAATAATTTATCATAGTTTGTTTGTATCATCCTCTCTATATCAAAGGATATTTTAATCCCCAAATAGCCAATAGTATCTTTTGCCCATAAGAATTGGAAATGTGCAGTCAGAAGATCTTTCTGAGCCTCAGATAAAAAGGAGGCTAAAATTTGTTTTTTTTTCATATTGACCTTATAGTTGGAGAAACTACTATAGATGGATATAACATCCAATACCGATGGAATTGAAACCATCGGATGCGTTAGGATAAGGAGGATATCATCTGCAAAAAGGGAAATCTTGGTTTCCCCATTGAGAGACTTGACCCCCTTTACATTAGTATCCTGTCTGATCAAGGTGGCCAAATGTTCAATTGTAAGAATATATAACAGGGGAGCCAAAGGGCAACCCTGTCTAGTACCATTTTTGACCTCAAAATGGTCAGACTCAACAAAAGAGTTTATTATTTTAGCTGTAGAACTCCTATATAACAACATAGTTTTATGTCTAAACTGACCCTCTAAGCCAAATTGGCCCATGACAGAGTCCAGGAATCTCCAATTGACTCTGTCAAAGGCCTTCTCAGCATCGAGAGCCATTATAACAGATCCCCATTTATGCTCATTTATTCTATGTATTAAGTTAAATATCCTACGTGTATTATCTGTAGTACCTCTCCCTCGCACAAATCAAGACTGATCAACGTCAATCAGTTCTCCAATTACCTCTTTCAATCGATTGGCCAATGTTTGAGAGAATATCTTTATATCTAAATTAATAAGAGGTATAGGTCTATAGTTAGTAATAAGTGTTGGGTCTTTCCCTACTTTGGGTATAGGAATGATTGAAGTCAATAACATCTCGTTAGGGAAGGGGGTATCCGCGGACACCTTCGTAAACATCTCTAAAAGGATAGGGAAAATGAGTCTAGAAAAGGTTTTATAGAACATTGTTGAAAAGCCATCTGGGCCTGGAGCCTTATTCAATTTTAACTTATCTATTACTTCGGTTACTTCTGATAATAAAAATGGGGCATTCAGCATTTCCAACTTCCTTTGGTTAATTTTTGGTAATTTAAGGTTACTCAAAAATGTATCCATTTCTTCTCTACTCTCCCCTACCTCCACTAGGTTATATAAGGATTTGTAAAATTCCACAAATGCATTTACAATATCCTTTGGTGACGCTAAATGTTTATCACCTAAGACAATTTTTTTTATAGATTTATCTTTCAGGTTATTTTTAATTTTATTAGAAAGGTCTTTATTTATTTTGTTATTATTATGGTACCATCTTTGTTTAAGGAATAGTATGTTTTTATTGACCATGTCATAAATTCTATCTTTGATAGTTTCCCTTAATTTAGCTATTTCTTCAATTAAGTCTTTATTCACCATATTTTTATTTAGATGTTCCTTATTTGACAATTTTATTCTTAACTCTTGCAGAGATTTCTCCCTTCTTCCTTTTAGATTCAGAGCCAAGTTTAATCAATAATCCCCTAATATAACTTTTAAGGGTACACCATACCATTGCCGTAGAAACTTCTCCATTATCATTGGTAATCAAAAAGTTTTCAATTTCAGATGACAAAAAAATCAATGTTGCACTCTGATTTCAAGAGGCTTCATTAAGTCTCTACCTTGTCCTTGGTCTAAGACCACCTTTTAACTTAACCTTAATGAATACTGGTGCATGATCTGATACAACTATGGATCCAATATTGGATTTAATAATAGAACTTAAAAACCCAGCTTTCACCAGAAACATATCTATTCGAGAATAGGTCTGATGGACATGTGAAAAAAAAGTATAATCTCTCTCACTAAGATCCAAAGTCCTCCAACAGTCAAATAGAGAATTCCTATCTAGAAATTTAGAAAAAAAAGAAACATAGGTATTTACAGATTTATAATCTCTAACATTTGTATGGCTTTTATCCCGTGCTGGGTCCAATACACAATTAAAGTCTCCCCCAATAATGATATTACCACATGCTAGTTCATCAACCTTTTCCATCATTTTATCCAAAAAGTCCCCCGGGCACGAATTTGGTGCATAAATATTAACCAAAGTATATATAATACCATTATTTTTTGAGATGAGTATCACATATCTTCCCATTGGATCCCCAGTTAGATGTATCATTTCAAAATTAATTCTGCTAGAGATTATGATAGCAGTGCCTCTTTTTTTTTATTCCCCTCCATATTAGAAGAAAATATCAATGGGAATTTCTTAAACTTCCAGAGTCTCTCTGGGGGATTAATCCAGTGTGTCTCCTGAATAAAAGCAATGTCAATATCATTTCCATTTAGAAATGTATAGACCGCTCCCCTTTTCTGTGGTGAATTCAAACCCTGGACATTCCATGATATCACATTAAGTGCCATCATAACGCCTATTGTCCTGATTACACCCTGTAACGGAGCTCCCTGTACTCCGACCGAGTAACCTCCGTTGACGGATGCTCCTAGCGCTTCCTGAGGACTCCAATCACTGCAGCAGACACCACAACCACTGCAGACTCCGCAACCGCCGTATCTTGACTGGAGTCTCGCCGTCTTCCTTCCACCCTGGATCAGCTTCTGTCCTCCAGGACTGTGTGGGAAAGAACTCTTCCTTCCACCCTGTATGAACCTCCAGCATCCAGGACTGTGTGGTGAAGACCCCTCCTCCAAGGAGAGCGTGTCAGGAACAAGCTCTTAAAAGAGCTAAGTGACTCAAGCTCAGGGGAGCATGCAGAGCATAGCAATCCCCAGTGTGATTATAACAGCTCCCTCCAATAACGAGACAAGGCTACATTTAGAGGGATCAAGAAGAACTGTCAAAACCTTTATTTCCCTTGGGACCAGCCAATAGGGTCACCACAATAACATTGTTGTGAAACCTCAATAAAATCACAAACAGTCAAACCATATCAAGCAACACACAGTGACTTATCACAACACAATGGCACATGTTTAAAGGGGTGGGGGGAGACAATATTTAACAGTAAATATCTCACCTGCCTGCAGAATTAGCAATATGCAAATCTACCCGAATATGCAAATGAACCAGTCTTGCAATTCAGGTAGTGCATATTGCTGTTGCTACCAACAGAGGGCACTAGACAAGCTCCATAGCCAAACCCACCTAGTTGGTAGCAAACCTCAGCAATACAAGAGAGCAAGGCAATACATTACACAGTACACACACACACACTATAAACAATTACATTACACACACCCTGCACCTATAATGGGTACAGGGTGACTAAAACATAAGATAAATAAAGCAGCCTACATAAATAGTCTGTCTGAAGGTAGAATAGGGGCTTTAAAGGCAAATACATCAAAGAGTCATAGTCACAGGGGAGGAGGCTGGCAAGCAGGCCTCTCCAGTACCAAGTGGCGAAGGGCACTTCGTCACATATCTCCCCTTCGGGGGGAAGACTAACCAGGCACCTGACTTTCTGTCGGTCAGTGCCTAAGTTAGTCGAGTCACCCACCGACCATAAGCAAGTGCCAGAGTAGCCCACCCACAACAAACAGTTATTAGAGCAGCCCACCCACAGCAAACAGTGACTGCACCTGGGTATTCCTCTGGGGTGATGGGGCAACACGCTGTGGGGACTTGAGGGGCAGAGGCCAGCGGCGCTCTGCCCTGATGTCAGCACTTCTGCTGGGAGGAGGGGGATGCAGGCCAGTCCTGTGACAAGGGGATCGGTAGGGCAGAGGCCAGCAGCGGTCTGCCCTGATGCCAGCTCTTCTGCTGGTATAGCCTGCAGGACATCAGGCTCTGGACAAGGGACAAAGGGAGGGCAGAGGCCGACTGCACTCTGCCCAGCTGCCAGCTCTTCCGCTGGGGGGCTTGGGACATAGTCCGGCTCAGTAGCCAGGGGAACGTGGGGGTCAGTGGGGGTTAACATCTCCCCTGTTAACCCTGGGGCCAAGTTAGGAGTTAGCTGGGGAGGGGAATTCGTACTTACCCCCTCCTCCTGTTGTCCCTGTGAGGGTAGTTGGGGATCTGGACAGGCTGTCCAGCATCCCTGTAGGTCGGCACAGAGACCACGGTCCCCTCTGCGCCATCTGGGAGATTAGTGTCTCCCCTTGGTAGGGTAAGCTGCCGCTGGGGAGATAGGGTGCTGTGCTCCTCTCCCTGAAACACAGGCTGCCGCTGGAGAGGGAGACCGCCTGTCTCCACTCCTATAATATTGTCCTGCTGCTGGAGAGAGAGACCAACTGTCTCTGCTCCCTGTAGGACACACTGCTGCTGGGGAGGAAGGACGACACCTTCGGCTCCCTGGAATTCGCACTGCCGCTGGGGAGGAAGGACGACACCTTCGGCTCCCTGTAACTTGCACTGCCGCTGGGGAGGAAGGACGACACCTTCGGCTCCCTGTAACTTGCACTGCCACTGGGGAGAGAGACCAACTGTCTCTGCTCCCTGTAGGACACACTGCTGCTGGGGGGGGAAGGACGACACCTTCGGCCCCCTGGAATTCGCACTGCCGCTGGGGAGGAAGGACGACGCCTTCGGCTCCCTGTAACTTGCACTGCCGCTGGGGAGTTAGGACGACACCTTCGGCTCCCTGTAACTAGCACTGCCACTGGGGAGGAAGGACGACACCTTCGGCTCCCTGTAACTTGCACTGCCGCTGGAGACTAGGTGTCCATATCCTCAACCTCCACAGTTGTCGCTCAAAGGCCATTGCCGCACTGTTCTCAGCACTCAACTGGCGCATTACTTGGTGGACCACCTCGTTCGAAAGGTCTGGGCCATAGCAGACCAACCGCCTCTTTACCTCCTCAATGTAAGCGTCGTCCTCGTAGCGACGTATCATGTTGAGGTGCTCTTCGCAGGGCTCTATCCATCCCTGCTCCATGCTGCTGTAGTTAGGGATGCTGCACAGTGGCTAGCGTTGCCCTCAATAACCTCTCATATGATACCAGTGTCTCCGAGCTGCTTCTCCTCGCACTAGGACGCCATCCCACCGCTGCCACCAATGTAATTGAGCTCCTTGTACTCCGACTGAGTACCCTCCGTTGACGGATGCTCCTAGCGCTTCCTAAGGGCTGCAAGCACTGCAGCAGACACCACAACCACCGCAGACTCCGCAACCGCCGTATCTTGACTTAAAAGAGCTAAGTGACTCAAGCTCAGGGGAGCATGCAGAGCATAGCAATCCCCAGTGTGATTATAACAGCTCCCACCAATAACGAGACAAGGCTACGTTTAGAGGGATCAAGAAGAACTGTCAAAACCTTTATTTCCCTTGGGACCAGCCAATAGGGTCACCACAATAACATTGTTGTGAAACCTCAATAAAATCACAAACAGTCAAACCATATCAAGCAACACACAGTGACTTATCAAAACACAATGGAACATTTTTAAAGGGGTGGGGGGAGACAATATTTAACAGTAAATATCTCACCTGCCTGCAGAATTAGCAATATGCAAATCTACCCGAATATGCAAATGAACCAGTCTTGCAATTCAGGTAGTGCATATTGCTGTTGCTACCAACAGAGGGCACTAGACAAGCTCCATAGCCAAACCCACTTAGTTGGTAGCAAACCTCAGCAGTACAGGAGAGCAGGCAATACATTACACAGTACACACACACACACACACTATAAACAATTACATTACACACACCCTGCACCTATAATGGGTACAGGGTGACTAAACATAAGATAAATAAAGCAGCCTACATAAATAGTCTGTCTGAAGGTAGACTAGGGGCTTTAAAGCCAGATACATGAAAGAGTCATAGTCACAGGGGAGGAGGCTGGCAAGTAGGCCTCTCCAGGACCAAGTGGCGAAGGGCACTTCGTCACAGAGATGAATACCCGTCCTCAGGAATCGTAAAGGGAATTCTAAGCATAGCGAGGCCCGCCGACAACAGTCATACGCGCTACCTAATCTAATTAATATGGCAGTCCC
This sequence comes from Pelobates cultripes, assembly GCA_933207985.1. Taxonomy (NCBI): domain Eukaryota; kingdom Metazoa; phylum Chordata; class Amphibia; order Anura; family Pelobatidae; genus Pelobates; species Pelobates cultripes. The sequence goes on along the minus strand of OW240914.1, from coordinate 240,428,231 downwards.
TGGTAATAAAGTGACCGAACAATACCCGAACCCTGTAAAAGCGGTAGCAAAATTAGGAGATCCGTACCAGACCCAACTACGTCAGGGTTGCCATACAGACCAAAGTTTCACAATCCCAGAGATCAAATGAGCAAGGGTCCAGGGAATCCAGGAACTAGGGTCGACTTTGCCGAAGTGGAGATCATAATTCCAAAGTACCAGCAGACCGAGGCACCTGTAGAAAGGTCCTGAGACCAAACAAACGGAGGAGACTCGTCCGTGTCTCCGTGTCGAACACTCCTGGAGGGAAGCGTCCATCGCTGAGCAAACGCGTCTGTCATCCAGCCGAACTGGTCGGGGCCTGATGGGTCCTCCTCCGTGGACTAAAGTCTTGATGCCGGGTCCTCCCAGAGAAAACTATTCCATACGTACGAAAACTCGGGCAGAGGAGAGCATAGAAAGCACCCCATTGCGTCCAATCCGCCCTCCAGGACTCCACTCCTTGAAAACGAAATCCAGGGATTCGAACAAGGGAAAGCGCAGGGAGCGTCTGACCTTTCGGGCTGGGAGATACCTCCAGGTGGTCCGGCAAGCCCGTCCAGGTAGACTGTACAGCAAGATGTCCTATATCGATGAAGAGTCGCGTCCGGGTCCCAACGCGCGGAAAACGAGAAAGATCTCTTCAGATAGTTCTGGTATTCCTGAATGTCCTCAATTCCTCCCAACCTGCCAACCAGGTTGTATTGTCGCCCCAAATGACTGATGCAAAAGATACCTATCTCACCTGGGAGAAAATAGAGGCCACCTTACCAGAACTGGGCCCCGCGGTCCCTAGAAGTTTCTTGAGGGCCACGTCTAATTCAAAGTAACTAATGAATATACGTTCAATCGTAGACTCGTGCCGGGACTCCGAGGTGCTCAGATCCCTTTATCCCAAGCACCTCCAACGGTCCAAATTGCGTTTAGGATAGGGTCTTCTGCCACCCCAGACTCGGGGACCTGTCTGGGATGTCATCCGAAAGTGGAGGCAAGTGTGAAATTCCGGGTCAAGGGTCCAATCCCCTATAAAAGGTACGGGTTGGAGCTGAGATAAGCCTCCGTCAAGTATTTCCATGTAAAAAAGGACACATCTTATACTTCCTCGTATGTTCCGCTAGCACAACTCACTCGTGTAGCGGAGAACAATCGGCTTGCCAGTGCGGACTTAATAGTATAGGCACTGCAGTGGGCCGCACTCAGGATCTCCTGAATACTAGACAGGTGCTAACCAGCAAAACCGCAGTGCCCCATCTGGGTCTAAGTCTGGGTTTGCGGCTACTTTGTTCGGGAGCCCGGCTGGGAATACTGCTCGAATTATCCTGCGGGCTTCTCAAGCCAGCGGTCTACGGGCCCAGAAACGCACCGATGGTGCTAGGTGATCGGGCAGAGACCATTCCAAAGAAACCAGGTGAGCAATGGATCGAGGGTCGAACAACGGTTCGTTTAAGGCGATCCACGAGACGACCTCTTCTTCCACGGTCGTCAGGCCCCTGTAGTGGACTTTGTTCTACATCTCATGGTGCCACTAAGGGCTGTCATCATAATCCACACCCCCATCGTCCTCTCCCTCCGAGTGGAACTGGTCCGCCTGCCATTCCGCTAGGGCAGCCATGGGGGGGGGGAAGTTACGGGGACCTTCACCCCTGCGCCACATAGGCAGTGTCGTTTGGCCATCAAGGCCGATCGTATCAGGGCTAGACACTTCTTCGAAGTCTAATCTTTCCAGGCATCTGGTTCCAGACCTTCGCCCTACCCGTAGTGCTAGTGCGCCCTTGCCTGCTCTCCACTCGGAGAGTCTGACTCCTTCAAGTCGTCTGCCTTTTTAAGAAGGTGGTCACTGCCATGTCCGGTGGTCTTCGCTTCCCCCGCACCATATAGGCAGGGCCGTCTGGCAGATTGCAGAGGGGTTAGCCGCTCCTCGGGGCGGGATCCAATACGTGGGACCGCCGGAGACTTACTCCGGGGTCCCGGTGGTCGGCAACGAAAAATGGTCAGAGGACCGCTTTCCGGCAGCCGCAAAACGGACGAAAAGTGAAGGGGGCAAAGCCACCCGGAAAAGGTAGAGCGAGAGAGAGGGAAAAAAATAAACCCCCCGAAACCCGAGAAAAAAAACGATCCCCAGACAGGGGGGCCCAAAACAGGAAAATGCAGAAAAGTCATAAGAGAAAATACATCCCTACAGCAAAAAAGTAGGAACAGAAATATACAATCTAAATAAATAAATCATAATGACAGTAGGAAGGTAAACACATTCTAAACAAATAAATCCCTGCAGCCATAAGAATGTAGATGCAGAAAAACAGAGTAAATCAATCAAGCAATCACTACAGCACTAAGCAGGTAGGTGTAGAAAATACAGTATAACTAAATCAATCAATCACTAGAGCACTAAGAAGGTAGATGCAGAAAATACAGTATAGCTAAATAAATCAATCCCTACAGCACTGAGTAGGTGGATGCAAAAATACCCTCTAAACAAATAAATCAATACAGTAACAAACATATAAATACAGTAAAATATCCACAACCACACATATATAAAAGGAGGCAGTGGTACTCTGACCTGTACTGACTGCGGAGCAGCAAAGAAAGAGGAAATAGGTAGTTGGGAGAAGCCTTTTATAGATTCCTGATTTATTTGTCTCTGGTGTTTTTATCTCTATGTTAATGTGCTGCTGTGGAGTTCTAGTAAAGAGAGACTTAAGCAAATATGAAGCCTCCTGTCATGCTATAAAATTTATATTACAACATAACTATTTTATTTAAAAAAAAATCAGATCAGAGGCACTGACTATCAGGTCCTTGTACCCTCACTCACCTATCTCGCCCTCCCACGCTGCGTCTCTCACTCCACGAGGACGCCGTTTCAGAGCGCGATCCCCCAGGCAGCGTGGTCGGTTCAATCACCCACGCCGACCGCTCATGTTTATGTGAATAGCACCTCTGTTTGCACGAACACCACTTACCAGATACAAAAGGAAGAACTCCATGCGTACGAACGCCACCTCTGTTCATGCGAATGCTACTCACCTATACTGCAGACAGAACTCTCCCGGCTTCTGAACACAGCAAGAACAGAAGTCTGTTAGTGAGAACGCTGCTGCTTCCATGTGCGACCACACAAAAGGTAGAACCTCAGGAAAATCAAAGGGTGCATGCGCGCCGACACAGAGTCTTTTACAGGGGGAGACCAGGGTGGAACCTCAATTAACAAGACCACCCACTTCCCCTGTTTAAGTCACACACACCCTTTACTCTTAGCTCAGTTGTGTAAAGACCTTCAGAGACTCTCCTGTTGTATACTGATCCTGTTCCTGATTTTGACCCTTGCCTGTATCATCGCTTCTGAACCTGTGCCACCTGCCCTGACCTTTGGCTTCCCTGACTATTCTCTTTGTCTAATCCTTTGGTACTGCGAACTTGGTTCTTTGCCTTCAACATCTATCTGCATCTTGGGCTCCATTCACTAAACTGTGTTCCCGACAGAACAACTGAGCCATAAAATGGAGCTCACAGACATGGCTGAACTGCTTGATACCCTAACGAGGCAAGTGTCCAACCTGATTCAAGCTGTCCAAGAATTGCAAACACAAGCAAGGGCACCTATATCTGCTGCAACCACCCATCTAGTGCCCCTTCCAGAAGATACAGTTATGGCACCTGATCCTCAGATCACCATGCCCGAAAAAATTACAGGTGATCGCTTAAAGTACCGGTCCTTCATCATGTCCTGTGAGCTGATGTTCGATCTACAACCACTCACGTACCACTCTGACTCTATCAAAGTACATACCTTGATATCCCTCCTCTCTGGCCCTTCACAAGAATTGGCACGTGAACTATTATGGGATAATGATCCTGTTGTACTACACTGGGACTACAGACCAGTAGAAGAATACATACACCGATTTTAAACGCTATGCCAAAGATACCCCGTGGAATGATATTGGACTTATCAACCAGTTCTGCTTGGGCCTTTCAGAATCACTTAAAGGTGACTTTGCCCACTTTGGCATTCCTGATTCGCTGGAAGACTTTATACAACAAGCCATCCAGCTCGACAGATGGATATGCGAAAGATGTCATGAGAAAGCAACCTCTCTCGCCCTACCTGCAAGAGCTTTGCTCCTCCTCCCAGGCTCCAGTCACTCCCTATTTCACACATAACTGAAAAACCAATGCAAATGGACTGACTCAAGGTCATCTACCCTCTGCTGAATTACAACGTAGAAAGAGATAAAATCTATGTCCTAACTGTGGGCATTGACACCATACCGTGAGAACCTACTCAAAAAACCAAGAGCCACAAGGGGTAAGCAAATAAGCATTGCTCCCCTACCCTCTACCTTGCATACTACGACTCCTCCCTTATCAGTCTCCCTCTCCTTACAGTGGAACATGACTTACCATGAAGACCAGGCACTAATCAACTCAGGTGCAAGCGGATGCTTTCTTGACTCCTCCTTGGCCACTACTCTACAAATACCAGTGATTAATAAAGAAGTTCAATTAAACATACAAGTTGTAGATGGGTCTTTTCTTAAATCTGATCCCTTACTGAAACAAATGAAACCCATTCTTGTCTCTATAGGAAAACAAAAAAGATTATATTATATTTGACCTTGTTCCTTCACCTGTATTCCCTCTTTACACAAGCATGACCCAGTTATTAAGTGGATCTACAGTAACGTATCCTTCTCTTCCACTGTCTCACCATTCACTGCCTTCCTAACAACCTCACTACAGACTGTATACATTCCATACTGGACATTGATATGAAGAAAGGTCAAGAAGTTCTACTTCCCAAGGTGTATCATGACTATGCTGATGTCTTTGACAAAAAAGGAGTTGAGTATTTACCACCACAAAGGGAATATGATTGCCCCATAGACCTGTTACCTGGAGCCCCTATACCATTTGGAAGAATATACCCCTTGGTGGAAGAATATACCCCTTGGTGGAAAAATAACTTCTTGTTCTCAAAGAATACATCAACAAAAATTTGGCAAAAGGATTTATCCGACCTTCTACTTCTCCAGCAGGAGACCTCTCCTCCAAGAGAGTGTAGCAATATGCTCTTAAAAGAGCAAACTACTGAACAAAGTCAATGTTCTTACCCTGGAGCTTGTTCCCCTCATTCAGCCGAATGATTCCACTGAACAGTGCCCTTCTAAATTGTATAGAACCGAACGCAGGCGATGATGGAAGTCCAGTGGTGTTCAGGAGTTTCTGTGT